>JAHRHJ020003440.1:0-168034 GCA_019776745.2 Taxus chinensis | reverse complement strand
CTCAAGGATATAAAGCAAGGCACTACTGAAAGTGTACGTGAGTATGATGCGTGATTTAAAACACTTCTATCCAAACTCTCTTATGACATTCATGCAAGTCAGCATGCACAATGGTTTTTCGGGGGACTGATTACCCCATTTCGAAGAGCACTGTCACATAAGACTTATACTGATCCACGCGAAGCATTGGAAGCCACTTTACGCACTGAAGCAGTTGGGAGTATTGACACTGGAGTTAGTCCATTTTTGGAAGCTCAGATAGCGGCTATGGCAAAACAGTTAGAGAAATTATCGGCAAACTCAGCTCATGAAACACGCTCAGGGATCTGGTGTACAGATTGTGAAGTGGAAGGGCACACTAAGGATAGTTTCCCTCACAAAACTGTACATTTGTTGTTATTAGACTGTGAGATTTTCCATTTGAACCATGATGCTAGTCACTGCCCCCTCCTACAACATGTAATCAGGAAGAATGTATCCTCCTTTTGTAAAATTTATAGGTCCATGACACATGATACTGAGGACTATAGATTGATTGGCCAGATCCATGATGCCATTGATATTGGGGTCAGACAGGTGAGTGTGGCTGATAATTCTAAAGGGAAGAATGAGCATCAGGATAGGGATTATAATAAAACCCACTATGACAGGAATGACGGAAGGTTTGAAGGGGCTCGTGAAAGGGGACAAGGATATAGAGGTGGATATGGAGGACGAGGCCGAGGTGGAGGAAGGAGTGAATTCCCTCGAGGAACTTGCTATACATGTGGCTCACCTGACCATTATAGGCGCGAATGCCCGCAGAATATTTCCTGTTCATTTTGTGGAAAGGGGCATAGTTATGAAGAGTGCCCGAACTTGTATGAGCATCTTAGTAAGCAGCACAAGCAAGAAAACAAGGGCACGGGGATGGTTAGAATCTAGCATGTGATAGAGAATCAATGGATGCCAAAGTTAACACCAGAACCTGAGGTGGTAACAGTCAAGATAACCACACGAGCTGAGGTGGCACACACAAGAGAGGTGTTGCAACAGAAGCCGACAATCACTAGGGAGGAATTTTTGCATGCTAGATATCCATATCCAACTCATCAGAAAGAATTCTATCAGGACACAATGGAGGTCCTTAGGAGCCTTCAAGGTGAGATACAAGGTTTAAAAGAGTAGTCTCAGAAATTGGAGCACAAGGATACAGAACAAGCCCCGTCAGATATTGACGACATCAGAGAGGTATGTAGAATGTTGCGCCAGGAGAATATTATTCCTTTATTAGGAAATTGGTTGAAAGGGAATACTCTGCGCGTAAGAACTGAGACTAGGAGACAAATACTTCATGTGAATCTTCCTCCTGATAGCATTGACTACGACAAGGAGATCACTTTGAATGTTGTTGTGGATGGGTGGCTGCTGAGCAATATTCTGATTGACACAGGTGCGGAAGTAAATGTACTTACATTGGATGCATGGGAACAAATGGGGAGACCCCCATTGCAGCCATCATCTAATGTATTGTTCATGGCAAACAGAACAAAAGCTACTCCTATAAGAGTTTTGAAGGATGCATCTATCACTATACAAGGGGCCAAGTTCACAGGAGACTTTGAAGTGCTAGCACTTGCGGAAGCAGATAGTTTCCCAGCTTTGCTTGGGTGCCCTTGGTGTTATGCAAACAATGCTGATTTGAGGTTTAACAAAGGGTATATCAGCTTCGAGAACAAGGAGGAAAGGGTCATAATACCATTGACAGATGGGAAATCCATGCCATATGTGGAACCTTTAAGTGAAGAGGACTTGAACAGAATCTATGTACGCGTTATTCGGGACCCAGAGGTCAATGATCCATCTAAGGAAGGAATCCTTCATTGGGAAGATTCTCAGTCAATCAGTGATACTACTAGTATTGCTTGCGATAATTGGGCTCATGGCACTTATGAACTGGTGGGGCATGAAGTTAAGCACGTGGTTACTGGCAAGATGGGTTTTCACTCTGTTTGATGTATAGGTCGCGCAATACCCCACTATACTGGATCTGAAGATTTGGCTGGGTTCTTACAGGCCATAGAAACAAATTGGGCTGACAAACTTAAACGACGCACTATGTTATCATATACTTTGGGCAGGACGGCCGTGCGCTGGTGGGTAGTCCACAGGGATAATCTCTTAGAATGGGAAATGATTGGGACCACCTTATCAACCAAGTTTTCAAGAAGTAATGCACCTACAAACATAAGCCCTTATCATGGTGATCAACCTGCTCAACATCATATCCAGCAGTGTGAGAGACTCTAGACAGTAGGCCAGGAAGCATTACCGCCTTCACTTTGGGTGCATCGGTTTTATTCTACTCTAAAAGGTTATGTGCGTGCTTGGTATGTCTATGTTGAATTACATCGCGACACTGGCAACTGGAAAACTTTGACTGCAGGGATGATCCAAACATTTGACTTCTTTTCATCTACACCACCAGTGAACACAGCTTTAAGCTTTATCCAGCACTTAACTATGGGAGATAGAGGGAAAGTGGAAGAACTTGTTCAGGAATTATTTGGTGAGACAGAGACAGGGGCACGTTTTGTGGATGAAGAAGATGATATCATATTACTTGAGCACGCTTCTTTGGAAAAAGATGAGGGGAAGATGGTATACATAATTGATGAGGAGGAAGTTGAGCACTTGGATGTGGATCATTCACATGGAACACGTGAAGTGTTATCTAGTGTAGATGTAGATGTGCGCGCATATCACGAACCTATGAAGACAACAAAGGTCAATATAGGCACAGAAGCTGAACCTAAGGAGGTGATAATTGGGGATTACTGGTCAGAATCAGAGGTAGCAAAGATCATAGAGTTACTTCGTGATTATGAGGACTTATTCCCAAGAGGATACCATGAACTTAAAGGCGTGCATATATCACTCGGAGACATGAAGATAAAGCTCAAGGAAGGTGCACGCCCTGTTAGGAAGTGACCATATCGGATGAATCCCAATTTGTGTGAGAAAGTAAAGGAGGAGATTGACAAGATGCTGAAATCTGGGATCATTCGACCACTGGATGAATCAGAATGGGTCAGTCCTATGGTGATAAGCATAAAAAAGGATGGTAAGATTCAAATTTGTGTTTATTATAGGGAGTTGAATGCAGCATGTGTTACAGATCCCTTTCCTACGCCATTCACGGAGGAAATATTAGAAGGGGTGGCTGGGCGCGAAATATATTCATTTACAGATGGGTTTTCAGGGTATCATCAGGTTAGGATTGCCCCCGAAGATCAAGAGAAGACCACCTTCACTACTGAATGGGGAAGCTTTGCTTATACTGTGATGCCCTTTGGATTGAAGAATGCACCTGCTGTATTTTCAAGGATAGTGGTACAAGCCTTCAAGGATTTTATTCATAACTTTTTACAGGTCTATCTTGATGATTGGACCATTTATGGGCTGATTAAGGATCATTGTGACAATCTGTGCTTAATGTTTGAAAGATGTCGACAGTTGAGTATCTCATTAAATATCAAGAAGTGCATCTTTGCTACTCCCTTTGGCACACTTTTAGGACATATCATCTGTAAGGAAGGGTTGTTGGTTGATCCAGCTAAAGTTGCAGTCATCATTGGCTTGAAAGCACCATCCAGTCAGTGCGAGGTGCATGGATTTTTGGGTCATACAGGGTATTACCAGAAAGTTTATAAAAGGGTATGCAAAATTTGTTACGCCCTTGGAAGAGTTTCTCCAGGGAAAAGGTACATTCTACTGGGGGGAGTCACAGCAGCACGTGTTTGAGATATTGAAGCAGAAACTTACTACCGCGCCTATCTTGCATTTTCCTTCATGGGATAAACCTTTTCATGTTCATGTGGACGCTTTTGGCACAGCCGTTGGTGTTGTCTTAGCTCAACCAGGTGAAGGTATCGTTGATCATCCCATTTGCTTTTGCTAGTAGGAAGTTGACCCCTGCAGAACAGAATTATACCACTACAGAGTGCGAGGCCTTGTCCATGATCTATGCCTTGCACAAATTTCGTCAGTATTTGTTGGCTACACCATTTGTGTTTTATACAGATCACATGGCATTAAAATATTTGGTGAACAAGCCCATTTTACAGGGGCACATATGCCGGTGGGTACTCTTATTTCAAGAGTTTGACTTTACAGTTGTGGTAAAACCAGGAAAAAGTAATTCTGGACCGGATCACTTGTCTAGAATTCAATCAGGGGAAGAGGCACAAACAATAGAAGAGACCATGCCTGATGCACAGCTGTATAGGTTACAATGCACCATCGAAATTAGAGGACATTGTTGTCTTTCTGAGAACTGGTATGGCACCCGAAGGCATGAAAGCTTTAGAGAAGAAGCAACTTGTTATTCGCGTGGCACCATTCATGTTAATTAGTGGTGATTTGTACAAGCTAGGCAGAGATGAGGTGTTACGTCGTTGTGTCTTGGAGCATGAACGAAAGGACATAATGGAAGAAGCCCATGGTGGTATTGCAACTGGCCATTATGTAGGTGATGCAACAGTGCGTAAGATCCTACTTGTTGGGTTGTGGTGGGAAACATTGTACAAGGATTGTAAAGAGTATTGTAAGACATGTGACCATTGTCAATGTCTCGGTCGACCAGGACAAAGGGATGAGATGCCCCTACGACCAATAACGAGTGCAGAACCCTTTGAGAAATGGGCAATTGACTTTTTCGGGCCTATCTCCCCAGCCACGCGCAGGACTGGATCACGCTATATCATCACTTGTACAGATTATCTTACCCGATGGGTAGAAGCAGCACCTACAAAGGACTGTACAGTGGCTACAGCAGCATAATTCTTATGGGAGAATGTCCTTACAAGGTATGGTTGTCCTTTAAGTTTAACAAGTGATAGGGGCACACATTTTTTAAATGAGACAATACGAATTCTTTTAGACGAGTTTATGGTTTCCCACCATAAAACTACACCCTATCACCCTCAGGAAAATGGGACTGCTAAGGCTTTTAACAAGATCTTGAGCCACACATTGACCAAGATTTGTGATGTTGGGAGGAAAGATTGGGATGATAAAGTATCTGTTGTTCTTTGGGCTTATAGAACAACATACAAAAGATTGAACAAAGCCACACCTTTTCAATTGGTGTTTGGCGTGGAAGCTATTCTGCCTCTAGAATTTATGTTACCTTCCTTGCGCATTGCACCTGCTGGAGGTCTAGCTGATGAGCAGGCCTTGGAAGAATGGATTGCAAAGATGGTTCAGCTAGATGAGCATCGCGCCATCGCACACTGGAGTCAGAAACAAGAGAAAGCGCAACAAAAGGCATGGCATGATCGGCACATCAGGGATAAGAAACTTGTGGTGGGACAAATGGTACTTCTATATGACTCCAAGTTTTTGTGCCATCCAGGAAAGCTCAAGGTGCATTGGTTGGGGCCATATGTTATCACTCATATACTTGAGTCTGGTGCTTGCTAGTTGGAAACAATTGATGGCACATGGTTTCCTAGTTACTTTAACGGGAGTAGGTTAAAGCCCTACTATAAATAAGTCTTCTTGGTGTTTGTAATAAGGTAGTATTGCTAGATACATTAGGTTTCCCTTTATGCATTTCCTTAATGTATTTCTTTCATCGTCACTATGCTTTGTCAATTTTAGCTCTTATTTGTGTAATAAGCACGCTTGCACACATGAAACTAACTATAATATGAAGCATGTTGATGCAGAGGACTGCACATCCTTTTCATGTGGGGTGGATTGTTGGTGACTCTCAGGGATATGCTGTGAAGATGTCATGCTGTGGGTGTTGAAAGAAGGTTGCTAAGGGTAATTGACAAAAGATTGCTTCTCAAGATAAGAAAGGATGAATATGGATAAGGGAAAGTATAACACGAGGTAAGCGGTGGCCATGGTAATTACCAGGAGATCATGCAGTGATGAGGTACTCGGGCGTAAGGTGCATGCTAAGAGAAGTCTATGACAAAGGGTAAAGAGGTGCGCTAGAAGGTTATAGCTTTGGCACGAAAATATACCGCGCGGAAATGATAAAAATGGGTCATAAATGAGGAGAATTTGGTAGGTGGAGGAGCAATTAATGCAGCAAAAAGTAGAAATCTATATAAGGACAGGATGCGATTTCATTTTTACCCTTACGACTACGAGAATTCGATAGAGAGCCGATACGTGAAGAGCATAAAGCTAACTAATTCAAGGTACGAAGCAAGCGAACTAGGCACGGAGAAGAGATTTGTTTATTAGAAGGGCTTGGATCCCCTAGAAAAAGGGTTTGATGAAGTAGAATAATACAACAGAGTTAGGGTGCACAAGTTCGTGATTATAAATTAGGGCACGGACGAACCAGGTTAGGGTTCGAAGAAAAATACTCAAAACACACAGCAACTGACCTACAAAACAAAACCCTGAAAGAGAATGGCACCAAAGAAGAAAGCAGCACTGATAAAAGAAAAGAAGAAAGTGGTGGTGGAAGAAGAGGAGGAGATGGCCCTGGAGAGCAATTTCTCTGAAATGTAGTACCCTGAAGAAGTTATTGTGGGGCAGGAATGGAATACCCACATAAGACAGAGCAAGATAAGTGAATAAAATCACCGAACCAGTGAAAACCAGAAGAAGTTAGATGACTTGTTCACCTCTCGAACGAACAGGCGCACTGAGGAAATCATGCCGATATATGATGATGTTGGGGAAAAGCTACTCAAGGGAAATGGTGTCTACCAGCTTTATGAGCTTCCATACTTTGGAAAGTATGCACCCTTGTACAGATGGCTGATGAGCCGAGTCCATGAGGACTTCTTCTACTTTGCAGGATGGAGGGTAAGACTAACACTCATCCTCATTGCCACAGTTACTAGATTACGGGAAACAGGTGAAGACAATTAAGACCGACTTAGCTGACAAAAGCGCTATTAAAGACTTGAAGGTGTTGGGCCCTACTGAAAATAACTTCGATGGGTTGAGAATCTCAGGCAGTTATTGCCAGATAACATTAGGTTTTTCCCAAGTTACATCAAATTGGAAAAGTCTTTGAATTAAGGCTATGGTTCCTATTCCTCTGTTCAGATGCATGTAAAAAATGCAGAGGGTTGCGTGTAAAAACCTAAACTAAATTTCCAAGGAGACATGGTAAGAAGATGCATGCAATCCTAAACTACAAAGGTGATCATGTGGAATGAAGATCATTGGTCTTCACAATGCTGTGAAGATGTTATGTGAAAATGTAATGCAAGATCATGCACAGATAACCAAGATTGTAGTGAAAGATAGGAGGAAATAAACATAGAAGGGTTGAGAGGTTCATCCACATACATGCATTATTACCCAAATATTGATAAGATACTTAGGCATGAAGGTTCCAAGAAAGAAGTCTATGACATTAAGTTTTAAAGAGGCATGCTTGAAGGTTATAGCTTTGGCCAAAGAGATAACCAGTGGCAAAACAAGAATGATTTAGAAAGATGGGTCATAAATTTATAAGAATTGGTAGGTGAAGAGAGAGGAATCTACAACAAGGTTGTATTTAATCTATATAAGGTGGTATGTGATTAGCAAACCTTAAAACTACGAGAATTTTGCATAAGAGCCTAACGAACTTTTTCCCACCTATAAAGATAACCATTCGTCAAGGTACAAATAAAGTGAACCAAAAGTCCAACCTCGCATGAATCTGAGGAGTGAAGAGATTTGTTTATTAGAAGGGTTTGCTTCCTATCAGCAAGCTCAAAATGTTGGTACCTGAAGGTGCACCTTGGCATGGACATCAGAGTAATACAAAATTGAGCCAGGGTGCCTAATTTCATGATTTTAGGTGCACCTTCTAATCAGGTTAGGGTTCAAAAAATTACTCAAAACATGCAGCAACTGATCCATGTTCAAAAGTCGAAACCCTAAAAGAGAATGGCACCAAAGGCAGAAAGTTCGACACTTTAAAAGAAAAGAAGAATCCATGGTGGTCTTGAAGAAGAGGAGGAGATGGCCCTGGAGAGAAATTTCTTCGAAATGTAGTACCCTGAAGAAGTTATTGTGGGGCAGGAATGGAATACCCACATAAGACAGAGTAAGATAAGTGAATACTATCACTGGCCAGTGAAAACCAGAAAAAATTAGATGACCAGGGTGCTCATTCTGTCGAACTGAACAGGCCACTAAGGATGGCATGCCGATATATGATGATGTCCAGGGAAAAGCTACTCAAGGGAAATGGTGTCTACCAGCTTTATGAGCTTCCATACTTTGGAAAGTATGCACCCTTGTACAGATGGCTGATGAGCCGAGTCCATGAGGACTTCTTCTACTTCGCAGGATGGAGGGTAAGACTGACACCCATCCTCATTGCCACAGTTACTGGATTACGGGAAATGAGTGAAGACATTAAGACCGACTTAGCTGACAAAAGTGCCATTTTGGAGACACAGAAGGTGCTGGGCTATCAGAAAGGACCACGTGGGATGGACATTGACAAGTTGAAAAATTGTCCAGTAGTACAGGCAGCAGCACATCTAACCACAAAGTTGAATGACCAAGAACATTGGTCACAAGTTAATTCTATGTGGTTGCATGTGGCCAAGCGCATGTCAGAGGGAACCACTTATAACATCGTCAGATTCATTACATAGCGGATAGTCAAGGAAGCGTGTGAAGGGAGTAAGATAAGTTTTGGTTGTATCTTACTGAGTTTAGTCTTCATGGAGATCAGGGTACCAGATGGCCCAAAAGAGAACATATGGGAATACCCCATGAATCATAAGTCTCCAGCTGAGTGATTCAGCAAATATCTTTGCAAAGGGTCAATGACAGAGGAGGTTAAGGAGCACGCTGAGATGTGGTATGATAGGCTCCATGCGGTGTTTGGAGAAGAATGGCGCATACCCAAGGATTTTCCCTTGGTCCTGGGAAAATAGGTACAATTTGTAGTCTACCAGCATTTCTGTATTGTGCACTTCCCAATGGTAGATGGGTCGTGGAGCCCCTGGTGCAAACTGCCATATGCATTTCCCACACAGTACTTCCAAGCTGTAGTTCATCAGTTCACCAACACACGGAGGTTGGTATTTAATGCAGACAAGGTGGACTATGAGTATCACACCCTGAGAAAGACTTATGGATATCCAGGGAGGAATGCATACAATGAGAATAACATCTCAGAAATCTTAAGCATTAAGCCAGAGACAGTGGCCATTGTGGATATCGGGGCCACACTAATATACCTCCAACTGAAGCCTAAAATGGAGAATAACAAGTACGTGGAGAATGAATTCGCACTTCCAGGGCCGCCAAAGGGAAAGCATACTATGGAGAACATTCCGGCACCTAGGCCCTCTGCACCCAAGCAAGATGATGAGGAAGAGGATGAAGAACCTGAAGATAGTGGTGGCCTGGTGCGAAGGAGGAAGTAGCCATCTAGCCAGGAGGGGGAGTGCATGACAACTCCCCAGGGAGAAGGAGCTACAGGGGAGGAGCAGGGCACACAAATATTTAAGAAGGTGTTTAAGCACACAAGGGCATAAGGAGGAACCCCGCAGGTGAAGGAGCCAGAGGAGAAGAAACAGAGAAAACTCAGGCTGAGCGAGGAAATAGAGGAATCTGAGGAGAAGGTGCCTTCATCTCCAACTGAAGAAGAGCCTCAACATGAGGAGGAGAAGATGGAAGGAGAAGAAGGGGGTCAATCAGAGGCTACACAGGACAAGGGTGGGGATACATCTGGTATTCCCAACCTTGATGCAGCCATTCCAAGAGGACCCCGATCCCATCAAATAGGGGAGGATGCCAAGGCACATGCCATGGGGTATGCAGAAGACCCAAAGCTGATCATTCGCACTCGGTTCCAGAGTACCATCGAGTAGAAGGATTTATTTGGATGGGCGCTCATGGACGAGGACAAGGTGACTCTGCACACAAGGAAGTAACTCTCATGGTCTATGCACACACACATGGACGAGCCCGAATTTGATGTCGGTGAAGAATCATGCGCGTCAAGGTGGTTGAAGAAGGCACCTGAAATGTGCCACATGACAATCAAACCAACAATGATGTCAGATGAGCAGGTGAGCAATGCTCTAGTGAAAGTATCCTCCGAAGTAGCAAGAAGAAACATAGATAAATCTGCTACCATCAAGGTGCTGACAGAGAGATTAAAAGCCAAGGATGTGGAGATAGCGCACCTAGTCCAGGAAAAGGACTTAATCAAAAGAAAATATGACACTTTTGTTAGTATGGCAGAGGAAATTGGAGATGATGTTCTAAAGGTATGCCCACATCTGGAATCCCAGGTACCAAAAGAATTTCCTTCTATGATGCACTATGTGAAAACAATGATAACATTAGTGTTGGAGGATGAAAAGGCATGTGTATCCTCACAGCCCAAGGACTCCAGGGAAAAGACAGAAAAGGCACAGGCTGCAGTAGCTAGGAAGATTGCTACTTATGAAGGTCTACTGCAAGCCACCCACGATGAACTGAAGAAGGTTGATCATGCGCTAACCATATGCATAGCCCCAGATGTGCTGATCATGGTGAAAACCTTGGAGGAAGAAAATGAGGTCCACAAGGTGATGAAGGATGCTTCCCTAGGCCACGCTGAATGCTTAGTCCTGGTAAAGCAAAAGCGCGAGGCACTAGCTGCGGCACAGGCACCACATAAGGAGAGGTTGGAGGAGCTAGGAAAGCTCATTGCTCAGAAGATGGATGTACTGGAAGGGGTGCAAACCTCTATGTCAAGCATAATGCTTGTAATACAAAATGAGCAAGGGAAACTCTCCATGGAAGAGCTGCAGTCCATCATTACAGACGTGCCTGAAATAGCAGGAGCAGCGCTAACAATGTGGGAGAACCTGGAAGTAGATATCAAAGAAGAATATCCAGAGTTGCTGCTTCAGGATGAGACGGAGGGGCCTGAGGCCTAAACAATTTTTTTAGCTGTGTATATCTTCTTCAAAATTCTTGTTCAAAATTCTTATTCAAAATTCTTTATTCAACTATTCTTTATTTATCCATTCTATGTATAAGTTTTGAGCATCGCCATTGTCGGGGTGACAATGAGATTAGTGTGGGGTAATGTTGATCAGAGAAAACACTTAGTTGAACTTGCACACAGAGTCCGCGTGGAAGAATGGCATAGGAGCAAAAGTGCAAAGGTATAGGAAGGCGTCACGTGCAGAGGTGTAGAGTAAGACTCTCAAGGACTTAGCCGATTTTGGAGATCAGGTCTATTCTTAGAGATTGGCGTGCAGAGTACACAAAGTGATGCCGAGATTTACGTGCCACTCTTCGTGGAGATTTTGGAAGGACATGTCAACTCACTCTTGCATGGGCATAAGTTAAGAATAGATCCATCACTTCAGTTAACTATCAGCAATCTATAGATAGCATACTTGCATGTATGGCTATAATTGTAAAAAGGCATGTGGTTGTTATTAGCATGTGACCTATTTCTGGTAGAGTTAAGTGGTGAAGGGTTAGTTCCCCACCCTATATATATGTAATGAATTACTTAGAGAATATAGAGACATACATAGAGATACGAATGGAACCATATGTTTGGAGGAATGGAAAAACATGAGTACATGTGACTGGATAATTGTAACAGATCCATGCGTGCATGCCTGGTATTGTATGAAGCTACTGTATTGTTGGTTCAATGAATAGATAAAGGAAGTTGGCCGAAACAAAGTGTGTGATGTGTTTTATCAATGCATGTTATTATTTCATGATGATTTACCTTTAGCGCTTATAGATCTGGTTGGATATAAATGGTGAATGGATGGATTAGTTCCTAAAATATATGTTTACTATTTTATCATACCACCATTCTGCTACTGCAACTCTTAAGAGGGACCCGGTACCTTTGCGCGCTTTGGGTGAGCGCTCAGCCTAGGCTGAGTGATGTGCCAGCACGACTAGGTGTTAACTAACAATTCTAGCTTTTAGACATAATGCTATCAATGATGTGTCTCAATCTTTCCTGGTTCATCGCTCCAAAGATCAACTATCACACTATGCTCTTCGTCGCACTTAACAATCCGATAGCTCAACAGATGTAAGGTAACAATAACATTACATTCATCGAATTTATAGCCTATTTCAAAATTCTTCACATTAATTTCTCCCAAACTACCACTGTATACGACATTAATTCCACCTCCGCACTTTTCCACATGTTGTGCCCTATCTTTCCATGCATAAATTTTCTGCTCATGTCATAACCTTTTGGTGTGCTAAGTACTTCTTGGCCACAAATTTTCTTACGTGTGCTTCCCTGCGCCGAAGTACCTATCTAATGTGCCTCATCCAAAGTAGTTTCTAATGCTACAACCTACCTTGCGTTAAACTGAGCATCCATCTTCCTACATGTGGTCTTCAGTCTGAGAAATTTAATTGAAATTTCTTCTCAAATCTATCTCTTCTCTGAGCTTCCGTAACTATGACTGCAATCTGAAACAAGACACCAGTCAATCCTTTTTCATCCAGACTACACTAAAAGTATGCATGGTCCTCTATGCATGAATTCAATACATATTAATCAACTTCTATAGCGCAAACACACTTTTTACACAAAACACTGAACTGGATTGACAAAGCATAGCAACGATGAAAGGAAACACATATAAAGAAAATGCATTAAAGGGAAACCTAATCTAAATGGAAATACTTCCTTATTACAAACACCAAGAAGACTTATTTATAGTAGGGCTTCAACCTACTCTTGTTGAAGTAACCAGGCAACTGTGTTCCATCCAACACCTATAACTGGAAAGCACCTGAATCAAGTATGTAAGTCACAACATATAGTCCCAACCAATGCACTTTGAACATACTAGGGTGGTACAAAAAATTGGAATCATAAAGAAGAACCATCTGTCCAACTTCAAGCTTATTATCCTTAATATGCCTATCATGCCATGCCTTCTACCTGGCCTTTTCTATCTTCTGAATCCATCTGGAAATGGTGCACCTTTCATCCAACTACATCAGTTTATCAATGCACTCTTTAAGTGCTTGATCATCAGCCAAATCTCTTACATGCCAAATACGCAGAGAAGGTAACATGAATTCCATGGGTAAAACAACCTCTGTGCCAAACACCAACTGAAAGGGTGTGGCTTTGTTCAATTTTTTATAAGTTGTCCTATATGCCCAAAGTACAACAGAGACTTTATCATCCCAGTATTTCCTTCCAACATCACAAATATTAGTCAATGTATGTCCCAATATCTTGTTGAAAGCCTCAGCAGTTCCATTTTCCTATGGGTGATAGGGTGTTGTTTTATGGTGTGCCACCATAAATTCTGCCAATAGTATCTTGATGGTCTCATTAAGGAAATGAGTACCCCTATCACTTGTCAAACTCAATGGGCATCCATACCTGCTGATAATGTTCTCCCACAGAAACCTTGTTACCATAGCTGTTGTGCAATCCTTTGTAGGCACCACTTCTTCCCACCTTGTAAGATAATTTGTACAAGTTATAATGTAGCGTGATCCCAGTCCTACACGGGTGGGAAAATAGGACCCATAAAGTCAATTGCCCACTTTTCAAAAGGTTTTGCACTCACAATAGGCCTCAAAGGAATTTCATCTCTATGCCCAGGCTTTCCAAGGCACTGACAATGATCACATGCCTTACAATATTCTTTACAATCCTTATACAATGTTTCCCACCATAAACCAACCAATAAAATATTGCGTGTGGTAGCATCTCCTGCATAATGTCCACCTGCAATCCCACCATGAGCTTCCTCCATAATAGCTTCATGCTCATGCTCAAGCACACACCAACACAAAACTTCATCCTGACCTAGTTTGTATAAGTCTCCACTAATCAACATATAAGGTGTGACACATATGGCAAGTTGTTTCTTCTCTAAACTCTTCATCCCTTCAGGCGCCACACCAGTACACAAAAATACAACAATATCTTCTAAGTCAGAGGGCACATGGTTCAATCTGAATAGTTGTGCATCTGGAATTGTATCCTCAATGCTCTACATCCTCACCTGAATTAATCCTTGATAAATGATCTGGTCCAAGAATTTCTCTTTCCTAGCTTAACCACCACTGTAAAGTCAAATTCCTGAAACAACAAAATCCAATGACATATGCACCCCTGCAAAATGGGCTTGTTCACCAAGTACTTAAGTGCCATGTGATCTGTATAGAATATAAAAGGTGTTTCCAACAAGTATTGTCTAAACTTATGTAGCACATAAATCATGGACAAGGCCTCACGCTCTGTAGTTGTATAATTCTGTTCAGCTGGGGTCAACTTCCTGCTTGCAAAAAAAATAGGATGATCAACAATACCTTCTCCAGGCTGGGCTAATACTGCACCAATGGCCATGCCAGAGGTGTCCACATGCACATGAAAAGGTTTGGTCCATGAAGGAAAGCACAGAATAGGCGTTGTAGTAAGCCTTTCCTTCAATGTCTCAAACACGTGTTGTTGCACTTCACCCCAATGGAACTTTCCTTTACTCTTTAACAGTTCTTCCAAGGGCACAAAAATTTTAGCATAACCTTTGATAAACTTCATGTAATATCCTATGTGCCCTAAGAATCCGTACACCTCACTCTAGTTAGTAGGTTCCTCTAAGCCCAAAATAACAACAACCTTAGCAGGATCTACCAACAAGCCTTCTTTACAGATAATATGTCCTAGAAATTTCCTAAATGGTGTAGAAAAAACACACTTCTTAATGTTTAAGGAGATTCTCAACTATCGGCACCTCTCAAACATAAGTCTTAAATTATCACAATGATCTTTCACTAGCCCATAAACTATCCAATCATCCAAGTAAACCTGCAAAAACTTATGAATGAAGTCCTGGAATGCTTGTACAACAATGCACAAAAAGACTGTAGGTGCATTCTTCAATCCAAAAGGCATAACTGTGTATGCAAAAATTCCCCACTCAGTGGTGAAATTTGTCTTCTCTTGATCCTCTTTAGCAATCCTCACCTGATGATATCTAGAAAATCCATCAGTGAAGGAGTAGATCTCGCACCCTGCAATGCCTTCCAGAATCTCTTCAGTAAAAGGTGTGGGAAAGGGATCTATTACACATGCAACATTCAACTCCCTATAATCCACACAAATTCTTATCCTTCCATCTTTCTTTATACTTATCACCATAGGGATAACCCACTCTGACTCCTCAATGGGCTCAATGATTCCAGATTCAACATCTTATCAATTTCTTCCTTTACCTTGACGCACAGATTAGGATTCATCCTATAAGGCATCTTCCTAACCAGGCGTACACCTTCCTTTAGCTTGATCCTCATCTCACCCAAAGAGTGATGTACCCCTTTCAACTCATGATAGCCTCTAGGAAATAAGTCCTGGAAGTTCACAACAACTCAATTATTTTTACAACCTCCGAGTCAGACCAGTAATCACCGATGATGGCCTCCTTAGGTTCAACATTTGTCCCAATGTTGATCTTCTTCATTTTCATAGGCTCATGATATGCACATGCCTTCTCATCTGCACACTATCTAAGACCTCATGCATACCCTCAGTATGCTCAACATCCAGATTCTCCACTTCTTCATCATCAATTATGTAGACCATTTTACCTTTTTCTTTTTCTAGGTAGGCACACCCAAGTTGTTCTGCATCTGTCTCTTCTTCTTCAAAATGTGCCTCCAGATCTGACTCACCTAGTAACTCCTGAATAAGTTCCTCAGCCTTTGCACTATCTCCCATAGTCAAGTGCTTCATAACCTGTAATGCCTCATTCACTAGAGGTTTAGTAGAAAAATAGTCAAAGGTCTGAATCATACCTGCAGTCAATTCTTGCCAATTCCTTGTTTCTCTATTCAACTCTGCATAAACATACCATGCATGCACACAACCTCACAAGGTGTAGTAGAACTTGTGCACCCATAGTGAAGGTGGTAAGGCCTCCTGCCCCTCTATCTAGAGTCTCTCACACTGCTGAACATGATGTGAAGTAGAATCCTTCCCATGAAATTCACATGTCTTAGTAGGTGCATTGCTCTAAAGAAATCTAGTAGAGAAGGTGATTCTCACTTCTCGCCACTCTAAAAGACCATCTCTGTGTACCATCCACCAGCACACGTTACTGTCCCATGTAAGGGTATACACCAACATATTCCTTCTTTCCACTTGATCTATCCACTGGCTTCCATAGCACGCATAAAATACTTCAGGATTTCCTTCACCAGTGTACCTTGGTACCTGGTTACTGCCCAAATGCCTAACAAACATGGCCTTACTTATGTGTAAATGCACTCTTTCATCTCACGCCCAATCATTTCATAAGTCCCATGTGCCCAGTTGTCACAAGCAATGCTGGTTGTATCACTCATAGACTGTGCATCATCCCAATTAATAACTCCTTCCTTTGATGGCTCAAGTACTTCAGGATCTCTAATGGTGCACACATAAATTTTGTTCAAATCCTCTTCACTCAAAGGTTCTACATAAGGTGCAAGCTTTTCCATCTGTCAAAGGAATGATGACATGCTCTTCCTTGTTCTCAAAACTGATATATCCTTTATTAAAGTGTAAATCAACATTATTCGCATAACACCAAGGGCACCCAAGAAATGCTAGAAAACTATCTACCTCTGCAAGCACCAAGACCTCAAAGTCCCCAGTAAACTTGGCCCCTTGTATAGTAATAGTAACATCCTTCAAGACTCCAATGGGTGATGCTTTAGTCCTATTTTCCATAAACAACACATTTGAAGATGGTTGTAATGGTGGCCTCCCCATCTGATTCCACACATCCAAAGTGAGTACATTCACTTCTGCACCTGTATCAATCAAAATGTTACTCAACAACCATCCATCAACAACAACATTCAGAGTGATCTCTTTGTCATAATCAAGACTATGAGGAGGTAAGTTAGCATGTAAAATATGTTTCTCACACTCAACTCTAATGCATAACATCTTCCCTCTTAACCATTCCCCTAATAAAGGAATGATGTTTTCTTGTCAACATCTTACAAACCTCCTTCAAATCATCAACATCCTTCTAAGGAAGCTCAACTACTTTTTCCTACTCCAGCTTCTGTGACTGCTCTTTTAAGCATTGTATCTCACCCTGCAAGTTTCTAATAACTTCCATGGTTTCTTGATAAAATTCCTTCTGATGAGTAGGGTCTGGATACTTTGCATGCAATACCTCCTCTTTTGTAATAATAGGCTTCTACTTTGGAACTTCCCTGGCACGTGTAACCTCAGCAAGTGTAGTGACCAACACAGGAACATCTCAGGATCAGGTGCTACCTTTGGCATCCACTGATCTTCCACAACCCATTGTACTCTAACCATTCCCACACCCTTATCCTACTTGTGCTTCTTACTCAGGTGCTCATACAAATCTAGGAATTCTTCATAATTGTGGTTCTTTCCACAAAAGGAGAAAATAATATTCTGAGGGCATTCACTCTTATAATGATCAGGGGATCCACATGTATAACATGTTCCACAAGGGAACTCACTTCTTCCACCACCATGACCTCGGCCTCTGAATCCTCCATGGTAGCCTCTACCTCTACCTCTACCACCATCAGAGTGCCCTTCATTGTAACTATGATCATGATGCTCACCTTGCTCCTTGGAATTATTTGCAACACTAGTCTGACGTACACCAGTATCAATGGCATCATGAATCTGATCAATCAACCTACAATTCTTTGTATCATGAGTGGTAGACCTGCAAATCTTACAGTAACAAGACACATTCTTCCTTATCACGTGCTACAATAGTGGGCACCTACTTGAATCATGATCCAAGTGATAGATCTCACAGTCCAGCAACATGGCACACACCGATTTACAAGGGAAACTATCCTTAGTATGTCCTTCTACTTCACAATCTATGCACCAAATACCACTGCACATCTCATGAGCTGAATTAGCTGACAATTTTTCCAACTATTTTTCCATAGCTACAATCTGAGCCTCCAAAAATGGGCTAACTCTAGTGTCTACACTCCCAACTACCTCAGCATGTAGAGCTGCCTCAAGTGCCTCATGTGGGTCTATATAAGTCTTGTGTGAGAGCACCCTTCTGAAAGGTGTGATCAAACCTCCAATGAACCATTGAGCATGCTGAATCAGGTGAATGTCATAAGATAACTTTGATAATAAAGTTTTAAAGCATGCATCATACTCCCTTACACTCTCAGCCATGCCCTGTTTGATGTCCTTCAGCACATTGATGCTCTTCTACTCAAACTCAGGTATATGAAACTCTACTAAGAAAGCATCACACAACACAATATAATCTACACAAGTCTGGTTTGGATCATATTTCATGTACCAACTATGTGCATGCCCTTGCAAAGTAGTAGCAAACTGACTTACCTTACACTCTGGAGCTGTAATCCCCTTAGCGTGCCATAGTATCTCACACATATGCACATGCTCAGCTGCATCTTCAATTCCTCTGTATTCTGGGAGATGAAGAGACATCTCAAAATATAATTTTTGGGGTTGGTGTGGACCATGCCCACTAGATCCAGAACCTGTATTACCTCTTGTGTTTCCTCCACCTCTAGAACCACCAGATCCACTAGATCCTGAACCACCTGATCCTCCTGATCCCCCTCTTGTAGTAGGAAATGGACCAGAGGATGTGTTGCCTTGTGTTCCAATAGTTGTGCTAAACTGAACTCCCATGGTCTGTGAAGTTGTACTACTTCCAGACATGATACCAACATTCTGTGTGCCCACGTTCTGTGCCGATGATGCACCAAAAAATATACCTCCAACCAGACCTCCAAATAACACAAACAATGATTACACCACCATAGATGAATAAGCTACCTGATTAACTCCTGAACTTAATGGAAAATTAAATCTATCTATTGTTACTCTACTACACCACACTAGCTTGTTTACTAATGACTGTCTTAGAAACTAAAAAACCAAGTGCAAGGGCTAGGTCACCAGGTGGGATCAAATGCACACCCATGGTTCTTAATCTTTCCTCAGACACTCTCATCTCATAAAGGTCAAGAGGGTTCTCTACCATGCTTGCCCAAATGGGGGAGTTCCAGATGCTCTGGCTCCACATCTTCTATGTGAGCTCCAAATCCTTCATGAGCCATCTCTCTCCACAACACCATTCACTTCCACAACTTCACGTTGCTTCTCTAAATCCCTCTCTCATGTGCCTCATTAAACTTAAGCCACCTTTCTTCTCTTTTCCTTTCTACCACTAGGTCTGTCATCTTTCACCACACCTGCTCCTACCCCTCGTGTGTGGTGGGGTTTAGCTAGCCATAGGATGTTGTTCCAAATCTAGGGTCATGATCAAGATCTTAATCACTAAAGGGATAACACACAAATAAGATCCTCTGGGTTCGTACAGGAACTAAAACTCAACAACCTCTGGACAGGAATAAGTAGAAACTACGTACTCCAAAATGTAGCTATTCAAAACACCACTCCACCAATGATCTACAACACGTGTCCAAGTCAGATCAACATCATGCAAAGGCCTGGAATTCTTCCTGTGTCCAAATGAGTGTCTAAACCTCCAATTTCTCTTAGATGCATAAGCTACCAGCCACTCATACAACTCTATAGGAAAACAAAAAAATGTCTCATATAAGCTCATGATACAGATTCTGTTCAACCCACATGTGTGCATCAAACTTCAGGTCCAATGTTAAATATGTGAGCATACTCTTCCTCTAGATTTTCTAACCACTCCTCAATACTGACCAAGGTCAATTGGTATGTCTTCATCATGCAACATCATGAAAAACCAACTGAGAAAGAGGTCCCAAAATGTCCTAGTTATTTAGAACTGTATACACTTATGGAATTCAATTCTTCCATTACAATAACGCCTCAAGTTCACTTGACACATTCACCTTGGTTGCATGAGCGCTCACTCATGCGAACCCCCTTCTTAGGTCCCTCTTTATAGTTACTTGTCTAGAATGTTAGCTTGATTGTATTCTATATGTTCAGATTCATTAATTAAGTTAACCACAATGCTCTTTGTTCCATCTTCCCCTTGTGATTGAAGATTCCTTCTAATAAGATTTACCATGTTCTGAACAAACCTCATTCTCAAAAGTCATATCTTTGCACCCCTATCTAGCCAATATTCTATGCCATATCATCCTAAAAACTTGAGTGTGTACACCAAAGATCAAAGTTTGCCATGGTTATAGGGCTAACAAATCCTGAACATAACTCAGCCAATAATGATCATGTGGTAGAAAACATGAAAAATCAAATACATACATTGGCCGATTATCTTTAGTCAATCCACATATGCACCATGTGTCTTACATGTCCATACATGGGGACTCTGACATCTTCTGATAGCCATATATTTTTCTACAGAGCTCCAATAAGATGCATGATAGTCTAATCAATATGCTGACTGACATAAGGCTACAATACTAAACATTCAAATTCAAATTCTTGGTGGATCCCTGGTAGGTAGAAATGGGAAAATGTCTTTCTTAGATTAATGAGCAGATCTGAATTGCTTCAACCACCTGATTTGATATGATCCATGTTATCACTTCCTTCTCCAACATGCCAAAAAAGACTTGGGGAAATAATTTGACAGATTTAAAGGTGGATTTACAGGCATTAAATGCTTCTTGTTGGTGGTTGTATTTCAAATTTATTTTCCCTCCTTCTCTCTTCTTCCATGAATTAATCTATAAATGTAAGAGCTGGGCTCATTATTAATGTTGGACATTTGGATCCTTATTATTTTCTAAGGACTTCATATTTTATGTATTTTGAGTTGCAAACCTCTAGATCTGGCTCTTGCATGTGGATATCGGCCTCTTTCACCATTGTAACAACTCTGTGCATTTCTGGAAGTAATAGAAGCATCATTTTGTGACTATTCTCTATCCTAACATGTTTACATTCCTTCTTCTTTCCTTTTATTTTGCATTGTGTGTTCATTGTGCCATTCTACATCCCTTGTAGTTCCTTATTTAGTTGTGTTCCATGAAACTGATCTGGTAAATATGTGTTAGTTGTTACTGTGCCTAGCCTTCTTTCATGCATTTCCCTTTCATTTTCACTCAGAACAGATAGTGTTCATCCCTCTTTTCTAGTGCTATCACCTTTTAGTGTAGTTTCCTTTCATGTTATCCTTCTATCCCTTGGTCCCTTGGCATTGTTAGCTTAGTTTTCCCTTTCAGCACTAGGAGTAGTGCCTAGTAGTAGAAATAGATAGAGGAATCCTTACCTTCTCCGGAGATCCATCCCAAGCACAAGGTCCCAAAACTTGGGGATGGTTCCATTGTTGTCAAAAATAACTCTGTTCTTCCAGATCTGAGACATGGGTGCAAGTTTGATGACCAATAATTTCTAGCACACCCGATGGAACAAGCAATGAAAGCTTAAATTTAATATTTCTAAGTTTTGGTGTGTGGAATTAGTGTTTCAACCTTTGGAGGCTCATTTCAACATATTTGGTGACTCCCAACATTTACATATCTCCATTTTAGCAGCCCTGAATTCCTTTCATGAGAAGAGTGCATACAAGGAAAATTGTAGTAGCTGAAGATTCTTTTGAGTACCTCTAACTATCCCCAAGAAGAGTTCATTCTAGAAAGCTCGTGCGCACATCTCCATCTCTAGTGCACTGCGCCCATTTAACTCCTCCTCACAACACACAACCAACGCACCCTACAATGGTGCATCAATCCACCTCCTCCACTAAGGAACTTTTACTAACTTCACTGGAGGAAGTCCCCTGGTTCTAGCCATGCAACATGATATGCCAAATGGCACACTCAAAAGTATTCCATATCTTTTACTGGTGAGAATCAAGTCACCCCTTAGGAGCATATCCATAGATGTAGAAACATATGTTCACTCTATTTGATCACACATGATGATGTAGTAGTCAAGCTACTTGTGGCCTCTTTCAAAGGAAAAGTTAACTTCAATGGTACCGATGGCTTGAGACTTGGATCTATTTCCACCGTGATGAGCTTGGAAAAAATCTTTGCAATTAATTTGAAGATAAGTCAGATCACCTATCTTTGGTGGAGAAACTGACAACAACAAGGAGGGCACCCAATGAGTAGATGAATGATTTCAACATCAGATTTCAAGAAAGACTTGGGACATAATCCCTCTTGTGGTAAGACCTACAACCCAACATGCATTTTATATTATCTAAAGGTGATGAACAACATATCTCAGTCATGATTCAATCCATGGGAGGTAGGACTTTACCATTCTACTTATAATATTGCAGTAAGGGTTAAAATAGTCTTATTCAGGAAGGAAAGATTGGCTCCTAGACTATATGCCCTTGTTCCTAGAAATGTCACAAGCTCCCCAACCTTCAGTGGCCCCTATTCCTATGTCCTGAGAAAATTTCACTAACTATGTTGCATCAACATCCTACTCTCCATGAACAAAAAAAGAAGATGAAGAATTGAATGACCCTGATTAGAAATTTGTCAAACAAGGTCATATCATTAGAGAAACAACAGGCACAAGCCTATAGAGGTAGTTCTAATCAGGCGCATAACCAAAGCAATCACCCTTGGTGAATCAATATGGAAACCAAAGGTATACAAAAACCAACAAGAATGATAGATGATGCTAATGCACATAAATACCCTTGCAAGTTGTTCCTCATAATGCCCTCTCTTCTAGCACCCAAGTGCAAAATCAAGTAACTTGTTCCAGTTTAGAAACAATTTGGCAGTAGGAGTCAGAATGGTGCTTCCCTTGCAACATGCCTCATAACTCAATATCATTGTGCCAATGTTGCACGTGTGCACAAATCCTACATGATCCAGAATGCTTCCACCTGTGAGCCTTCAACAAGTAGCACCTTGAAGTAGATAACCAAGAAAGGCCAGAAATTCCTCCTGACCAATTTGATGTTCTTTGGCACTGAGGAATTTTAATGTGCAATTTAACCAAGCTATAGATGATACAAACAATACCATGCCCAAGTTGGACAACACAAGATACAAGAAGAGAATGTCTTTTAGTCTAGTGTACTAGGTCACAATTCCAAGCAACACAAGCAACCCTCAAAGATAAAAGATGTAGCCAAGGGACATTCAGTAGTAAAATTAAATCAAGTTTGAAAGTACCGTACAAGAGCTCCACACAAGTCCTTCCAAAAGTGGTGCGTGCACCTCCTTTGGTAGGTCAAGCCTCTTGGCTAAGTAAGCCACTATGCCATGTGCCTGAATGCAACCAAGAAAGGATGTTGTTCCTAAATGCACAAAACAATGGGTATTCCATTTAGCATTATGGACCAGATGAAGAAGACAAATATAAATGTTTAATGTGGGATGCCCTAACCATTCCATCCCAATAAAATGACCTATTGTTGAAGCTCTGGTGTTGACTCCCACACTGTTAATCCAACCTCAGAAGCTACATGTTTCTATCAACATCTGCCAAGAAGAAAAGAGAAGCAAGTAAGTAAAGTTGTTAAAACCCCACCCTTCTATATGTCCTTGATCATAGGAAAACATCTTATCCATAACTTTCTGATTGACTCAGGTGCTAGCACTTCTGTTATGTCCAAGAAGATAGCTAATGTCCTAGGTCTTAAGTATAGCCCCTTGAAAAAAGAAGTCCTGCAACTTGATGGTTCAACTGTCACTACCTTAGGAATCATCAAGGATCTTGAGTTAACCCTCCATGTATGTCCAAGTTTGAAAATTACTCAAGATGTGTCAATCATTGACTATACCTCCTTTGTTTTCCCTATGTTTAAAAGAGAATTTACTACAAAAGTGGGTGGTTACTTGTCTTCTGATTGGTCTTATATGTTGAGTTGTGAGAGCTAAATATGGTTCCGATTAGTATTACAATTGAAATTATTTAGAAAATCAGTAACCAGAGTTAATGTCCCATCCCCTCTCCAAGCTCAAGGACTGACCGGTCAAGAAAAAGCTTTAGTTCCTGAAGAACAGTACCTCTTCAAGGAAAGTACTTGATGAGTGGTTAGGGTAGAGGCACCACATTTGACCCATATGCTACCTATGTGATGAAGTTTTAATTAACTCTTGGGAATTATATCTATTGTTAGCATTAAAGAAGATTTATTGATTGTAATTACATGGCTAAGTTCCCTAAGTCTATAAATGCCTATATAAGCATAAAATATAGGGTTTATAAGTAAGATGGATAGTATAATTACAAGAATAAAAGTTAGGTGAGAGAAGAATTCTTGGTGAAGAATGAGAAAAGATTTGGAATTGGAAGAAAGTACTAAACATCTGAGAGGTACGAAGATTGTAAATCTTCAACTTGTATATCTTGTCAAAGCTTTGGATAATAGATTAGTATTGTTTCTTGGATGGACATAGCCCAAACTAGGTGAACCACATTAAATATGGTGTTGATTTATGTCTCTTGTTTTGTATATTTCTTCTGGTAGAATTCCACTTTTATTTTGCATGTATGCTTAGATTTGATATATTATCTGTACAATTGGTGTGCTAAAACAACTGGTATCAGAGCTTTTAACTGGTTTTTGAGGGTTTTGTGTGTTGAAGATTTACTCATAGAGGGTTTTCTAATTGATTTGGAGCTATAAAAAATGGAGAAGAAAACTAAATACAAGGTAGAAAATTTGACGACCGAAATTATCAATTATGGAAAATGCAGATTGAGGATTATCTGTATCAAAGAGATTTGTACTTACCACTTGGATGAGAATTCTAGACCTAAAAGATGACTGATGAAGAATGGAAGATTCTTGAAGAAAGGCTTTGGGACTATTAGAATATTGATCCTGACATTTAGGGCTGTAAATTATATTCCAATATTATTAGAAGCGGCTTCTATAGACTTGGAAAATGAAATCTCTTGGCAATTTATATTAAAAACCTAGTGCTTCAAATAAATTTATTTGATGAAGAAACTATTTATTTCTAAGATGGGCATGAAGGTGAATCTACCTCTAGTCAACTTTGAATGATTTTATTCTAAGTGTAAATTATTTAAAATGGTTGCCTGGTACTAACCCTATCAGATTATGAAGTAAAATCACTTTTATTCTTATGTTCTTTTCATAGTTTCACAATCTTGGTAATGGTTATTAAATACATCATCAAATAATATTTCCCATGAAGTTTGATGATGTGGTTAATCTAATCTTGAATGAAGGAATTTGAGGAAATACAGAGGAATTTTGAACAAGGCATCTCTAAATGATTTGAGATTTATAATGTAGGAAAGATGGTCTAAGATTATCAATGGGAAGAAATGAGATTCTCAAGTTTATGACCTAATTATGTTATCAATCAAATGCTACCCAGTTTAAGGGATAGAGAGATCTATATTCCTATCATGTAAGGGAATATTTTGGATCCCCTGTGGAAAGAAAGGACATGCAATCCAAGAAGAATTAGTTTCAGTTCCTGAAAAGAGAATCCTCTTCCACCTTCTATTCCTGATCTAGTACTTGATGAGTGGTAATAAGATGAGGCACCATAAATTTGACCCATATGCTGAATTGAACTGGAAGCTTTATGAAATTGGGCTTGGTACTTACTGCATTCTTAAGAAGAAGTTGTGCATGCCATGCATGTGTCAAGGGAAATTTTGGGCAAGTTGAACCTGGTCTATGGAAGTTATAACTTTGATGGATCTAGAAGTAGAAACGGAAGAGAGCAAGGATTTGTTCTCATTTCTCCTAAGGATGAGAAATTATTCTTCACACATAGGTTGCAGTTTACATGTTCTAAAAATGTGGCAGAATATGAAGCATTGGTGCATAGCCTTCTTATTGATGAAAAGAAGAAGATTAAGGTGCTGCATATATTTGGGGACACAAAATTGGTTATCCACTAGGTTACCAACAAGTGCCAGGAAAATAATAAGCTTCTCAAATATTATAAACATAGAGTTTGGGACCTCCTTGAGAGCTTTGATGCTCTAAATATACAGGTGGTGCCACAAAAATGAATAAGGAAGTTGATCAAATGGTTGCACTTGGTTCATAGTTCTCTCTTGCTGAAGGACTTTGTCAAAGGAAACACTCAACACATTTAGATGGTGACTAGACAATCCATTCTAGATAACAACACCAATTGAAAAGTGTTTGACAGTGACACACAGATCATCCAGTTCATTCAGAATGAAGTTGAGTTCTCATCAAGCATGCAAGTTGAATTGCATGATAGCTATGGTGACCAAGTGATTCAAATGAAGTCAAATAAATTGCCTAAAGGGTTGGTCACCTTAGAGAAAATGTTTAGCCCTGATGATGAGTTCAAGGGTGAAGAAAAGTATATGCATGCTGCATAAGAAGACTACTCCCCAGTCACTATTGCATGCGGAAAAGAGTTGTTGCTCAGTAAGACTTACGCACATAATGAAAAATAGGCCTTCATATCTCTCTGTCAAAAATACAGTGATATCTTCTCATGGGAGTATGAAGACCTCAAAGGTTTTGATCCAAGTGTTGCTCAACACTCCATTGACCTTGATCCTAGTATCAAGCCCGTCAGACAAAAGCAGTGACCAGTCAATCCAAAGATAGAGCCCCTCATGAGAAAGGAATTATCCAAACTCATTGAGGCGACAATTATTTTTCCCATCAAGTACTCTACTTGGGTCGCAAATCTAGTTCCAGTGCACAAGAAGAATGGTGAAATCAGACTCTGTGTTGATTTCAGAGATTTGAACAAGGCATCTCTAAAGGATCATTATCCTTTTCCTTCAATGGAGAAGATTCTACAGACTGTGGCTGGTGCACAAATATTTTCAATGTTAGATGGGTATTCAGGTTTCAATCAGATCCTGGTCAAGGAAGAGGATCAATTCAAAACAATTTTACAACCAAGTGGGGAACATATGCATATCAGAAGATTCCCTTTGGTCTGTCAAACGTGGGAATGACATTTTCAACATGCCATGGACATTTCCTTCAAAGGTTACATCAATGAGTTCATCTTGGTTTACCTTGATGACATAACTATCTTCTCAAAGCAGAGTGCGGATCATATGGTGCACTTGGAGAAAGTCTTTGAGAGATGCAAAAAGTATGGGGTGTCTCTTAACCCCAAGAAGTGTAATTTTGTAGTGGCACAAGGGCAAGCTCTTGGGCCATGTGGTTTCAAAGGATGGCATCACAATTGATCCTGAGCATGTTTCAGCCATCCTAGCTCTTTCCCTGCTGGCGCACAAAAAAGGCCTTACATTCCTTCCTTGACAAGATCAATTTTGTTAGGTGATTTATCCCTAACTTTGTAGGACTAGTGTGGACCATCACCCTGATGCTCAAGAAGGGCATAGCCTTCAGATGGACAACAGAAGGAAGAGAGAGCTTCAACAAAATCAAGCAAGAAATTACTTGCACACCAACACTCATCAACCCAAATTACTCAAAGGATTTCATCCTTTATGCTTATGGCACTGATGCAAGTGTTGTTGTTGTCCTAACACAAGAAAATGAACAAGGATTGGAGATAAACTAGTGGATTTCTTCATCCAGATGTTGAAGGATTATGAATTAAAATATAGTCACATGGAGAAGCAGGTCTTCACCATCATGCACACTCAAGAAATTCAAAAGTATGCTCACCACAAATCATATCAAGGTGTTAGTCTCCCACTCTTTTGTTAGAGACTTCATCATGGGAGAAGAAATCAGTGAAAAGAGAGCACGATGGGTGACCAAAATCATGGAATATGATGTGACTATCAAAGCCACAAAACTGGTAAGAGGTAGCACACTCTGCAAGAAGATTGTTGAGGATGCACATAATGAATCTGAGACTTCATTATTTCTGGATGAGGATCTCCCACATGTAGAACTTGAGTAGAATATAGATCCTGGCACATGTGACTAGATGAAGGACATGATCACATTCCTTTCTAAGGGGACATACCCTCCTGGTTTAAACAAGTAAAGAGAATACATCTGAGGTTACAATCTATCCCTTATGTTTTGATTGATGGACTTATCTTTAAGAAAAATCTTGATGGCATGTTGTTAAGATGTATCAATGGCGCGCAAACTGAAAAAGTGTTAGCAAAATTTCACGATGGATTCTCTGGTGGACACTTTTCTGCCAAAACTACAATAATGAAGATCATAATGACAAGTATCTTTTGGTCTACCCTGTTTGTAGATGCACACAAGTGGGTCACAAAATGCAAGGAATGTACTTTCTTTGCAAGAAAGAAGAGATTGGTAATGCTTCCCCTCTGACCAATCCAAGCGGATCAACCTTTTGTGCAATGGGGTCTTGACTTCATAGGCATGATCAATCCACCTTCAAGCACTAGACACAAGTGGGTGTTGACAGCTACAGACTACTTCACCAGATGGACAAAAGTTGTCGTGCTCAAGGAATCAACCGAGTCAGTCATCCTTGACTTTCTCGAAGGTATAGTCACAAGGTTTGGCATTCCTCAAACCATTATCTTTGATAATGCAAAAGCCTTCCTTGGGACTAAAATCACTGATTGGGCTCTAAATCTGGGCATCTATCTGAATACTTCTTCCAACTATTACCCTCAAGGCAATGGTCTGGCAGAATCAACAAACAAGAACCTGATCAGGATCATGAAGCACACGATGAACATCAGCCAAAGATAGTGGCATACAAAGGTCTCACGTGTGCACTTTGGGAAGATAGAATCATAATTAAAAAGGCAATAGGAACTTCACCTTACAAGCTTGTCTATGGAAAAGAGGCTACCCTTCCTTTGACACTAGAGTTAAACTCATTGGCACTTGCCCAACAATGGAATTTGAAGGTGCAGACCAGAGAGAAATCAGAATGGCAGAGCTGGTTAATCTTGAAGAGTCAAGGAACTCTGTCATGATCAAGCTAGAACAACATCAACAAACAACAAAGAAATGGTTTGACAGAAAGGCTAGGCCTCAAGATTTCAAAGTTGGGGACTTGGTTTTGAAATGGGATGCTGACAGAGCTAAACCAGGGTGTCATTCAAAGTTTGATGCACTTTGGAGTGGCCCATACATCATCAGTTCATGTGCAAAGAGGCTAACTCTTTTGAGTTAACTCATCTTGATGGAGGCAACACTGCAAATCCCAGTAAATGGTATCTATCTCAAACTCTTCCATTAAGTTTGATGCACCATTTTGTATATATTAGAGTAGTTTCAATTCCTCTAAATGCGCTGCATGCACATTGTTTTGTTTGTACATAGTTCTTTCTTCTCATGTGATTCCTGCGCGTGCTCTTCTTTTGCTTCTAGGATGCTGATTTTTTTCAGCAGTTTGCAGGATTTAGAATAGAGTCAAGAAATGATCTTTCAAGTGACTTCAGGGGTAGTTCTTCAAAGTTACAAATCAGAATTTCATGATTACATAGTAGACTCCATGCCCAATGGATGCTTTAGGCTATTGATCT
The DNA here is from genome assembly GCA_019776745.2 of Taxus chinensis. Classification (NCBI taxonomy): domain Eukaryota; kingdom Viridiplantae; phylum Streptophyta; class Pinopsida; order Cupressales; family Taxaceae; genus Taxus; species Taxus chinensis. Next base: position 138,693 of record JAHRHJ020003440.1, on the reverse strand, counting down.
CCTTCATCTAGCAAGAAGATGGCCCCAAAAGTCACCAAAAATGTTATCCAAATAACTCTCCCAGTTATTTAGGTAACTTATATACACCTTCTGGCTTTGAATTCTTCCATTGCAAGGTTGCGCGTGCTCAAGTTCACTTGGCACATTCCCTTGGTTGCATTTCCTCACGCACCCCCCTTCTTCTCTTCTCTTGTTTTACATGCTTCAATCCTTCTTCCCTTCCTTTTCCTTTTTCCTCTTTGTTCCATCTTCCCCTTGTGCATCGCCTTCCTTTTACTTCTTCCCTTGATTCATTCTTTCTCACACCCGCACCCTCCTTTGTGCCCTTTCATGCCACATCATCCTTCTGACACACTTGAGTGTATTCCACATGCAACCATTTAAGTGCCAATAGGGCACCGAATCCTGAAAACCAATCAATGAATGACACGTGGCAGAAATGAAAGAATCATATTAACGGTTGGCCATTTATTCAGTCAATCCGTGAGCGCCACGTGTCTTACATGCCCAAACAAATTTGACATATTTTGACAACCATATCTTTTGATACAGATCTCTGATCGGCACATGTCTAGTCTCAATCAATAGCTGCTGACATAAGCTATAGTGCTAAACATTTAAATTCAAATTCTTGGGCAAATCTGGTAGGTGAGAAATGGGAAAACATATTTTTTGGGCATTAATGAGTAGATTTGATTGCTCCAACCACCTGATTTGATATGATCTTCCCTCCTTCCTTCTCCAACATGCCAAATTGACTTGGGGAAATGTATTTGATAGATTTGCAGGTGATTTATAGGCATTGAATGCTTCTTGTTGGTGGTTGTATTTCAAATTCAGGTTTTCCCTCTTCTTCTCTTCTTCTTCCATGGATTCATCTATAAATGTAAGAGCTGGGCTCATTATTAATGTTATGAAATTACTAGTAGAAGTCAGATTATGAGCAGCAATAGAACAGACAATAACACAATATTTCAGAATAATGATCTCAATATGCAATTATAATAGCTTCGCCACTTCGAGGGGGCAACCTCAAAACCATATAATAAGACTCGAATGCTCAAATGATAATGAACTACTACCTACAATCCCCTATATATACTATTCATATGTTATGGCCATCACCAAGGCCGACCTATTAAGCATGAGAAAGTATAAATGATATAATAAAATGATATGGTAAGCCACAAGTCGGCTACTCATATCCTAATACAAGCAATAGGTTAAGGGCGTAGCATGCCCTTCCCCTTCAAACCAACATTGTCCTCAACATTGAATAATCCTGGATGTTGCTGCAGAAAACCTTCATCCTCCCAGGTTGCATCTTCTATGCTCAGATTCTTCCACTTGATCAGATATTCCTTAATGTCTTTGGTTCTCAGCCTCTTAGTACATGTTTGCAGAATCTTCTCTGGCTCCAAAATGATTCTTCCTTCCTCATCAAGTTCTGGTAACTCTGTCTGGGCTTCAAATTTCTGTCCAATAACCTTCTTCAGGCATGAAACATGGAATACTGGGTGTATGTGTGAAGATGGAGGCAACTCTAGTTTATAAGCAACACTGCCAATTTTCTGTAGAACCTGATAAGGGCCATAATATTTAGGAGCAAGTTTGTTTGTCCTTTTTCTGTTGCTTTAGGGACATCTGTTTGTAAGGCTGGAGACGTACAAAAACCCAGTCACCAATTTCAAAATGTCTTTCACTACGGTGTTGATCTGCTTGTTGTTTCATCCTGTTTTGTGCTAATGCTAAATTCTCCTTCAAACTAGCCAAAACCTGTTGTTGATGTTGAATGTGTTCCTCAACATCTCTGACCTTAGTTTGCACCCTCAAGGAGGAAGTGATAGAAGGTGGATGGTAACCATATAATGCTAAAAATGGGGTCATTTGAGAAGAGGTATGAAAATATGTGTTATACCACCATTCTGCAAGTGGTAGCCATTTAATCCACCTTTCCTGCTTATCTGATACAAAACAACGTAGATACCCCTCTAAGCATTTGTTGACCACTTCCATTTGCCCATCAGCTTGAGGATGATAAGATGAACTGTGAGCTAGCTGAGTACCCAAACATGAAAATAATTCCGTCCAAAAATTACTTGTGAAAATAGGATCACGATCACTTACAATTATCTTTGGGGTTCCATGTAGCCTTTGAACTGTCTCCAAAAAAATAGTTGCGACTGTACTGGCTGCAAATGGATGTGATAGGGCACAAAAATGGGCATATTTTGTGAGCCTATCCACAATCACAAAATAACATTCTTACCCTCTGAACAAGGCAATCCGGTGATGAAATCCATGGAGACCTCCTCCCATCTCTGGCTAGGAATTGGTAAGGGTTGCAACAGACCTGGTGTCTTAATTGTTTCCCCTTTGTTCTGTTGGCACACTAAACACTCTGATACAAAATTTTGTACATCCCCCTTGAGTCCTTCCCAAAATAATTCTCTTTTTATTCTATGATATGTCTTCAAAAACCCAGAGTGTCCTCCAACAGGTGAGGCATGTAGCTCTGCAAGAATCTTATGCTTCAACTCAGAATCTTTACTCAAGTATAACCTGTCCTTGTACCATAGGGCATTACCTTTCCACTCAAATTTGTTAGATGTCATAGATCCTTGCTTGATATTCTGTATTAGAGATTGTGTATCCTTGTCTTGATCCCATTCCAATCTTGCTTCATCCACCCAATCGGCCGTCAACATGGACATTCCACATAGTAAGGCATCTGCGGATGTATCCCTTCTGGACAATGCATCAGCTACTACATTTTCTTTACCCTTTTTGTATATGATTTCAAAATCATAACCCAACATTTTTGTTACCCACTTTTGTTGTTCCTCAGATGATAACCTTTGCTCCAAAAAGTATTTGAGACTATCATGATCAGTTTTTACCTTGAAGTGTCTACCCATGAGATAGGGCCTCCATTGCTTGACCGCATGAAGAATAACCATCATTTCTTTCTCATAGACAGGTTTGAGCAGATATTTTCCTTTGAATTGGTGACTCTCAAATGCAATTGGTCTTCCTTCCTGCATTAGAACTACTCCCAATCCTGATCCTGAAGCATCACATTCAACAATGAAGGTTTTTGAGAAGTTGGGAGTAGCCAAAACTGGGGTGCTGCACATGGCTTCCTTCAGCTGCTCAAAGGATTTAGTGGCTACGTCTGTCCAATGGAAGGCATCCTTCTTTAGCAATGCAGTGAGTGGGGTTGCTATTCTACCATATCCCCACACAAATCTTCTGTAGTACCCTGTTAGTCCTAGGAACCCACAAAGATTTTTGAGAGTTTTGGGCCTTGGCCATTCCACCATAGCTTTGATCTTCTGAGGATCAACTTTGACACCTTCATGGGATACAATGTGACCCAAGTACTCTACCTCTTGTACACCAAAAGAACATTTGGATGGATTTGCATAGAGAGTATGTTTCTCCAAAACTTCCAACACTTTATTTACATGTTGTAAGTGTTCTTCCCATGTCTTACTGTAAATCAATATGTCATCAAAGAAAACTAATACAAATTTCCTTTAAAATGGCCTAAAAATAGTGTTCATCAAGCTTTGAAAGGTTGAAGGGCACATTTGTAAGACCAAAAGGCATTACCAAAAACTCATAATGGCCCTCATGAGTCCTGAAAGCCATTTTATGAACATCTTCCTCTTTTATTCTAATTTGATGGTACCCCGAACGAAGATCTAATTTTGTGAAATAAATAGCACCATGCAATTCATCAAGTAAATCATCAATTACTGGAATAGGAAACTTATCTTTGATGGTGTACTTGTTGAGTTCTCGGTAATCTGGACACATCCTCCATGTTTCATCCTTCTTACGTACCATGACCACTGGTGAAGAATATGCACTCTGGCTATGCCTGATGATACCTGCCTTCAACATTTCCTGAACCATTTTCTCGATCTCACTTTTCTGGGAATATGGGTATCTGTATGGTCTGATGTTAGGTGTTTGGCTCCCTGGAATCAACTGAATGGCATGATCATGATCCCTAACTGGTGGTAGTCCCTTTGGAATTGCATCAAAAATAGATGAGTGAGCATCAACAATCTTCTGAAGATCGGGTGGCATTGAAGACTCTGTATTTTGTACTTCTATGGAAAATAACTTTGCTATAAATCCATCTACTCCTTTTCTGAGAACCTTCTGCATCTGATGAGAGCTAATAATCTGTGGAGACTTAGCTACCATCCCATTCAATTGTATTGTCCTTCCATCTGAATGAAATCACATGAACAATTCTTGGAAATTCATCTCTATAGTACCTAAGGTTGTGAGCCATTGGACACCCAAAACAATATCTGCCCCTCCCATAGAAATAGCAAACATAGGTGAGTCTAACATGTAGTCTCCCATGGAAAGCTTGATACTATGGCACTTTCCTGTGCACTTGACTGTCCCACCATCCACAATCATAACTTGCATTTCTGGAGCTGGGTAAATAAAACAATTGAGGCGGGCAGCTAACTTACTATTTATGAAGTTATGAGTACTCCCCGAGTCAATCAACACCGTCACCTTCTATTTTTTGAGATAGCCAATAACCTTGAGTGTTTGAGGAGTACTAATACCTGACAATGCATGGCAAGAAATTGTAGGTTGGTGATCCTCTACTTCATCTTCTACTGGTTCCTCAGCCTCTCCTATAATTTCAGCTTCCTCATCATCCTCATTACCTCCGTCAATATAGAACAACTTCTTCTCAGCACATTTGTGTCCCGGTCCATATTTGCTATCACAGTTAAAACATAATCCTTTTGCTCTCTTTTCTTCCATTTGTTGAGGAGTCAGTCTAATTGGCCTAGAAAATGAAGGGGAAGAGATACTACGGTCTCTGGTGTTAATGAAAGGTGGCCTCCTACTACAAAGAACTTTTTCCTCTACTCGACGTGCCATGATAATAGAATCAGAAAGCTTGAGTGGATTAAACATACGTACCTCATGCTCGATGTGGTCCTTAAGACCCCCAAGAAATAGGTCATTCAGATTCTCTTCTGGAATATTCTCCACCCTTAAGGATAGGTTCTGGAATTGATGCACATAATCTTTGACTGATCCTGTTTGTCGTAACTTTGCTAATTGACTAAAGTAGTTCTCTGAAACACTGGAACTATAGTGCAATTGCAACTCCTCGGTAAAAACTGTCCAAGTGACACCGAGACCATTCTTCTGCCTCTGAGCACATAACCATCGATACCAAACGAATTGGTCTGGTTCAAGATACAGGGATGCCAATGTCACCTTTTGTCCTGATGGTGTTTGATGTAACTCAAAGAAGTTCTCCATTTGATTTATCCAATTCAGGGGATCCTTACCATCAAATTTGTGCATATCCACTTTCGGCATCATGTTCCGTGGTTGGGAATAAGTTAGATTCTGATTGGGCTGGAAAAGTGATCCAACATGGTTATTTTGTCCATGATTTTGAACTGAAGATCCTCCTTGGTTGATATGGGCTGGATTTGGGCCATACTGGTTACCCTTTACATGTTGCATGATATCATCCAACCGATGATTGATTTGGGCTATGTCTCCTTTAGAGGCCATCTCAGATTGTACATTTCGTAGCTCATACTCAAGTTGGCTCACCTTATGATCAACTGAGGTAAACCCTAGTGCTGAGGAATCTGTATTTACCCCTTCTGACTCCATCTCTTCAATCACTACCCCATCTTTATCTGGGGTTTTACCCAGAGTAACCGGATTCTTTTTTGCTCTTGTGGAAGGCCCCGCCATGATGTCAAACCTTAGGGTTTAGGGTTTCGATACAAATTTGGCCAAACAGGAAAAAACACAGAGAAGATACTAATACTATTTTTTTGAGAGCTTTCCGAAAATGTAAAGAACTTGAAAAAATTCCACAATTTGCACCCTAGGGAGCGATTTTATGAAAAACCCTAAATTTGTAATAACTTTTGCAAAATAAATCAAAAAAGTCTGAAATTTTCAGGGAACCTTACTTGAAATGTTTTCAACTCTGGTAAAAATATCTCCCACCAATTCACTCTCTGGTTCGCAATATATGGTGGAAAACAAAAAATTAGGGTTTTTGCCCTAATTTTGGCCCAGATCGCAGCTCTGATACCACTTGTAATGAAATTACTTGTATAATTCAGATTATGAGCAACAATAGAACACCAAATAACACAATATTTCAGAATAATGATCTCAATATGCAATTAGAATAGCTTCGCCACTTCGAGGGGGCAACCTCCAAACCATATAATAAGACTCAAATGCTCAAATGATAATGAACTACTACCTACAATCCCCTATATATACTATTCATATGCTATGGCCATCACCAAGGCCGACCTATTAAGCATGAGAAAGTATAAATGATATAATAAAATGATATGGTAAGCCACAAGTTGGCTACTCATATCCTAATACAAGCAATAGGTTAAAACACACAACACAATATTTTTATCTTGGAAACCCCCAGATTGAGGGAAAACCAGTCAGGAAGGGAAATTTCTCTTTCTTCCCAGTAATATATTGGACAATTAAAATTATTACAGACTATAAGAAGTTGAAGGAAGACAACAATGTTACTTCCACCCTCTCTACTTGTTTTCTCTGCTCACACACCTTGCTCCTACAAATCAATTCCATCACCAAAGTCTTCTTGTTCACTTCTCCCATCAATCGATTATCCAATTCCACATATTCCTCTTGTATTTATAGCTTTCTCCCTATGTCCTCCCATGAACTGGAGAATAGGAAGAGTCATCCAAGGAAGAGACACAACCCAAACGTTCAAAATCTGTGACTATTCGTGGATGTATTTTTTTGTTTTATATCAGTGACAGGACTGTCAGTGAATGCACAGAGGGCAGGTTACACAACCACCGTCTGTACATAGGGGCAGTTACAAACCAAGTAGTGTTGGGTGTTCTTAACCACCACTCTTGGTGGTCCTAACTTAACAGTTTGCTTCTTTTTCTTCCTTCTATTCTGGTTGTTCTGATGAAGTGGTGTTTTTTATATCCCTATGGATCACACCTCCCCTACTTAGGAGGATTTTGGTCCCACAAAATCTTAGTGGGGGAGTAGATGAGGAAATAATTCCCTTTCTTTCTCCTTTAAGTACCACCGGGCCTGCCTTGGTGTCTTCCCCTTGAGTCCAACCTGCCAAGACTCCTGTGGACCTCTCCTTGTTTCCCTAACCTTCTCTACTGCAGCACTACATCCTCCTCCAACTCACCTCGTGAATCCAAGACACAATCCTCTATGGAAGGTAGAAACTGACATTATTCTTCTTCATCAAGCATAGATGGCTCATATAGGTGCAAGTTCTCACAATTTACTATTGAGTACATCCACATGAAGTGTGGAAAATCAAGTCTGAAAGCATTTTCTCCAACCTACTCCAGTATAGTGAAGGGTCCATACCGTAGTGGCTTGAGTTTCCTTGCTTGACCTTGTAGTATTTCCTTGCTCAAGTACAACCAAACCTTGTCTCCAACATGAAGCTTGTGCTCTCTATGATGTTGATCATGTATTAGCCTTGTACTTGGCTTAAGACTTCTCCAATTTTTCTTTCACCTTGAGATGGATTTGTCAAACCCTCTCAACGAACTTTTCTACCCTAGTCACTTATGAATCATGTATCTCCCCTTCTTCCTAGTGTCCCAACTCAATGTCCAACGGATCGGTAGGTAGATACCCCAGGCATGCTTTAAAAGGTGACTGCATAGTGGGTGTGTACTACCCTGTTGTAGAAATGTTGAATATAGGCTAACGAATCATCCCAAGTCCATGGATATTTGCTATCATACCCTCTAATTAGCTGTACCAAAGCCCTGTTTACCACCTTTATTTTTCCATCCATTTGGGGATGGAAGGTTTTGATTCTCTGTATCTTGGTGTCTATCTTATCCCACAAAGTAGTCCAAAACTTCCCCAAAACCTTATATGACTTACAAAGACTCTACAAAACAAATGGAATATTAGCATTTGGCAAACCAAAATGCTAAACACATATGTAACTTCATACATTAGCAAAGAAAAGTTCAGTTGAAATTGGAGGAAATGCTCTTTTTACATGCCATAAGGGCATACACATTTTGCTAAATCTATCTGGTATAACATATAGATAATCATGGCCATGTTTAACATAGGTAGTCCTCTAAAAAATCCATAGAGATATCCTCCCAAGGTCGAGTAGGGACTCAATAAAGGCATATACAAACCTTCCTTCCTGATTTTAGGCTTGCTTGTACAACAAAGTTTACATCCTCTTATGAATTTAGATATTCTTCTTGCATATTAGGCCAATATCCCATTGTGTAAGTGGGCCATATAACCAAAATTCCTAATCTTGGTCCCCAGGTATGTACCTCCATGCCATAGCAAAATTGTTTATTTTGGCCCTCAGCTCGAGGTATGTGCTGACCCTATTAGATAAAATCATCAATCCTATTTTTGTTGACACAAAGCTTCCCCTATATCACCAGAATTATTGATATTGGATATTCATCATGAATTCCTTCAAAGTGAAGACATCAGATTTCAACTCAGCCAATTTTATCTTAATTTGGAGAAAACATTGATCTGATATTGTGAAAATTTGTCTTTCATTTATTTCCACATACAAATGTGACACTCCATGTGACTTCACTTAGATCTTGTGGGATACATCAACAACAAAGATAGTGATTTTTTTCCTTTTGCCATTGTCAATCAGTGGTTGGGTAATGGGGTCGGGTTTTACTTCCTAGATTCTTTACTTTTTCTTTTTTTATTGCGAGTTAACTTTTCTTTCATTAAAATGGGATTTAATATAGAATGATGTGTTGCTTAGATTTCACAGCTTACTCCGAAAGGTGCATTAATGAAGTATTGCTTACCTACACTTGTGCAACGTTTACCTCCCAACAGGTGTAATTTAATTGATATTACAAAACCTTGCCAAAGGAATTTCCATGCTAATCACAAATCAGACCACTAGTGATCTGCTAATTGATTGATCAAAATTATGGTAAGCTAATGCGTTCAAATTCCAATGAAAAGGTGTCAATCTATTTTAAATATGAATCCTCATTCAGAACAGAAGCGCAAACATTAAGGAAGCTCCAAGACCTTCGGGTACATGTTTTGATATCCTCCTTATTGAGCTGCAAAAACAAGAACCAATAGGTCATTACATCCTTTGATGTTGTTTTATTTTAAAGAAATTTCAAATCTCCAATGTTGGTGCAATGGCCATGCTTTCCTCAATGTTGGGTTGACATTTAACCTTTGCAAAAATAAGAAACTATTTAGGTTATCCAATAAGAAGGGAGGATTTTTTTTGATCATTGCCAAGTTAGTGTCAAATGGCTTACAATTTCATTACCTTTGAGTGGACTTAGAATTTTTGGCTTTATAAAATTTCTGCCTGTGGAGGCATGTAAATTTTGCATGACTTGACGGTTCAACTCGAATGTTTTATAAAACTGGTTTATTCTGAAAACTGAGCTATTCCCTTTAGTGCCTTGAAGTTCTCCAAGGTCAATGTCTACTGCCTTGACCGTGGAGGTTGCCAAGTGGCCTTTTTAAAAATTCATAACCTACTGATTTTATGTTAGTAACCGCGGGTTCAAAATGGGTTGAAGTCATTTCATGCTTTGGAAAGGTGGAACTTTGTCCAAGTGACGGATGTTTAAACATATTTTTCCCTTAAAGGAGTCATTATTTTCGAGCCACCATATGGTTTGGATGCATTATCAAGAAATGACATCCAATGTTCCCTACAGGAGGGGGGTATCAATGTCAAATTACAGTTCTCAACTCATGTGTGGGTGCTGGGTCCAATACAACAAAAAATCAGTCTTTTCCAAGCACTTGTTCTTCAATGTTCATAATACAGGTGGAGCAATTCGAGGTTTGTTGTTTTGTAAAAGACCTGGGTCAAAATGAGAATTTTTTTAATCTTCCGGATCTTGCATTTCATAAGATCTATGGATATAATTGATTTTGTGATCATGTAGGTCATGAAATTTCAATGGATTTTTAAGTTTGTGACAACTTCACGTATCAATTAAGAATACTTGTTGTTCTATCACGAGGTCTGAGTAAATCCTGAGTAATGAAATTTTTTGGAACTTTGAGAATGTTTGTACCATCCAATGGTCAACATGTACTTGTGAAATTCTTCCATTAGGAGGCTGAGATACAAATTTATCGGATCCTCTAAATATGTACTTCGCTTCTTATCACTTCTGAATCATGCATCTGAAATTTATTGACTATTGTCCAACGGATTATGAAGTAGATACCACAAACATGCTTCAAAAGGTGAATGCATATTTGAATTACCAACCCTATTTTATTGTTGAATGTAGGCTAAGGACTCATCCCAAGTCCATGGATATTTTCTATTATACCCTCTAATCAGTATACCAAAGTCATTTTTACCACCTCAATTTTTCCCATCCTTTTGGGGATGGAAGGTTTGCTTCTTAAACCTAGTGTCCATCTTGTCCCACAAAGTAGTCCAAAACTTCCCCAAGAACCTAGAATATTTCTTTAGAAACAATAGACTTCAGCAAACCAAAGTAAACCCATACATTAGCAAAGAAACGTTCAGATGCCTCATGTCCTTTTATTATCTTTTTACATGCATAAGAACACACATTTTTCTAAATCTATCTACAACAACATATAGATAATCATGTCCATGTTTAGACATAGGTAATCCTCCTAAAATTCCATAGAGATATCCTCCCAAGGTCGAGTAGGGACTGGTAAAGGCATATACAAACCTTCCTTCCTGATTTTAGGCTTGCTTGTACAACAAAGTTTACATCCTCTTATGAATTTAGATACTTCTTCTTACATATTGGGCCAATATACATACCTTTGCAAGTGGGCCATGGTCTTGCCAACACCAAAATGTCTTGATACTTTTGAGGTATGTGCTTCCCTCATCAATAAAATCCTTTCTTCTTTTGGCACACAAAGCTTCCCCCATCGATAGAGCAACCCATCTTTGAGATAACAATCATCAATACCTGTCTTTTCAACCCGTTTGGACTATAACTCTTGATATGTCACCCCAAAATCTTTTTCTTGAGGATATGCCTCTCCATAAGCTTCCTTTGTGAAGGGCTCAACATGAGAGATAGTGGCCAAACTAGATATTTTCTCCTGTGTGGGTGGCCTAGACAACATGTCTACCACAAATTTGTGATACCTTTCTTGTATTTGATCACCAAATGGAACTATTGAAGGAACCCCATCCACTTGTAGTGCCTTGTCTGATGTAGTTTAGATTGTGCTTGCAAATATTGGAGAGGTTTGTGGTCAGTGTGCACAATAGTTTCTTTACCCAACAAATAATGTTTCCATTTCTTTATTTCCTGAACTAGTGCATACATTTCTTTATCATATACTAAATATCCCTTAACTGTTGAAGTGAAAGTTTTAGAATGATAGCATACTGGCTTACCTCCCTGTAGCAACACTGTTCCCATAGCGTAATCACTGGCATCTATCTCTACTTCAAAGGGTTGTTGCAAATTAGGAAAAGAAAGTACTGGAGCATGACTAATTTTGTATTTTAATAACTCAAAAGCATGGTCAAAAATGATCTTGTTCCTTACCCCAGTCAAAACCCTTACTCTTTGTGGCCACTGTGTGTAGAGGTGTTGCAATAGTGGAGAAGCCCAGAATGAACTTCCTCATGTATTGTACTGCTCCCACAAAAATCCTAGTCTTTGTGGCTCCCTTTGGTGTTGGCCAATTGGTGATGGCTTCCACCTTCTTTGGATCCACTCATAGCTCTCCTCCTCCAACCACATGCCCAAGATAGACAAGTGACTGTTTGGAAAATTCACACTTCTTCATGTTGCATAGCATTTGTTTCTCCTTGAGAACTTGCAAGACTTGTTGCAAATGTGTTAGATGTTCCTCCCATGTGGCACTAAAAATCATAATATCATCCAAATATACAATGACACATGTATCTATGAACTCCCACAATACATCATTCATCAATCTCATAAATGTAGCGGGTGCATTACATAAACCAAATGGAAGTACTAACCACTCATACAAACCCTGTTTTGTTTTAAAGGCAGTCTTCCATATATCCTCCTCCTTCATCCTGACTTGGTGATAACTAGACTTGAGATCCAACTTTGTGAAGAACTTTGCATGTTGAAGTTGGTCCAAGAGATCATCTATGCGTGGGAGTGGATATTTGTTCTTAATGGTAATCTTGTTCAAAGCACAGTAGTCAATGCACATTCTCCAAGAACCATCCTTCTTTGGCACCATCACAATAGGTGAACCGCATGGTGAGGTGCTTGGGTGTATCACCCCTTGGTCTAATAGCTCTTGGAGTTGTTTCTTTACCTTTGTACTCTCCAACAAGGATTTCCTATACAACCTGATATTTGGTAGAGGGGACTCTGGTAATAGTTGAATCTCATGCTCTACTTCTCATTTTGGTGGTAACCCACTGGGAGTTTGGAACACTTCCTGAAAAGACTGAATTATGTTATCCAAATCCTTCATCCCTTGGTTAGAAACATCTTAAATTTCTACCCCATCTTGCTTATCTTTCAATAAAAGTAAACAAAATTGATTATAATTTTCCTGAATTAGTCTCTTTGCTTGGTTAGCACTTACCATAACAAGTTTTGGCTTACGTTGGTGTGCCTGGATGTTGTAACTGACTCCATCCTTGACCCATCTGTATCAGTTCTCCCTTCTCATGAATATAGCATCCCTGATATATAAGTAAGGACTCCCAAAAACAACATCAAATGCATCAAGTGGAATTACATCAACTTCTAATACATCTATATATTGAGAATTGATCCCAAACTTGAACTTACATCTTTGTGTTACCTGAATTTCTACACCCTTCTTCACCCATCCCAAAGGATAAGGATGTGGATGCTCATAAGTTTCAAGACCAAGCTTCTTTACAACCATATCAGAAATCAGATTAGATTAAGAACTAGTATAAACCAAAATATTTACCTTAGTCCTCTTAATCTAGATTTTGATTTGAAATGACTTACTCGTATCTTCCTCTTGTTCCTAGTTATCCATGTTGGTGGTCCGTGCATCCCAGCCACTCATCTACATCAGAATCATCCTCTATCTCTACCTCCCCATTTATCTTTACAATTGTCATGGACTTCTTGGAGTCCTTGGTTCAGTTCTTTGGATGCAATTTCGGATGTAACTTCCAACATGTAGCATCAGTATGACCATTGATATCACAATTCTTACAAAAATTCTTAGGATCTTTACAAGTATTCAAGGTGGTAGCAGTATTTTTACCTTTCCATTTACCCTTGTTACTTGTTTGTCCCTTCTCTTTCTTTGGCTGATTTGTTGAATGTTTTGTCCTTGAATCTACTTCTCCTTGTTTTTTCTCATCATCTATGTAGTATGCTTGCACACATGCTTCATTGAGATCCTTGGGTTTCATGGAGATGACCTTTCTTCGTAGGTGAGTGTGAAGTCCTCCCAAATACTTGGTAAGAATATCCTCATCCTCCAAGTCCATATTGAGAAACATGGCTTGCCTCTAAAACTTCGTAGTGTAATCCTGCACACTTTGACCACTGGTTTGTCTAAAATACTTCCATTTAATCATCTGGTCAGTCTTATGGCCAATAGGATAAAAATTTTCCCTTAGCAATTCTTTAAAACCCTCCCAAGAACTTACAATAGGATGCTTCTTCTTTTCACAAGTGGCTAGATGGGTTTCCCACCAAACCAGAGCATGTCCTTCCATCTTGAGACATGCAAAGGTGATCCTTTGTGCCTCAGTGATATTATGCACACTAAAATAAACCTCCAATTGTTTTAACCATTTATCTAGTAATTCCGCATCTACTTGTCCTTCAAAGCTTTTAATCTCAACTTTAGTTTCAACTTTAAAAGGAGCATGATCAGATTTTACCTTTCCCTTTTCAACTAGAGTTTCCTCTTCCCACTCTTCCATATCTTCCTCATCATGGCTCTTTCCTATGCCAAATTTCTCATCCAAAGCTCAAACCACTGAGTCTATGGAGTCTTGTCTTAACCAATGTTTTCCTTTGTTGATATGAGAGTTCCCTTTGGTGTTGAAACACCCTATCCATAGTGCTTTCCAACATCTCAATTCTACAGACCAAGTTCTCTTCTTCCATTTGTTCTCTAATCCTTTGATTCCACCTTTTCGTAGCTATCTCCAGATCACAAGGTATTAATTCTTCACCTTTAGACCTTGTCACTATCATACAAATCACACAAGAATGAATACCACAGTCCCTTTGGATATTATTGTCAGCTCTGATACCAAAATGATCTGTAAACTTCTACTTTGGAAACTTACAAAACCACACAACTGTTGTTCCTACTTCCAATTTACTTGAAAATGACAATTCTGAAAGTTAGTGAATGAATTCTAGTGCTTAGAACTACTTGCAGCAATAAAAATGAATAATTCAACACACAACACAATATTTTTATCCTGGAAACCCCCAGATTGAGGGAAAACCAGTCAGGAAGGGAAATTTCTCTTTCTTCCTAGTATTATATTTGCCAATTAAAAGATATACAGATTACAAGAAGTTGAAGGAAGACAACAATGTTACTTCCACCCTCTCTACTTTTTTTCTCTGCTCATACAACTTACTTCTACAAAACAATTCCAGCACCAATGGTTTCTTGCTCACTTCTCCCATCAATTCTTTGAATTCCACATGCTCCACTTGTATTTATAGCTTTCTTCCTATGTCATCCCATGCACTGGAGAATAGGAAGAGTCATCCAAGGAAGAGACACAACCCAAACGTTCAAAATCTGTGACTATTCGTGGATATATTTTTTTTTGTTTTCTATCATGACAGAATGGTATACACAGACCAATGGTTACGCAACCACCAGTGATGTTATGCAAGGGGTGTTATGTAACCACCATGGTGGTTACGCAACCTCCACTCTGTAGAAAGTGACGGTTCTATAACTTAACCTTTTTCTCCTTGTTTTCTCTTATTTTTCCTTCTGATCCTAGTTGTTCTGATGAAGTGGTGTTTTTCTTGGCCGTTAAAATCATGTATTTATGATTTTATTACTAGTTTTTGTATAATAACAAACTCTCAACTATTTATATGATAACCATAAATGGTATCTTCATCTAAAATGGTTTGATTTAATTGTCTATAGTTTGAAATTTATTCAATAAAATCAGGTTTTGGAGGGCTACTAGAGCTATAACCATTTTTTAACTATTTTGCATTAATTATAATGAATTTAACAGGGTGAAATGGTTTATTAGGATGTTTTTTGATAGCATCAAGTTTTTAAAAACATCACATGTGCTTTGAGAGAGTGGTTATCAAATTTAAGATCATAGATACCTAATTAAGGCCTTATGGAGGAGTTCTAGGCTTGTGATAAAGGCTTAGTTTGTCAATATAAAACCAATACAATTCATAAAAATATAGTTAGAGAAGAGTTGGATTTGCATCATAAATTATGATTTCAAGATTTGTACTTCAGTTTCTAGTTCATGAGGCAATTTTTGGTGAATTCTTGACATTTTCCACTTGCAATATTGTTCTTTTAAAAACAAATGAAAGATTACATATGGTTTTTTTCAGGTTGTCAATGCTTCTCCACACTGACAAGAAAGAGACAATCCTTATGCCAATTCTTGATTTTCCTACTGGGCCTTTTTCAGTTCTCTTCTTAGACTTTTCACATGTGATTTAGTTTCTTCTTAAATCTTCATAATTTGCTCAGGATTCAAGATTTTTTTCTCATCATTTTCTATAAGAATGAGTAGAGGAGGAATTTGCACTTTAAAAGATTCCATAATCTGATTTAAATCATAAATTTGAGTGTCTTTTATTAACACTTGAATTTTTACATCCTAAAGTTCTTTATGTAGATTGGACATTTTGTCGTCATTATCATTATTATTTTTCTCTAATATTTGACATTTTTGAGTCAATTCCAAAATAATGTTGTCTTTTCACTAGTATTTTGCTTCGTAAGAGCTAGATCTTTTTTTATACTCACTAACTCAGTATCCTTGTTCTGTGGTTCAGATTTTTATTCTTGAACTTGCTTTTACAATTCAAGAATTTTCATTTGTTTCTCAGCTAGAGATTGTCTCAAAATTGGATTTCTTCTTCTTGTAGCTTGATCAATAGATTTTTTCTTGATAGGCTTAAGGCTTGGTGTAGTTGTTGGTCCTTTTTTATACCTTTTAATTGAGGACCTTCTTCCATTATTATTGACTTTCCTTTGTCTACCTGTGAGGAAGAAGAAGCTTAAGGGAAACTATTTCTGATTCCATCTTTATACATATTTGAATCTCATTGGATTCTATTGTATTTTGAGCATATGTAGTGCCTACTATTTCTCGTTCACTAGTGGGATCTACTCTTTCTTGCATATCTGCAGGCCTAGGTGACTCTTGATTGATTGGAGGATGTTGATTAAATGATTCTAATATTTGTGTAATATCCCAATCTTTAAGTTCTTCCAATTCATTTGTCGGGAGAATTAGGTTTCTAATCCTTTTATTTTGTTCTTTAGGGGTAGGTTCTTGTATGGATTCCTCTCTATTGTCTCTTTTTTCTTCTTATTTTTTCTTGAGATAGGTTCTTGTGTAAGAGGTTTCTCTGCTGACCCTGTTTTCCTTTTACTCTTGAATAAGGAGTATTTTCTTGTGGGAAGGTTTCTCTGTTATCCTTAGATTTTATTAGTGAGGGTTTCAAGATAGTTTCTTGTGTAAGAAACCTTCTGCTACTTCTTCTCACATGGAAGGAATGAGTTGCATATATTTCTACTCATCTTCTGGCAGCATAATAAATTCATGTTGTTCTTCATTTTCCTTTATAATTGAAGGTGTTTTGACATTGGTTTTCTTATGAAGAATCATTTTTCTTATAGGTTTTTCAGGCTTCCATATTGTTTTCTTAGATATTTGTCCCTCAGTAACATTAGAAGGAAATGTCTCAAGAGAAGTACCGGTTTGAGCCTGACCCTTAGTGACCTTTTTTCTTTGACTTATCTATACTAGGGGAAAGGGCTTGTTTCACAGTATGTTTTACTTTCTTCTTCCCTATTTTCTTGTTTAAAAACATCTACCATAATTATTCCCCCTAGGACTGTTTAAGAAAATGGTGTTGGAAAATAAGGTACATTAGGCCATGGTGTTTTAATGATTCAATTCCCTGAAAAAACCTATTATCCATTATTTGGAATGAGTCATATAAATACCTAGACAAATTTATTTTCCACTCGGGTTTATTAGTTCAGTGTCTCAAATGGTTTACCATTCTCATTGTCCCCCTTAGAACAATAATATATTTCCCATCACAAGTGATATGCTTCATTATTCAGTAGGTTATAGTCTTTCATGTCCAAGGTAGGGTATTTCTAATTATGCCTTTGATTTCATTTTTAGTATTTATAGACAAAAAAGGCATTTTTTCACCCTCTACATGAAATAGTTGTAAAAGATTAGTATAAGTAGGTCTATCTTGAATTCGCATACCTACATTTGGGATTCCAGTCGATTCACTTATCATTTTAGGAGTCGTTGAAATATTCACATTTTTTACCTTGGTATGAAATTATTCAAGATTAACCATGAACTCTTCTACAATATCTTTATCAAATCCTTGTATTTTCTTAAACAAGATCATCTAATCGACTTCCCCGGATATGGCCACAACTTTTATGCTCTTCAATAGTTCCTCAACTCCTTCAGGTTTAGACTCGTGTTTTTTTCCCACTTCTTCTTTTGGTTTCAACTATGTTTTTTAAGTTTTGACTTCAAAACCCTAGAGAAATTATAGCTTCCAGAGGGACTTTCATAGATATATAGTGGGTTGTAGAGATCTAGAGGGACATGTAGAGATAAGGGTTCCTTGAAAGGCAATAACAGTTGGCAATGGAGGAACTTAAACACTAAGGTCTGGGTGAAATGAAAAAAAACAAAGTTTAATGATGCACCAAGTTTAATGATGTGATATGAACAGATGAGACAACTAAGTCACATCACGCGGGTGAAAATCATGGTAATTATGACCGAATCCACGAGGTTATCAAATCAAGTGAACGTGAAAAATAAATAAGTAAACATTTATGTATGGATTGTCACTTTTTGATTATTGGATATAAATATAAAGTTGATATTATATTTCAAAGTTGAGTGTTGAGAGAGATTATGCAAACATAGGGAGATGGCTCTAGCCTTAAATAGAAGCTTCCTGCACCAGTCAATGATATATGCAATCATCTATTAGGACTCGGATGAAAAGTGAGAAATCACTTTAGAATGCTATCAATATTTCAAAACATTATCATATATCTACATCTTATCATACATAAGAATATCCTTTTTACCAAATCCCTGATACAAAATGTAATTTGGTACCCAAAACCGTTTTACAATACCCACCATGCGGCATAATATTGAAATCACATAGCTATTAAACCTTCTATCCTATATTATTAGATGTCTCTTCAGCCATAATCTACACTTCACAAGTCACTCTGAATATGATAAGAGGAAATATGTTGATCCTATACACAAGAAGTGAGGCATCCCTACAATATGGCCTTATCAGGGAGCCAAAAACCTTAATTCTATGCAACAACCTCCAAACCATGCGAGAGAGCCTACATCCCATGAGCTAAATCATGAATGAGGTACTGCATACTCACCAGCCTTGCCTTTAAATCCTTCAGCTCCTTATGCAGGATGAATTGGCCAAACGAGTTTGAAATAATGTTCGTAATGCTCAAACCTAAGCCACGTCAAAGACATTTCACCTCCTCATAGATTGGTCAGGCTCAAGCATAAGCTTTCTTAGTTTTTTACAGATGACCACCTCTTCTTCATCCATGTTGGCACTCTCTGCCACCGACCATACCTGCTCTAGCCAGTCGTGCATTGTCATATTCTTAATTCTTTTGAATAGCTAGTCAGCAATACGAGTTTTTTACCCAAAGAATCTACATGAAATATTGGGTTCAACGAGACTTCTGTATAAGTAGATCCTCCACTTGAATCCATCCCCCAACACCATGCTCCCGAGGGCAAAGTGACAGTCAGTTAGACTTATTAAAATCCATGGAAAGTAGTCACTAGGCAAATGATTCACATTTTTTACGATTGGTGCAAGAAGAATTATTCAAGGCATGTAGCCATTGCACTCTACCAAATCCCTACATTTTCTACAAATGAATATCATCCCAAACTAATGAATTCCTTGACATATGTGCCAAGGCAAGAAATCTCTGCCCAAATATTTCACTTCATATGGTGTCATATCAATGGGTGGGAAAATAAAGAGGGGTGTCCTTTATAATCATTAGCAATCACCAACCGACATATTTTGTGTGTCTCCTGCTAAAAGAGCTTGAATATTGTTTGGGAAGCTTGACTCCCAAGTGTGGGAGGATGAGTGAGATATATCCCAGTGGATTTCAAAGATCTATTAGGTAAGGACAATACACCACCTTATTACGGGTTCCTTGAAAGTACGAAATACCATCTTACCTCCGAAAAGGAGGAACTCGAGTGCCGAGGTCTGATATTCAAGCAAATGGTTTTCAATTACCACACATTAGCGGACCTTCCCTAAACCATATTTATAATGGCCAAAGAGTCACCTTCAATCCATAATCGGATCCAATTCTTAGGCTTAGCTTCCAATAAACCAAAGAGAAGAGTCATACCTTCCGCATAATTATTGAAAGAAACACCAAAATGCATTGTCATAGTCAAAAGAGGCTAACAATTTGCATCCCTGAACACGCAACCACAACATGCATTACCCGGATTTCCATTAGAGGCACCGTCAAAAATTAACTTAATCCAACCTTCATGAGGAGGATGCCATATAACCACCTTTTTCCCTTTCTCCCCTTATCAAGATGTATTTCAAAGTAACTTAATAATAAAAAATAAAATTAATACTTAACAATTGTTTAAAATTGTTAAAGATGTCTTTGATGTTTAAAATGGTTTTAAGTAATATTTTTTTAAAAATACACTTATGAATTGTTATGTTTCATTCGATTAGTATTTTTTACATATCATGAAGCTAAATAATATTCCAAATCTTGATGTATAGGAGGACACACAAGGCTTCACATTCGTTGGCCATGATGTTTGAGTTTGATAAAATATGTTGGTTGCTAATCACCTAAATTCTTCAAATACTTACATGAATTATTATAATGTAATTAGTTAGTAGTTGGTGTTTTATGGAGTATAATCATTGAATCATTTGTTTTGGCCATGTACTTCACCATTCTATGTTCAGGGTTAATGTAATTTAGGCACCCATTTAATTTATTTTCTTAATTTGATATTAATAAAATGCTTGTGAACTCACTTGTGGGCACAAGATTAAGCCCAAATTGTTTTCATAATTGTTGTATTAAAATAATGAGGCTATGAAGTTATATTTTCTATAACACTACAAGTAAACACCAAAATCAATAATTTATGAGTAAATAAAAACAATTGTGTATACCACTAAATGACTAACACTAAAAAAACACTAAGAAAACACCAAAATTTAGGCATAAACATCAAATGTGTATAGCACTAAATAATTAACACAGAGAATACACTAAAATCCATGCATAAACATCAATTTGCAATTCAACAACATTGGTGTTAGTTGTGTGGTGGTTGTTGTGTAACAATAAAATATAACACCGAAATTGGTTATGGCATATAACACTAGAAAATATAGCACTATATATAACACCAAATTTGTTGTTAAATGTAACACCAAATTTGGTGTTACATGTAACACCAACTTTGGTGTTAAATGTAACACCAAATTTGGTGTTATATATCATAACCAATTTTGGTGTTGTTGGTTTTTTGTGCTATCCAAAAACTACCACACAACTAACACCGGTGTTGTTGAATCACAAATTGGTGTTATATGCCTAAATTTTAGTGTCTCTTTAGTTTTATATTACCTAAAATTCTTGTTGAAAACTTGCCTACTGATATTGCATATCATAAAGGTCACTCCACTCAAGAGAACAAAGCATCGTAAGGATCTCTTAACCATACATGAATAAATATCATAGGAGTCTCTCAATCATAGAGGACTAAATATCACATGTTTCTGCACCATAGGAAGACCAAGTATCACAAGTTTCGCTTCACCATAGGAGGAATGAGTATCAAGTATCCAAGTAAGGACAAGTCACTCCATGGTCCTGACCACATAAATCTCACTCACCTCAAAACTAAGGGCATGTCATGCAACACCAAACATGTAGACAAGGAACCTTAGGAGCACCCCCATACAACATATATGCACATTCCAAACAATAAAAAACCAACTCATCAAATAGGAAAGAAAAACCACACAACATTCTTGACGACATTTAGCCAAGTGGCCTCAAAAACCATAATGTTTCGAGTTACCAAAAAGAAATAAAACCCAAGAAATATCAAAATCCAAAGGAAAATGGCCAAGTAGTCACATTCAAACTACAAAATCTCGCAAGAAAACTAAAATAAACAAGAAGATTCTCAAAACTTCCCAATAAGTCAAATAGATAAAATGTCGGTTCTGAGATAATCAAGTTTACAAAAAAAATACACATGAAAATATCCACATCACAGTTACCATGAAACCTTTAACAAACACCTGTAGGGGTACTACAATATTGAGTATGCATCTCAACATATAATCATAATAATGGATCCAATAATGTAACTGTCATAATATCAGACTAAATCATAAGCTCCCACAATATTCTATATAACTCGAATAAGAAAATTTATCTCCACTAGCAACAATATACACAAATAATGTCTCCCTGACCAAAATAAAAAGGTTTTTTCAATAAGGTTGTCAATTAGAGAGTCACATGATTTTTTGATTGGATATTCCAAGAATGATTGTTTTTGTTGTGGTTTTCAAGGTACATAGTTTTAAATATCTAAGAGGAAACCAAAGTTGGTAATTGCATCGGTGGAGGATTACTTAGCGTAGAAATTTCATGATTTAGAAAATAAATCATGTCAGTGTGATTATTCTACCATCAAATGTCAAGAGAGGATATAGGGTCATTTATAAAATTTGAGGAGTATGATCAGTTGTAAATTATACAAGAATAAGAATGAGATCCCTTAGGATTGTAGTAGTGATAGCTCAATGATAAGTCAAAAAAATATCCATAATGTAGCAATAAATGATGTGGGGAAGGTGTTATGGCCAAGTCAAATGTTTACATGGAAGGAATATAAGTCTTCTAAGTACCAAATACTGTCAAGTGGTTGATGCTTAAACATATCAAAAACCATACCCAACTGTCATAACCACTAATAAATAGAGCTCAAGAGAAACTAATCAATCTCTCTTCATACTTATATCCAAATGTTATCCATAGTATTACTACCGAAAAGCGGCACGAAGCAATCGATGAACCATAATTTAAAGCTTTATGTAGGTTCTATCATAGTACAAGTCTATAGAAGAGAATTGGAGACCCACTATACAACATGATCACTAAGAACCACATACATAGTTCAACAAAACGACCAGAGAGACATCAATAATTCCACATAACATACCACTGGGACTTAACATGACACTCAAGCTATGTACATACAGATAAGCACATAAGGCTCATTTCTAAATTATCACATATGTTCAATTGTTTGAACCTTCACTATGATACCAACTGTAATACACATCATTTCACATCCAAATCACAACTAAAATTGTGGTATTTTTTTTACATTATTAATTTTTATAACACTAAATACAAATTTAGATGTGTTTGTCTCGAATGTTCACACTAACATACCTTAATATACAAGCACAAAACCTTGACACTAACATTCCCTTCTTTAATGAGAACCAGAGGGAGAAAGAGGTTGTGCAACCTGGAAGCCAAGATATACTATGTTGGAGAGTTCATGATGCCAAGCTCAAGCTTCGCTTAACACATTTAATGAGACACACAAGTAAAATAAACCATAAAGTGAGGGCGCATTGGCCCCAATAAAATGAAATATAAATAATAACATAGTCCATATGAGAGCATAGATTACAGTAATTTCCTCCATGTACAATCTCACAAGTGTGACCACAATAACTAATACCATGTTCACTAAAAAAATCATAACACAAGACCATAACATGACTATATGAGGCACAAATGATATATTAGCATCCATGCACAAAGTTCCCAATATTGGAATTCCATCGTTATTAACTTATCCTTGTGTTAAACACATTATATTATACCACAAATAACACCTATTAGAATTATATGATATCATTTATGGATTATAAGTTTTCACCCCTTCATAATGTTTAACTGCTAAGAAATTGCTTATCTCGTTCCTTTTATATTACAATCATATTAAGCATTTTAATCATTCTTTATAGCATTTTAAGTTTACACGAGTCATGAATCACTCGTTTCGAGTAGAGAAATGTCTTTTTCCCACTAGATATGTCCCTACTCAGGATAAGTCATTTAACTATTATTAACCTCGTAAGGTAGACCATCTATTAAAATGGTGAAGGTAATTTCACTATACACTATAAATCCAACTTATTAGGTATAAATTGATAGTGGTAAAACTCCACTTGTTTTACATAGGTAATCACACCATAATTGACGTATACTAAATAGCATAAGTTCTCTCTTCAAAATTTTGTATTTCTCACTACATTAAAAGTGTATACTCTTAAGTAATGTACACTCATCATTTACAATCATTAACATGATTAATTTCTAAATTTCACTTAATATTTGAGTTTATGTTATAACGATAAGTTCTTCAACATAAAAATCTATTATGCTTCCATTGATAACGAGGGGTTTAAAACATCAAGATCAAATGCAATTTTAAGTTTCTTGTTGACCTTTTCAAGACATCCCGTTAAACACCAACCATGATGGGGGTCCATTACAATGTATTTCCACCATTAACCTCTTAACTAATTTCCATATGTTGTCAAGGATATGTAAAATATTTTGTTTCGCCAAATTATGACATATGTCCTATTAGTGGAATTTCCATACTATAAAAAACATAAACCAATATTCCCTTTAATGATATTTATAACCTATCTAGTTTTTAAGATCATAACTTCCATAATTAGAACTACATTATATAATAGGTTGCAAGAGTAACTACACAAAGTACAAGCTCTATGTCATGGTCATATAATACCATAAACATGTGGAATAGGAGTGATCACTATCATTACTTGTGATTCAAGGATTCCACTAAATCCATTATGATATGTCATCATGTGCTATCATGACATTACGAGTTAGGAGGTTTCCTAGTCCTTACAGGCTTAGGGTTTTATTCATAAAAACCACAATCATATCCCCTATTTACAATTGTAAGGTAATAACTACAAAGTCCTCAAGTTTGATAGTCATGTTGGTTTGAAGGAACAACCTGAGAGTTCCTCTAGGAACACATACCTAAGAAGAGTTTCAAAAGGATGGTTCCAGTAAGGTTCAACTATATGAGGAGTTACCATTTACCACTAAACTTATACATGAGTCAAGTATTTTAACCCGAGATGGTTACGATTTTGTCCATAGCCATTGTGTCAAAGAAATACAATTTAAGTTAAATTTAAGATAACCATGGTCGATCTCATTCCAAATAGGGTTAAAACACATTTTCAACTTAATTAAGCACCTTCCCAATTACAAATTATTGTTATGAGTACTAAGCAAGATGCTAGAAAAACTAAAAATATCATACTAGAGTATGCAAAATTCATAAGACACGATGGAAAAGGGTGAATGATTCATGGGTTGACACAAACTATATTATCAACATCAACACTATTACTTTTCAAGATTATGACACAAATAGGGTCCAAGTTTAATTTCACTATTACACAATTATTCAAAATTACTATAATTCATCAAAATCAACTGAGTACACTTTCTTTAATGTAAATGATCTATAAGGTACAATGCATATATTCTTCAATTCATTAATTACACACACATACATAATAAAATGAACTTTTCTTCCTTCAATAACACAATAATTACAAAATTTCGGAACAAGTTTTCAAATGCATCTTTCTATAAAGGTTCAGATACTAACTATAAATTTCACATGCTTCAGTTTTCCATTGCATGAACAATTACGTCGGCTTATTTCATTATACAAACCATATGGGAATACATTTAACTATGAAAACAATACATTTTTTCACCTTTGAAGGAAAAACAACGTTAGAAAACCATAACATCTTTAACACTCATTTCTCTCAATTATTTTATGCCACCACAATACCTACATCCTGTAAAAACTATGTAGTCACTGATCAACGACACACGATGGCATATAATTCTTCTACAACTAACTAATTACTCTAAAACGTGATATTCTAGTCTAATCGGATGCTATGCAAAGCAGTAAATAATAATTAAATAAATAAAGGAAATGACCCAAACAACTAAGTAAATAGAAATGTGAAACCCTAATGTGCAAGAAAGGGTTAAGAAGTCCTTAGCTAATTCAACGAAGGTGTTGGACTGTGTCGTAGTGTAAACCAGGTAAACAGGAGGAGGAAACAACCACACAGAATCCTAAGAAAGTGCATATATGAGCTCTCTAACTAGAGTGGGGCATATAGAAAGGGATAGGGACACATGTGGGTGACCTGGTCTAAGATCTGAGAACCTTGGTCTGCGAAAATGGCCTAAAAACCTCCTATGAGGTGTCATTGGATATTTACATGTATTTGCTTCCTGTCGCACTGAAACAATAGACTCCCCCCTATGAAGCTTGATGCAGATGAACCAGCCTTGTGTGCCTTGTGATGGCGCTAGATGGATGTAAATGTAGCTTTAGGTGCCTTTGATGGATGCAACTCTAGATGGTGATAGTAGATTCTTAGTGTTTGGTCCCTCATTATGTCTCATAACTTTATATTTATATGGTTCTCTTATTCTAATTTCATAATTAACCCTAAAAAGGCCAACCACTAAAAAGATAGAAAGCTCAAACAGCTAGAAAGTGCCCAAAAGGTGAGAGTAAAGTGCAAAGAGGAGCAGGGCACCCCAGAAGGGAGCAGGGCACCCCAGAAGGGAGCAGGGCACCTGGGGTGCCCCAGTCCTTGGCTGGGCACCCTAGTTAGAAATAGGAAGAATGCAGAATGACAATACAAACTGGGCAAGTACGGGTAAAAAGCCAAAAGTAACGATATAAAGTAAAGTAAAAAGGCTAAAGACATGGGTTGATAATTACTCTTTTCACTCAAGACCCATATGAATAGTCGTATGAGGCCGAGACTAAATAATGACTCCAAGTGTGTGATTTAGTGACTACATTTTCCCCCACTTTATGTTGGTGAGAGGAAAGTTCAGTAACATAAAGTAGATAGAGATGCGTACCTTATAATTCATGTAGAGTGATGTAGCAACATGTCGAAGAACTAGACAAAGCATGGAATGAAAAAAAGATGGAGTGTGGAGACTAAAGATGCAAAAGTGTAAAAAGTGATGAAAGTGAACCTAGGGTGGGAGTGCATGTGTATATGTCAATATGTGTAGTGTACCTACATGGTTAGTACTGCATGTGAGATGTACTCGCCATGTGTGTGTTGTTGTTGATTGTTTGTTTCCCATACATATGGACCTGCAAAAGAGAAGATGATCAAGTAGTCAAATATGCATGTATATGTGTAAAAATGCATATATATATGTAAAGAAACATGTAAAAATAGTACGAAAATGACAATGAAAAAAGAACATGTGTACTTGATCCATGATGATAAAAAGGGGGTAGAAAGGATATTATGTAACCTTCAGTGAAGTGTGATTTTTTTGGGCGATCTCATGCCACTGTGGCCGAAGAAGTGTGGTGCATCCTAGCTCAGCTTATTCTCCACAAGGAGTATGTTGTGTTCTCATCCAACTATAGTAATATTTCCTCTAATCCTTCAATATATGCAACACCTATCTCTCTCTGCTTTTACCAACTTTTAACATTGATTTCCTTGGCATAAACCATGACTAACCCTTAGGTAATGCCTTTGACTGTCCTAAATGTTTCCATTTACTATTTCTCTAGTGCTCCAATTGTTCCATCTCAATACTTGACTCCTAGAGTCTTCCAAACTCTTTCTTCTCTTGTTCTTGTGCTCATAACTTCAATTTTTCCCAAATGTACTAGTTTCCTTAGCTCAACTTATTCTATCCATAAGCATCAATCCTTCTTGGCTCCAAGGTCAATCCTTCATCTAGTATGCCTGGTCAATGCCTTCGCTTATTGCTTCTAGTATAGTGGTTCAAGAATAAGATAAGTCTTATCAACAAGTTCTAGGTCTGTAGTTATCAGGTTCATGCACTTCAGTTTTAACTCATCCTTAAGAAATATCCAATCAACTAGCTTATAAACAGCCCTTCATATCCTCCTCCTTGTAACTTCCAACCAATGCACTATTCAATCACTTAAACTATCTCTTGGAAGAATCAGATTACTTACCTATATGGAATGTGCTCTTGAAGGACTTGACACCATACCAAGCTTGAAAGGTATTGTTGTTTCTATCAACAAGATGATTAAGGGAGCATGGTTTAGAGAGTTTATATACTCTCACTATCTTACATCATCCCTAAAATGTACATTTGTCATCCATCCCTTTGTGACTGTATATATTGTTATTGTCCTCCCTCTTTGTAGGTAAATATGGTGTCTTCAAGACTATGGGATGCTCATCACCAGATATATGAGGTCCAATATGACCATAGTCAAACTATTTCATGTTCAATGTACAGGGAGTTCTGCACTAGGATATATAAACTCTTCTCTATGCAACATTCACTTAGGTAGGTTCTTTACAACTGTATATACTCTTTATTACCTCTCTCTGATTGAAGATCCACAAGTAAAGCCATATGACCATAGGATCATCAAGTGTTCATATATTCCTTGGTCAGGTTATAGGTATTCTTTGGGATGATCAGACTTCAATATATGTATTTAAGCACTTGAGTTGCTTCACCTATCCTAATACTCTTTCCTAAGGGTTCTTAAGGGTCTGCTTCTCCAATCCAAGGTCTGGAATGAAAATTGAAGGTCTTCATGGCATGATTTCATATCCTCTAGACCTCTCTACTTATATTTGAGGTGTTCATGACCTCCATGTAAGATCTAAGTTTGCCTTTTCTTTTTCCCCTTCTTTGTATGTTTTTGAGTGACTTATACATTGCTAGAACCCCTACACAGTCTACCTTTACTCCAAATTAATGGTAGATTTCTCCCTAGAATCATGAATCATATCAATAGTACCTGGATAGGTTTCCTCCAAGCTTGCATGTATTTTGTTTCCATCATAATTTGTCCATCTCGACCTTTCATGTGGTCTTCCTAGTGATCCATGACAGTCATAGGCCTGTACAGTCATGCTTTTATAAATTGGTGTCATATTTCTCCATGTATTACCTTTGAGATTCTTAGTTATAGTGAAATACACCTGACACTACCTCCATGCATGATCTAAACTCATGACAATCAATCCTTAATGAGAAACTCTACCCTTTTCTCTTCAAATTTGTACACTGTCATATGGAAAACTTGCTCGAAAATACAATCAACAAGATCTTCTATTGTGCAAAACCAATCAACACATGATTTAGAGGGATTCTAGCACATGCCAAGACATAACTTATATCAAAATTTCATCAATTTTTACTAGAGGAATCTCAAGTTATCATATGCCCTAAATATGGCCTAAGAACTAACATTTGGCTCTAAAATTCTAATCTTGCAATGTTAAGGCCCATGAAAAATATGGATAGCTCCCTTGTTACCTATAGAACATATTCATATCGACATTCTAGGGAATTTGATCATGTAATGAGGACTGAGGGTTTTCTATTCACTGCCCTTTCAGGATTTCTCCGTGTACAATCTCTTAAAACCTGCAAAATGTGCTTAATTCATCATATAAACATGCACTTTCCACTACAATCATGTAACACGCATACAATAAAGGAGGATTCGGGAGTTTATGGAGTTAAGAAGTCCAACTCTATTCAAAGCATGCTATGTAATCATAGTATTTCACATTAATACATAGTTTTCACACTAATTTTACACTGATGTTAAAAAAAATCCACTTCTTCCCTATTGAGCACACAATTTTCTATCTTCTATATGATGAAATCGAGCTCATGCCCTTGTATCTTGCTAGACTTAGTTGTATTTACCTTTATTTAGATATAAGACTCCTAGACAAGAGAGATATTCTCAACTATACAAGCTGAAATAAAAGAGTTGGTTGGTCAATCATGACCTTTTACAACTAATGTTGCTAATAGAACATATCTTAGACTTTTTTCAATCTTCCTACTACGAGATAATGAGGATAAGACAACTCCTACAACCTAGACATCCAATAATAACCTTATTTTGGCTTAACACTTTTACACTTGCACAAATGAAATTTACATCATAATCCAAATGTCAACCCTTAAGATAGTTCCTTATACATTTTCCATGCCTTTCATAGGCTTATTCAAACTTTATTATACTCTCCAAGCCATGAAGGTGATATTCCTGCATCAAAGTGTGGGGAGAAAGTTGTGTTATTCTCCAATCTTATAACTATTTCCTTGAGATTGGTGAAGAGATCTCTGTACTGTCTAGTTTTTTGGGTGATCCGATGTTGCTGGCCGAAGTAGTGTAGGGAGGAAAGTTAGTTGTATTCTCCAACCTATAACTCTTCTCCATAATCCTAAGGACAATCTACCCTATAAAATTCACTGTGTATGGGGTTCGTAGATTGGTATGAACCCACTCGAATATTATAGACTGCATTATAGACTGAATTGTATTGGTACCCTGTGTACACCCCAAATGATGTTGCCCTCTTTAGCGGCACATGTGATGTCGTAGATAGGAGAATGCATCCCAAAAGAGGATTGACCATGTGAAACCATGCCATGCAGGGGAAGGGAAATGTGTTTGGTAAAGACCAAGGCACACACAAACAAGTGGCTAGAAAACAAGTGTTTGTACAAACAAACATGCATGTAGAGGATAATGTATAATCTAGAACATGAGAAGATAATGTAAACACCCAAGAAGACAATCATAGACCTCAAAAAGTGGGTTTTAAACATGGGACATCACTCACAATTTCGCAAGACACTCAAGGTCATCATGACCGTAAACAAACTAGTGTGTGCACACAATAAAACACAAAGCCCGCAAACAATAACAAGAAATAGCAAACAAATAAACAAGTATAGAAGCAAATAGCCCTGTATAACAAATGTTACACATAAAGCACGTGTTAGCATGTTAGAAAAATAACAAGTATGTCAAAGCATTTTTAACATGATAATAGAAAGTGCTAAGTATAAAATGAAACAATAACACCTATAATGTACAAATGTGGATGCCCCAAGTAGGTAGTGTGTTAAGCATCGTTGTTGTGCGTAGAAGCTCTTTATCTGTGATCACAACTAGAAAAGGATGTGAACGCGCATGTGTGTATGGTAGATATAATTACATCTGAGAGATTTATCTAACATGTCTAGTAAAGTGAACATACAAAGACAAGTGCAAACAAGAGTAAATGCAACCATAAAATGCAGTATGTTATGGACGAATGGAATGGAATAAAATATGGATGATAGGATCCACATGCCCCCCAAGTAAATGGAGTTGCATGCAGTGAGGATCATTTAATATGCCCCCTCACCAGTCAAGGATGAACCAAAAATGATAGTGTGTCATCGGGAAATGGTCGAGGTATGTGTTATGTGTAGCGCATTGTTGTGAGTGTGTGGAAATGAAATATGACATAGATATGAACTGGGCATGACTCCATAGCCTAAGCTCATGACAAGATGAATAGAAAGGAGTGGTGATTTAGCCTAAAGTGTATACCACTAAACAATGTAAGTGAAAGTGATGTTATAATCTATCACGAGATGATGATGCTAGAAGAAGTGACCATATAGCCTAAGGCGTATATCACTAATCCTAGGAATGTCACATGAGAAATAGAAGATTGAATGATTGAATGCACAAATGGGATGTGGTCCATTTGTAATGTATACCCTCAACAGTTTATCCCGTAAAATTGGCAAGGGAAATTTTACAGATAACCCTACCAAAATTTTGTTCCGGTCCCTCGTCAGGGACTCCTTGCGTTCGGAACGTTGCAAAAATCCCTTCCCAGGAAATCTAGTTTTCCGAACTTAACCTTTTTTGGTCTTTTTTGGTCGGGCGCACATAATGTCTATGCAACATCAAGTTTAGGTGCGCCCCCTTTAAATCCTTTGGCACACGGTTTGAAGTGTCAACAGGTGTTTTGGTGCGCCTCACTATGTTGTGCCTTTCTTGCATGCGCCAAGGCGCATGCGCCTTCATGTCAACAATACTTTTGTTGCGCCACTTTTTGGTGCGCCAAGGGCGCACATATTCTTGTGTCAACAAAACTTTCGGTGCACCAAAGGCGCACATAACTTCATGCGCCAAAGGGCGCATGCTTTCTTGTGTCGACAGCACGTTTCATGCGCCACTTGAAAAAGTGGGTGGCACATTTATTACCACCTCGCCTATATATAGGCGCATCTGCACTGTCATTTTCATCAGTCAGAATCACGTGCTTTTCTCTTTCCTCTGTACCTGTCAGCGCACCTACCCTGTCATTTTCGAATCACTTCGTGGACCCGGTTTCACACTTCTCCATTATATAATCCAGGTAGGAGGTCCTCATTTCTTTTGTGCGTTTTGTGTTTGGTTTTTAGCTGCTTGTTGGTATGGATTGGGTTAAATAAGACTGTGAAACCATGAACTTAACCCCCTCCTTGTTGTTTTTCTCTATTCTTCCCCATGCATTTCCCCCTCTTTCCAGATCTGCTGGTAAAGGGGACTCTGTCCTGAAGAGATTGCTTGAAACTCTCTTTTTTTTAGCTTCTTCATCACCCAAAGATATCCTTAAAAAGAAGCTTAAATGCATGTAACCCCTCAGAGAAAGAATCATGGCTTGAAAATAAGACACTGTCATTTCCTCTTTTGGCGCATCTGCCACCCCTGCAACATGATAAACAGTCGCGCCAATGGCGCACATACCATGCCTGTTACATAAAGAACAGATGCGCCCTCATGGCGCACTTCCCTTGCTTGTTACAACCGCTTTCCCTGTGCCCTCTTGGCACACCAAACTTACGTGCAACATTACAAAACCTTGCGCCATTGGCGCACCCTACATGTATGCAACATTAAATTTATATGCGCCAAGTACAACTGTTAAAAAGGCGCAGGCGCATCCATTGTTACAACAACATCATGTTATGCAGACTTTCCATGCACCGCACCAAGTTCCCCTGTGGCGCATGAAAAAATGATGTTACACGCATTAAACTTGCGCCCTTTGGCGCATCCTGTACCCGTGTAACATGAAAAATATCCACGCCCTTTATAAAATGCATACACATGGCGCAGGCGCACTTCTACTTGCAACAACAAAAAATGTAACCTGTAATACCCATGCGCCATGCGCCCTTTGGCGCTGATTTATCCCTTGCAGCAGCCCTTTCCTGTGCGCCATATTATTTAGCCCTGTAACCTGCAGTATTCATGCGCCCTGCGCCCTGAGGCCTTAAAATCACTAACTCTTTCTTCTGTTGACGCTTTAATGGAAGATCAAACAGCTAATATGACTTTCTTGCGTTGGGTTTCACTCCTTCTTCTTGCAGATCAGCAACTGAGCTCAGAGTTACATATGTCAACATCAAGCAAGAAACTAACCAAGTCTAAGGGCAAAGCCAAACTCACGGAAGAAGAGATGAAGTACAAATATCAGAGGGTCAGGATGCCCGAGTCCCAAGCAGAATGCGACCTAGATATAAGGGATTCTGAGCTCGGACACATTGACATGGAGGATTTCTGGGCCAGAACTAGAAAGGTTACAAGAAGTCCCTGGATGGACAAACTGATGGGCAGTGCGCTGCATTTTGCTGGGGGGATCCTAGTCAGTGCAGTAAATAATGAATTTATGATGGTGGTGGCCCGCTGCTACAATAAAGACACCAGGTGTGTCGTAAATGAGAAGGGCGAGGTCATAATCAACCTCACTACCCGACACTTTGAAATAATGCTCGGCATTCCTCACCACCGGCACTTTGTGGCCGTAAGCCAGGAAGATTGCATCAAGGCTTGGGATGACAATGAGGATCAGTGTATGCAGTTGATGAATGAAGTATACCTGAAGAACAAAAAGGTGGTGACCAGGTGGCCACAAGTCATTCATCGCAGTGACTTTTCAGAGGAACTCAGTGATACAATCACGTTCCTGAGCAGAGTGTTTGGGCTTCCTGATGCCCATTACTTTCACAAGTGGATGCTGAGGTACTTAGAAACAATGAATAAAAATGTGCCCGATCAACGCTTTGAGTGGGCGGAGATCATAAGCAGCACAATATCTGAGCAGCTCCAACAACTTACCACAACGGGGAGGTTCTATATGAACTCCTATGTAGTTTATGTTGTGGCTTCAGAAAGAGACTATCCAGCTCTAATGCGGTGCGGGGTTTGGCCCCAGGTTAAAATATACGAATACTATCCAGAGCTGAAGCTGGAGAACAGTATTCCACAATTTACAAAGATCAATGACGCCTTCTTCTATGACATCATCTACCTTTTGAGGCCAAACATGACTCACGGTCGTACGACCAAGAGCATTGTGACAGTGACAGAAAAGTGGGGAGCCTTGTTCACGCAATTCCCTACCTTCACCTACCTAAGGGCAGCCAACTTCTTGGGAAAACCAACTAAGTTGCCAAGGTATGCCGGTCCCAAGCTAATCCTGTTGGAGCTATCAAGACAGCTCATTACCTACCACGAAAAGTGCTTAAAGAGGAAGAAGGGTGGAACTCCTTTCCCCCTTACAGTGGGCAGGTATACTTGCGTTTCACATCACAAAGCCCGGGAGATGCTTACAGAGTTGGAATTGTTGAATCTAAAGCACAACTTCCCGGCCAGGCCCACCTTCGACCCAAGGAATTGTCTCCCCAGGGCCAAGCTCGATCCGATCCACATCCCTTAGATCGAAGACATTTATATCGACATATATCATGAGGTCGAGCTCAGGAGGAAGGATCATTCCCGCTTAGCCTTGGCTGAAATCATCCAGTACGGTGTGGCCATCGTCCCAAAAGGCTATCAAACTACTGAGCAAGAAGTTGATCAAGTGTATCTTGACACGGGTGGAGATGACTGGCCGTTTGCTGCGATTGACAGGACCAAGGCACCCTAAATGATAGAAGAAAGGGTTAAAGAGACTCTGTGAAGAACAGAGCATTGGTGCAGAATGAACAGTCTCATCTACCTCGGAGTTGATTTCACCACATCTCCGTTAGGAAATGCACCTCCTCGGGAAAAACAGCTAGCCAAAGGGCAAGAGAAAGACAAAGAGGGTGAATCCAGCTCCACCCAAGAGGAAGCCCCTGAAAGCCCTCCTTCCGCTTCACAAGAACGGGTTGTAATCCCAGAAAGCTCAGAAGAAGAAGCAGCGGAAGATGTTCCGATAGGCACATCCACTCAGGATGTGGCCACGAATATAACTATTGAGGTCCCTTCTGTCCCTTCTCCCTCTCCTCCTTCCCCTCCTCGAGTGACCCAAGCGACCATTCCTTTGGTCGTGTCCTCTCCCCCATCTTCTATTGTTCCCCCTTCTTCCTCATCCATCTTCTCTTCTCTCGCGGAGCTGTCCCCCTCCATTTCTTCCCTCATCTCTGAGCTCCCTTCCATTCCTATGTCTTCCTCCCCTGCAGTATCTCTTCCTCCCGCAAGCACTTCCTCGGCTTCCCTCTCTATGCCGCCTCCAAGTGTCTCCACGTTTTTCCCTTCTACTACTGCAGCTCCCCCCTTCTCTATTTCTGGTCCTTCTCCCATAAGTCCAGCCTGGATCTCCCAGCACCTGAGTCAACAGAAGAGGAAAGTTCCCATCGCACCGATGGACTTCTCTGTAATCCCATCAAAAGGGGCCAAGAAGCAAAAGCCCATAACCCGCTTCTCTCAGAGTGCATCAGGGGAGAGAGTGATGGAGATTGCATACCCCAATCCTTTGAAGGATAAAAAGGATCTGTCTTCGACAGATTACACAGTGACTCAAGTCACAATGGGGACATCTTCAGAAAGCCTGCAAGGAGAGGCCCTATCTGCAGTTGATGCCCTTTGCAAGAAACTCCAAGAAGCAAAGGAAGAGAAGAGGCTGCTAAAGGAGCAAAATAAACACCTTCTCCATGCCTTGCAGAAGATGGGCAGTGCACCTCCCACAACTGCCGCCGAAACTCCTGAGCCTCTGAGTCAGGATAAAATCAATGAATATGCTAAAATCGGCGAGCAGGGCATGGCAGTTTCCACCTGGAGGAGCCAGATCCTCAAGGACAGTGAAGGAGTAATCGCTAAGTTCACCGGGTTATATCAGAACATCAATCGGATGAACAGAGAACTCCAGGCGATAGCAGGACCCATCTCCGAAGAGCTGGATCATGCCAGGATGCAACACGAGACCTTTCAGAAAATGTTTGACTGTTCAGTCGAAGATCTGGTCAAGTTCGGCATCTTTGGACACCCAAGAGCCCTCAATAAAATCCTTTCTACTCTGGATTATCGGGTGGATCAGCTAGAGTTCGTCCTGGAGAAGATCGACAAAGTAAAAGAGGAAGCCCTGGATGCAATGCATCAAATGGAACAGATTGTCCTAAGGATGTCTCCAGGCTTGCTCACCTCTTCTTTCACCTTAAGAAAGGTTGAGGAAACTATTCAGATCTTCAAGGAGATCGTTTCACAGGGACTGGGGCTAGAGGTCACGTTCGACGCCGAATCCATCAATAACCTACTGGCGTGTCGTGACTTCATCAGGTACCTGATAGAGGCAGAGAATGATTATTCAAAACTCCCAGAAAAGCTCACAGACGAGCGGGAGACTTGCGAAGCTATCAGCGATCGACACAAGGATCCTTCCGAGGATCAACTCCAACCCATGATCAGCAAGTTCATGGAGTACCGTGCCCAGTTCCACATCTCGTCGCCCGAGCAGCAAAAGCAGGATACCCCCTTCCAGCCGCGGGACGATGACGAATAGTTTCTTTCTTCCCAACTTTCTCCTTGTAAAATATTTAAAGTGTGTTGACACAAATGATGACATCATCCATGTTGCACCATGGGATGATGTCATCCACCAAGTTGTCAAAAGTCAACACATGACTTTGTAATCTATTGTAAGATATTTTTGTAATTAGGTGGTTGGTTCCTTTTTGCTTCCCTTCTTCTCCTTCTTCTATAAATACTCGAATACTTGTTGTATTCAAGGGGTGGATATCTTTTAGATGAAAAATAGAAGTGAGAAGAAAAGGCTTTGTACTTTTTGTAACAGAAGAAGATATTAATGCAAATATTAAGACTTTGTGCTGAATATGTGTGTTATGGGCATCTGATCTTTCTTATGTCAGATCTATGCATTTGTTCTGTTGAATCTATCTCTACTTTTTTGTCATTTATTCATCAGTATTGCTTTATTCGTTTATGCAAGTAGGTTTGGCTCTGTTTACTACCAATCCCAAAACATAAACCCTTTGACCTTTCTGCTTTGGAATTCATTTCTTTTCTCCCTTCGGACCTGATCTTTCTTCATCCTCTCTTTCATTCCTTTCTTTTTAGTTGGAAACACCCCTACTGGGATGAGATCCCAAACCCCCGAAGGCAGAATATTGTGAGACTTGCACAGATTCCTGCTGGTAGAATAGCAATAAACCAGTTTCGCTTTGCTGACTCAAAGAGGGGCTATGCCCTGCACACTGTTGGCTCATCTATCCATAGATCTACCCAAGCGACAGATTTTCAAACCAACAAGATGTAAGGCACAATGTAAGATGACACAAATGAGGTTTAAAAACATGCATTATGCGATAACGATGGGGTGATGTATGTAGGACAAGATGTAGGATGCAAAATGTAGAATCTATGAAGAAACGTAATGTCTATAGCATGCAATGTGGTGTGTAATGTGTATATGATGTAGGATCGTGTTATGATATGCAGTGCCTAAGGTATGATGACTATTATGTGGCGTGTGGGTTTCATGTGTATAGAATGCCCTCAACAGTCAAATGTGAACCGAAGCACAAGAATGTGTCATCGGGAAATGATCAAACTATACATAGATGGTGATGTCTATGATAAAAGTATGATGTATGATAATGTGAAGATGAGAGGTGTGTTGATACTATGGTGGGGGTTGTGTGAATGATATTCCCCACAAGTACGTTGGTGAGTATAATCATATGATGATGTCTAATAGATCATCGTTGTCAAGATCAAAGCCTATTGGTGTAGCATTAGAGACATGATATGCAATAGAATGAGGTCGATCATATAGAGATCCATTGCAACGTAGTGTGTAAACATTCATTTCATATTGTTCATTAGTGAAGGGCACGAGTGTATAGTAATGTGTGTACCAATGAGAAAGATTCTAAGAATAAGTAAGAGATGAGTCATTACCAATGGAGATGTTGCCAAATGGAATAGGAAATGTAAGACAAGTGTGGTCACGATCTAAGGCACCGCCAATATAGTCAATCCAAGATTGCCCCAATGTCAATGGAGAAGTGCGGGAAATAAAGATCATAAAGTGAAACACGCGAAGGCCATAGGTGGTCGTAATGTGAAAATAACCATGATATATATGAGGTGAGTGAATCGGTGGTAAGATGTCATTAAGCGTCAAACCAAGTCTTGTTAAGCCCTCAAGTGTACAAACAGTATCTGAACAAGCACAATTGAGTGGGATGTTATACCAAAAGAAATTGTTGATAAATAAGGTACATCTGAAAGGCGGTGATGGTGATGCAGACTATGCAGTGGAAGGTGGAAATACGTCTAAAGTGGTAATGGATCCCTGATAAAGTATCATAACATTGGTAGGAGGGGTATGTTGTTGTCTAATCACAGCACCCCTAAACGTCTACAACTCGATGGGTTGAGACTCTCAGTGTGATTGCATAACATGGAGCTTTTCCCAAGTGTGGGACCTTGCGAAATCGAAAAATATCTCCAGATGAAGGCCGGTTCCTATTCCTCTGTTCAGATGCACACATAAAAATGCAGAGGGTTTACTTGAAACCTAAACTAACTTTCCAAGGAGACAGGGTAAGAAGATGCATAAAAATAAACCTAAACTAACAAAGGTGATGCACCGAGGAATGAAGAACACCTGTCTTGCCAATAAACACAAACCATAAAAATGCAATACAAGATCATGCACAGATAACCAGATTTGCAGTGAAAGATCATGAGGATGTAAATGAACACAGAGAGGGTTGGGAATCATCCACAGACATGCATTATTTGCTCCAAAGATTGATACAATACACTACAAAATGCTAAGAGGCAAAGTTGCATTACAATTTTAAATGGGAGGTTTTAACTCCACAAATTCACCTACCAAAGAGAAGAAGGGAGGGGAAAAACAAGAATGTCCAACCTTTAGAAAGAATCCCCTCCTTACAATTTATAGGAAGAATGAGAGAGGGAAGAGAGAGAGGAATTCCAAACCTACCCCAACCACCTCCAGATTGCATTTAATTCATCTCATTATGACAGTAGGTGAGAATCCTAGCAAACTTACAAAGTGGTGAACTATATTTTGCATTTTTAATAACTTGTTCACACCCAATTAAGTCATAGTTGGATAGAGGACCTTGTAAGCTTTCCGAAAAGTCCAACCTTGCGTGAATCTGAGCTCCCTGTGAAAAGTTATGGTCGTCTGAATATCTGTGCCAGGGTCTGCTTCCTGTCAGCGCTCAAAATGTTGCGCCTCCTAAAGGTGCGCCTCGGCGCATCCATATTTATGTCGACACCTCTTTAAGTGCACCATAGGCACATCCATTTTCATGTCGACACCTCTTGCCATGCGCCTCTGACCTACGCCAAGGTGTGAATTTTGGCGTGTCGACATCTTCTTACCTGCGCCATGGGCACATCCATTTTCATGTCGACACCTCTTGCCATGTGCCTCTGACCTGCACCAAGGGCGCATCCATTTTCATGTTGACAACTTTTTAAGTGCGCCATAGGTGCATCCATTTTCATGTCACACCTCTTTAAGTGCGCCATAGGCGCATCCATTTTTATGTCAACACCTCTTGCCATGCACCTCTGACCTGCGCCAAGGGCGCATCCATTTTCATGTCGACAACTTTTTAAGTGCGCCATAGGTGCATCCATTTTCATGTCGACACCTCTTTAAGTGCGCCATAGGCGCATCCATTTTTATGTTGACACCTCTTGCCATGCGCCTCTGACCTGCGCCAAGGCACAAATTTTGGCGTGTCGACATCTTCTTACCTGCGCCATGGGCGCATCCATTTTCATGTCGAACCTCTTGCCATGCACCTCTGACCTACGCCAAGGGCATGAATTTCTTCATGTCGACATTTTCTTACCTGTGCCATGGGCTGTTGGTGATGCAATAAATATCGGGCTTTGATTTTCTCTGATTTCCATTTTCTTTTGCTTCCCTATATCTACCCGGTGGGGAAGATATATACAACAGGGTCTTGAATCTATATTCACCCAGGGTATCAGCCACAAATTGTGTCTTCTAAGTAAGAGTCATCTACACCAAGAGGGGTGAAATTCAGTTGACCTAATATTCCATCAATAAGTTCTATAGCATCAATTTTGTCATCAGAGCTCTCAGAATCATCTGTGGTAGCATTATCATGTTGTATAGCTTTGTCAAGAATATTGCTAAGATCTGTACTAGTTAGAGGAATAGGAGATGAAACCTCAATGGTTGATTAGTAGCGGGGATGAAGGTAGGTGTTATGGGTGAAATGATGGAAGTAGTATGAGTATAAATTACTAGAGTAATTTGAGCGGCAGACAAGCGTGGTGAAGTACTAGACTAACCGACGTCATATGTATCAATACTACTATATGGGATACGTTGCATAGGAGGTTGGACATAGCCGTAATGGGGTCTATGTGACAAAATTTGAGATCATTTCCTTCACGGGTACGTTCTCCTACTCCGCCAAATACAGAAACACGTCCATGAGCCTTAGCAATGTTGTTCATATTCATTGGTGGATGTAAAAATTTGACACATTGGTGAACAGTAAATGGGGTTACTTTCATTAGCATGGATCCAAGGTCTTCCTAGTAAGAGGTTAAATTGCAATGATGTATCGATAACATAAAAGTTGGTGAGAACAGTCTTAGGCCAAACCCGAATGTGTAATGAGATAGTCCCTAAATATGTGTGAGTGGTAGAATCATAACCTCAGATGAGAGTATAATTCTTAGAAATTAGATTGTCATTAATGCCCAGTTGTTTTAAAAGAGAATGAGCACATAGGTTGATGGCTACCCATTATCAATAAGTACTTGTTTGATGTAAGTGGTGCTAATAATGATGGTAATGAGTAAGGGTGCACATGGATTATTTTTAGCAAAAGGTGATAGATCCTCATCAGTGAAAGATATATCATGTGGCAAGTTGCAGAGAGACTGTATGAGGTGTGTAAAGGCCACTGAAAAATTACCACTTTATGTATGAATGGAACGAAGAGCTGCTTCTAACGCTTGATGACAATCCGGTGCATTACGTAACAAGTCATAAAGAAAAATCTTAGCGGGTGTATTTTTAAGTTGTTCAATGATGTCATAACCCTTAAAAGAATACAATAGGAGCCGCTGAAGTGATGGGTGGAGGAATAGAAGCGAGTGGAGCTTAAGGAGGGTGAGTACGATGAGTAGTTACTACATTAATGGATGGATCAACCTTAGGCATAACAAAGTGATGAGGATGTTGAGTACGCACTTGCATGAAATTAACAGTTGTAGTGATTATACTAGAGACTTTAATTGGTGCAAAAGAAGGATAAGATGATTGAGCCATGACTTGATAAGGAGAAGACATATGGAGAAGGAAGGGTTTGACCATTTGGGTTCACCAAAATGATTAACGTAAAATGTGATATTATAGCCTAAACTGATGTTATGCAAAGCACTAAATAATAACTAAATAAATAAAGGAAATGACCCAAGCAACTAAGTAAATAGAAATGTGAAACCCTAATGTGTAAGAAAGGGTTAAGAAGTCCTTAGCTTATTTGACAAAGGTGTTGGACTGTGTCGAAGTGTAAACCAGATAAACAGGAGGAGGAAACGACCACACAAAAGCTTGAGAAAGTGCAAAGTTGAGCTCTCTAACTAGACGGGGGCACCTGGAAAGGGATAGGGGCGCCAGTGGGTGCCCTGGTCTGAGATCTGGGCACCCTAGTCTACGGAAATGGCTTAAAAACATCGTTTGAGGTGTCACTGGATATTCACCTATATTTGCTTCTTATTGCACTGATGTTGTTGAACTGCGTTAGATGTCGCTGCAAGACTTGCAGTAAGGAATAACCTGTAAAACCCCAAACAAAGCATCAAAACCATAAAAAATAAAGATGCATATGAAGGGATCAAACTATCCTCAGCGGCCACAATGGTGGACTTACTAACTGCGTGATGTATTACATCATAGACCCAACGTAGTTCTAGGTGTGTGTGTGCAAATCATGCCCTAGGTTGCTCTTGTGTCAGTTGTACTTTGTGAAGTAGTAAGCAAATAACTAGATGTAGAATGTAGTAAATGTGTGCATGGAAATAATAGACTCCCCTCCTATGAGGTGTGATGCAGATGAACTAGCCTTGTGTGCCTTGTGATGGAGGTAGATGGATGCAAATGTAGTTTTAGGTGCCTTTGATGGATGCAAATTTAGATGGTGATAGTAGATGCTTAGTACTTGGTCCCTCATTATGGTCTCATAACTTTATATTTATATGGTTCTCTCGTTCTAATTTCATAATTAAGCCCAAAAAGGCTGATCACCAAAAAGATAGAAAGCTCAAACAGCTAGAAAATACCCAAAAGGTGAGAGTAAAGTACAAAGAGGATCAGGGTGCCCCAGAAGGAACCAAGGTTCCTGGGGCACCCCATAAGGGACCAAGATGCTTGGGGTGCCCCAGAAGGGACCAGGATGCTTGGGGAGCCCTAGTTACAAATAGGAAGAACGCAGAATGAAAATACAGATTGGGCAAGTACGGGTAAAGGACCAAAATAAATGACATAAAGCAAATTAAAAAGGCCAAACACATGGGTTAATTATTACTCTTTTCACTCAAGACCCATACGAGTAGTAGTATGAGAGCGAGACTAAATAATGACTCCAAGTGCGTGATTTAGTGACTCCACTAACATTTTTCACATATGGCTATTTTTCCATTCACAATGAATTCAAGTACTTTATACATAACAAGAGAGGGCAAGGAATACATATGCAATTTCAATTCATTTTTAATCTAAAGAGAGATAGAGTGAGAAGATAGAGGAAACACCATATTGTTCACAAGAAAATTTCCCAAAACAAGTAACAAAAGGAGGTTCTATATAGTCACGTTTTAGTTTCTAACAATTTACCAATAGTTATTAGGCTTTAAGGAGGTCCCATGATAGTTTTATCATTATTGATGCAAGTTTATGAAAATGATCAATTCATCCAAAGTGGCTATGAAACTGAGTTCAAAATCCAAAGTTTAAAACTTAAACACAAAATGTGTCAATTCCCATCAATTCCCTCATCTACAAGGAAACTTTCGAAGTTGACAGGACTTAAATTTGGTGACCAGGGTTCAAACTGCAACTACCTTTCTAGAGCTAATTATCATAATTGCGACAATTTTCCATTGTTGTAAATGAGTTAAGGTCTACAAAACCACTTGCAAAATTATCTTGCAAGGTGATTTTATCAAAATAAAATCATTTTCATGACAAAATTATAGAGGTACGAGGAGGCAATAATTCATTTCTCAGCACGGGGCCTAAACCATGAGCTAAAACCAAACTTAATTTTCAACTTTTAGCAGTTGTCCAAAGCTACGAAATGGTTAACTGGGCTCTTAGACGCGTGACAATAAATCATCAAATGATCATAATAATTTTTTCTATAGGTTGAAGTGACCTTCCACATCACCAGGAAACATGGCCATACATTGACTTTCCCGCTACAATGTTTAGAGAGGTGTTTTGTGTGTTGTTATAAAATGAGTTTTATTAAATTTTAGCAAGGTGTTTCTTGGGCCGGGAAATTGACTAAGCATAAGACATGTGTGAAGGTCGAAAGATTTGTGTAAGGGTTTGTGTGTAAGTATGAAAGAAGTATATACAAAGGTTGAAACACATGCACAGAGGGACACATGGAAGTATGAAGTAGCATGCGTGAAGGGTTGCACGCGGGAATAACAAAGTAAGCAATTAGTCAGACTTCTAAGGAAGGTTAAAAATAGGAAAAAGCACAAGTTAATGTGATTGTCAAGGTAATCCAAAAGTAGACAAAAACATGGATAAAAAACATGCAGGGATAATAATAAAGATAAAACATGCATAAAGGAGCCATATCTATTTCTACCACATGCAACATAAGCTATTTAGAGTGCACAAGATAAAATGGAGCTTCCATAAATAAAGCAGGCTACTTATGTAGAGCCACATGTTAGGCGTCTAAATATAGGAAATGTGAGTTGTGAAAGCATGCAAGCTATGTATAGGGGATTCTATTTTTAAATTGTAGTCAATTGGTGAAGGACAAGTTCCCACCCTATATATATCCATCCTTGATTGAGTGATGAATTTGTTGGAGTCCATGGTGAGCCTTGCCTTTCACATGAGTCTATAGATGGAGGTTGTTTGGTCATATGTTGATGATTGTGCCTATACTGAGTATTGTAATGCATCATGATTATAATGAATATGAAGTTCCTTTTGGTTGATGATAAATTGTCTTTATGCATGTTACTGTAGTTCATATCCTTCATATGGTATATTTGCATGTTATGTTAGCCATGAATATAGGAAATACATCTTGGCAGTTAGACACAAGGAGGGACCTAGTAGATTTGTGTGCGCTCTGGGTGAGCACTTAGGATTCACTTGGGTGATGTGTCAGTGTGCCCGACAATGTTGTGTTGAAACTAGACTTCAACGCGACATTTTGGTTCCATTTCCAGGACCTTCTTTCACTTCAACTCTCAAGATGTGGTGAACACATGGAATTTTAGCTATCCTTGGAGAACATTGAATGTTGTCTACACGAAGGTGAAAAGGAGTTTGTGCAAAGATAATACTGGTGTTAATTTCAATCCATGCAAATGGGTTGAAGACAACCTATATGATTCATCGTATGAGACGTTCTTTAGCTTCTTTCTAAGGGAGTTACATGATTGGTTGGAAACGTATGCGAAGAATAACAATAGGAAGTGGGAAGAGATAAGTGTGAAGCCATAACAAGTATCAAGCACTTGGATGATTGGATAAATCATGGAAACACACAGTAGACCATTGGTGGAAAGGTGTGTTGAAAAATTACACTTTGGAATACGTGATCTTTACATATTCGTGTCAAGAGGAAGCTGAGTTCAAGTTTTTTCGCGAGCCTAGAGGATTATACTTACATGAATTGCCACTTGCTATCAAAATCTTGATGATTAAACTAGGATTTAAGAACCAACTGATTGTTGGTTAAAAATTTCATGTGTAAGGACAAGGAAAGGG
Source organism: Taxus chinensis (assembly GCA_019776745.2). NCBI lineage: Eukaryota > Viridiplantae > Streptophyta > Pinopsida > Cupressales > Taxaceae > Taxus > Taxus chinensis. The sequence goes on along the minus strand of JAHRHJ020003440.1, from coordinate 94,048 downwards.
GTTGAAAAGGATATTGTTGGGCCAGATGGAAATATTTGATAGAGAAGAAAGACTACACAAATATAGTGATGCACAAGAAATGGTGGTTGAAGAGGTATTGAGACATAGAGGAGTAGGGTTCGAGCGGTAGTGTTAGGAACCCTACAATAAGTGAGGGGCTGCAAGACTATGTCCTTCTGATATTGGGAAAGTGTAGTAGAAGGATCCTCTTAGAATCTGGTGAAAGTGAGTCTAGTGAAGAGTTGGAAAACATTGGCGTGCATCTAGACCACCCCAGACCCTTAGCCCTTGCGCATGGTACTCAGGATTTAGAAGTTCATATAGAGGATCATCGTAGTGATGGAGAAAAAGAAGGAAATCGAGGATCATTGCATTTGGGATGGAGATACAGGTAGATATATACTAGAATCAACTCCGGAGGTGCAACAGATAAAAGTAATGCACATGGCAGTGACTAGTGTCCAGCAATAGGATTTGATAACCAAACAACATAATTTGTTTAGGAAGAAGCACTGTAGGCACAACGTCAGGATAGAGTATTGATGTTACTCTCTGGAAGTCCCATATATGCACATTAGGAACACATAGTGTTGGTGCATAGTAAACCAGATCTACCACCGCTCTGCACATATGAGGAGTTCCAACACCATAGGAGGACTCAGGAGGCTTTGGTCCTCCCTAAGTGGAGCAATCCTAGTGGAGTTTCGGAAGATCTGGTCCTCCCCTAAGTGGGAGTAATCTGGGACAAGGAAATATACCACCACAATAGCCACAATTTTTTTATGAAATATCACTCCATTTTCCTGAGTACAGAGGAGTAGAATATGTAACATAGCATGTGCAAAAATGTGAACTCTTATGGAGAGCCAAGGGGATCACCACCTCAAACAGAAAGACCAGTCAGTTTTTTACTACAATACAAGGCCACACACATAGCTGGTATAGGAAAGTATGATCCACATCATACAGTGCAGTGGATTATGACACTTTGCACCGCTGCCTTCTTGGAAAAGTTTTGCATTCATGAGTTTGAACAATAGAGCATCAACGTGCTTAAGGATATCAAGAAAGAACTCTCTGAAAGTGTTTGGGAATATGATGCATGGTCAATGACTCTGTTTTCAAAGATCTCATATGATATCCATCAAAGTCAACACACGTAATGGTTTATAGGTGGGTTGCTGACATCATTTTGAAGGGACACTATCACATAAGAATTTTACATATCCGTGTGAGTCCTTGGAAACAACCCTACACACTGAAGTGGTTAGGTAGCGTGGATACTGGAGTGATCCCATTCCTTGAAGCAAAGATTGCAGCTATGGCCACATAGTTGGAAAAGCTATATTCTAGCTCAGCACATGACACTCAAGTGGTATTTGGTGTACATATTGTGAAGTAGAGGGACATACAAAGAATAGTTTTCCACAAGAATGTGCTCACTCTACTATTAGTCATCTTGTGAGATATGCCACAAGGACCATGATGTCAGAGAATGTCCACTCCTCTAGCGTGCTACAGATAAGAATGTGTCATTCTACTATAAGATGTGTGATGTGCATATGTATGGTACAACTCATTTCCAATTGATTGATCACATCCATGAAGCTTGTGAAATAGGGTTGCGTCAGACTAGCGCTGAGGGCAGTTAACAAACACTTGAAGGGAAAAATAATGGAGTAAGACAAAAAATAAATAGAGTCTATAAGGGAGGATATCATGTTAGAGGACATGATGGTCGTGACAGAGTAAGTTCAATCGAGGTACTTTCTACACTGTGGATCATCTGATCACTATCAATGCGAGTGCCCCAAGAACATGTCTTGTGCATACTATGGAAAAGGGAACAAGGTAGAAGACTGCCCAGATTTATGTGCACACATGTGTAAGAACAAAAAGAAGAGAGGTGCAATGATGATACAAATTGATCATGCCAAGCAAGGGAAATAGAATCCTAAGGAATTGGTAGTTGCAAAGAAGGAACCTTTATTGGTTACCACATGCGTAGAAGCTTCACATGCGTGAGATGAGGTGTGAACTAAACCACTCATCTGACATAAAGAAGTTGGACTAACCAATAAGTATCCAGACGCAAGGCAACAAAAGAAAGTGTTCCAAGAAACCATGAGCTTAATCAAAGATTTATAAGTGAGATACAATGCTTAAAAGAGCAAGCGACGGATCGAGAGCGCGCAAGACATACAAAGGTACCTAACAAGGACTTTGATGAACTCAGGGAAGTGTGTCAGATGCTAAGATAAGATAATATCACACTCCTGCTCAGTGAATGGTTACATGAGAATATTTTACACATAGAAAATGACAGGGAAAGATATATTACATATGAATCTACCACCACAACATCATGGATGTGATAAGGAAATCATCCTGGATGCAACTATTGATGGCTAGTTGGTGAGCAACATCCTTATTAACATTGGCACAAAGGTAACTGTTTTTACCCTAGATGCATGGAATAGGATGGGAAGGCATGTTATCCCAAATTTTGAGATAATTAATAAAATTGAGATAACCAATCAAAAAATTCACCTTCAAGGCCCTTGCAATCCAATCGAATTCTAAATTTTAGCCTTTAAGTACTTTTCCCATGTTTTTTTCGGGTTTCCTTTTGCATTTTACATGTATTTTGCTAAGTGTTTCCTGACCCCAAAACTCGACACATTATAGTATTTTGGGTTATGGGTTTTGAAAGCATCGGGACATCGAAGTCAAAAAACATACTCTTTGTGTCGGGTGTTTTCCAAACCTGAACCCCGAAACACAATAGCGTGTCAGGTTTTCAGACTTTTTCTGCACCGGAGCATGAGAGCCTTAGTAAGGGTTGAAAGTTGGTTATCCATCACCATTATGATCATTAAGAATAGGTATTCAAATGGATGGGAGAGGTGTGTGGAGTAGATAGTTTTTTTGAGAGAGAGAAACTTTGTATCCGAGCCTAATGACTCAATAACTATGTAAAAGTGTGTTGTATATCAATAAAGAGTTTCTTTGAGAATGTAAAATGTGTATTAATGTTTTTCTATGCCATTTTTTATTGAATGTATTTGAAATTATCAATGAAATCCATTGGGAAATGTTGTAGAAACATTTTCGTAGGTGTGTGAAGTGAGAAAATTCACAAGGAGTGGAAAAATGAGTCTTCAAAGGTGGAAAAGACAAGGAAATAGTCTTAAAATTGTGTTCATTTAGGTAAGGGTAAGGAAGTTTTATTTTCTCGTAAGTATTGAATGAATCGCAAGTGCATAGTAAGTTGTAATAAGATTCTATAGGGATGATAGTGATTTTCAACTAGGTAACATGTCAATAACGTGAGATTGAATGAGGAATAAGAGGATTGTACCCCTAAAACAAGGTTTCCTTGTGTTAAGTATGAAGCAAAATTTATATTTGGGAGTGGTATGAATGTTTTCATGAGTAAAAATCTTAAGAAGAAAGTTGGAAAAGGTATGGGAAGAGATTTTAAAACAAAAAGTTTTGAAACCCTAAATTGCTTAAGATATAACCAAAACATCCTTCTCGAGATATGTAGAAAGCCTTACTTAGGGTTTGAAGAAAAAATGTAATAGATTGAGTTTTTATAGATGAAACGTTGTGCAATTTAGAACATAGGGTCTTCACATGCATAAAAAATATATATTGAAGTTTTAAGTTGATTGGACACCTTACGGTCATACTTTTTTCTGGCAGTCCAAGATTGAGCAGTAAGGAGATCTAATTAGATCAAACCAATTCAAAACTAGGGGGAATATCATTCATTAACATGCTATGAAATTGGTAGGACATGTATAAGTTCCAAATGGGTAATAGAAAAAATTCTTATTTCATGATTAAAATGAGTTTATGGAAAGTTACGTCCAAAATTCTAGAGTAGTAGGGCCAATAGATGTGTGAGGGTAGTGAAGAAGGGTAACATCGAATACAAGATTTTTTTCCTTGCATTTTGTGCTTAAAGATAGGTTTGTGACTTGGTAATAGTATTATTGAATCTTGATATATGGTTTGGATAACTCTTTGATTGTGATTTAGGTCCTAAGTGTCATATACACAGTCTTGGAACCTAGTTAAGTAACCTTGGAGTAGGGTTGAGGAGTAAGGTAAGAGAAAGCTATGTCTTCCATTTTGGTCTTGAAAAATTTGGTCTTTAACATGGAAATAAACTTGTGAAAGTCTAAGTTAAGGTTTTGATATTCCTTTTAAGGATAATAGCTCACAATTTGTAGTTGTGAGGATTTGGTGGTCATTCCATTTTAGGATTGTGGCAATCCTAGTAAGTGCTTGACATTTGAAGTATTACAAAATCTTCGTAATAAAAGGAAAGAAATCATGAGAAAACATTAGAGGAAAGTTCATTAAAGAATAACATAAGACTAAAGTTAGAACTCAGAGTCAAAGAATAAGAAAACAAATTTTTGACAGTTGTGAGAGCATTTTTCTTGAAATGTGGATATTTGAATCTTGAAAAAGATCTTGGTAACATAAAGTAATGTGTCTAAGGTCTTATTGATCAAGATATAACTCATAGGAAATATAGTCATGCATATGAGGTGAATCATAGTAAAAAATGTCAGACATTCCAAAGGAACAACCTTGAAGAAAGCTTGGAAAAATGCATATTTGTTTTAAGAATAACTCCATTAGATGGAAGAAGGACCTTGTATGAGCTAAGATAAACTTGTGTGCATGGTTTATGAGCATTTTAATAGGGCCTAAGTAATTGGAATAAGTAAATTGTATAGATTATATGAGAATAAGGTTAGTAAGATTCGTAGACGACATTCTAAGGAAAGGAATTGTAAATAACTTTTTAGCTTGAAGGGTGAATCGGAAAGTTTGGTAAGGGAGAAATGAATAAGAGATTAGATATATTGAGAAAAGATATTAGCTGGGGAAAGGGAAGGAGGAATGGTTTTATAAGATGATAATAAAATATCATGAATACATTATTGATAATCCTAACCTTGAATCGCCTATAGAAAATGTTCTTAACATTAAGAAAGCATATTTTGTAGGGAATATGAAGCAAGTAAAGTCTCAAACTTGTCAAAGAGGTATGAAACATCCAAATGAATAAGAAATTTTCCATTTTTCATGAATATTAAGGTATGATGAGCTCATGTCATCTTGAATTCAGTTTGAACAATGTCTAGAGAGGTTGCTTCCATTATAGCTCTGCATCATCTACCCACTTTATAACCTCTTCCACTTGATACTATGAAATTAGTTTTCAAGATAAATAACCACTATTTTATAAAAACATGCAGTAGCTCTTATCAACAGTTTTGCAAGTAGTTCTATAAATATTTATATGGTTTAATAGATCAAAGTTAAGTATAATGCATTGAAATTTTCACATTGCTCACAAATGTTCTATTTTATTTTCTAAGAAAGAATTCAAGAGACTTGATCCTAGGAGGAATTTTCCAAACACCTCTTAGTAAATTAATAACATTATCAATGGTTATTCTATTCCAAAACAAAATGACAGATGAGGTATGTTTTGTGTTTTCTTTATTTTCCAACACATTGAAAAACACAATGTATTTTTCAACATGTGGAAAAACAATGTGTTTTTCAACGTGTGGAAAAAAAGTGTGTTTTCCACATGTTGAAAAACATAGTGTGTTTTTGACATGTTGAAAAACACAGTGTGTTTTTCAACATGTTGCAAAACACACATTTAAACATGAATAGTTTCCACGGTCGGAATAACACCCTATTAGAAATGTTTTCATACTCATTTAGAATAATAGATTATGTATGAGGACTGGTTTTTTCATACCATATATCTATCAGATCCAAAAGTTCAAGAGGATAGAAAACATGTGAACTATTTTCAAAAATGATTCTATAAAATGGTCAAAAACAAAGCTTGTGTGATGCTATAAATATATAGTCTTGATTGTTTGACTGATCATGTTATAATCATGTAAATGGCTCTAAAGATCCTATTTGTTTCAATGTCTGGTGATGAAATTGAAACCCACGGTCTCATATAATTTTAGGAGTCTAGATGTGGTTGTATATCATCTTCAATGCCTTGGCCAACTCTGTAGTGTTATCGAAGATCCTTGGGTTTCAATGTCTTCTGATGAAATTGAAACCCACAGTCTCTATTATTTTAGGAGTCTAGATGTGGAGGGAATAGTCATCTTCAATGCCTTCCCCAACTCTAATGAAAACGATACACTTCAAGATGCCTTTTATTACAAAAATAATAGCAATGTTACTAGATATTATGGAACTTCGTGATGACAAGATACTGATGATTGGTGGCATCCAAAACGAATATTTCATTATCGAGGCACTTGTATATGATATGCGTGCAAAGATTGTGCTTAAATGTTATGTTTTGTAATGTGTGATAACAATAAAACAACTATGAATCTCATGTTTGGGGACCACATACTATAAACATATATTGGGGAGAGCTATACTCTATTACTATCATCCAACTAGAATGAGAAGACATTTTTAGGGAGTGGAAACAACTGTAATATAAAATCACATAGTAGCAGTGAAAATGGCATTAATTGGGGATTTGGTCATTATCTATAACACATTGAGTGTAATAAATGAATGAAACAACAAAAATTTAAACTCTTATAGGTTTAAATCACATCTATATGAGACCAGGTATTAATAAAACACAAACAAGTTATTGCTATGAAACATAATGTGGTGCTCGCGGGTAGTCTCTTGCTGACGTCCCATGCCTCCCCTACATGTGTTCCCTGCTTTGTAGCCCTGTCAATAATGGAGGTCACCCACGTTCTATGTTGGACAGTCTGCTGCCTGGGGTGATTCGAATCCTTATTTTTTGAGCGGGGCATGATTTTTTGGGTGGGGCATGATTTATTTATAAGCACCATGAAAACCATTTAAAATGTGGCTCAGTTTTCTACGCTCGTGTGGATTTTCAAACCGGATCTTTTTTTCATGATGACTCCACATTAATTCACCGACCATGTTTCCCGGTCCTCTCCACATCAATAATCTAGCTATTAGATGTCGGAGGCTACCCTCCACTAAAAATTCACACATGTATGGTGCCTCCCTCACCATGGACCATTCCACATTCACCCGGAATCCTGACGTCACGCTAGAAATAGGCGTGGGGACCACACAACCCAGAGGAGGAAGATTGATTGACGTGGAGGAAGTGCCAACTGTGAAAATTTGAATTATTAATGTGTGTGCCCCCTCTCTCTCCGCGCCAATGAGTGCTATGAATCATCCCCTTTCCTTTGAATCAATTCATAGCCCTCATTTGAAATGAGGAATGTGCTTGATAACGAGGGGAAAAGAATAAGACCATGGTTTTTGAGGAAGAAGCCGAAGGGAGGAAGGAGTCTATTTTAGTGAGCCATCAGAGGAGTTCATTACATAGGACAGCGTTCGTTATAGCGAGCCATCAGAGGAGTTCGTTGCAGAATGAATTTGTCATTCTACAGTTAAGTTTCAAATCCAAATATTGATTGTTATCTGTGTCGGTGGTAGTGTTTTCTTATTTGCATTCACTTTCTTTTTGTAATGTATCCACCATATGCAACCCATATCCCTTGGCCATCCCTCCTTTTGTGTGATTTGTAAAGCTTCTGAGTAGGATTTTAAGGTTCTGTTTTCTCACACAAAAGAGTTGACGGTTTTGATTTGAGCAATGGCATGTTACATGTTAAACAAATTTAGACTAGGACTTGGGAACATTTTTTTGTATACTAAGAAACAAATCAAGACATTACCATAATGCATATGAGACAATGTGGCTTAAGAATAAATTTAAAATTCTCATACCATACCTGCTCTGCAATGTTGCCTGCATTTGCATAATCCTTGTGGATCTTGGATGTCAATACTGTTAGAGTGTAAGCATATAAACCTCCAGCAAATGTGATTCCAGGTATAACCGCTACACTCAGAAGAGCTAATATCCATGTTGAAACAAATCCAACCACCAAACCCACCACGAAATCTTATAATTGTATATAGATGAAAACTTACATCTCAGCCTAGATTTTGTATTTCCTATATATTTTTTGGCAGGTGTAGCTTTATATCTCATCCTAGCTTCAACACTTTTTAAGGTAATGACTCATGAATATGGACTTGGCTTTTGGCCTAAATTTTTTTTTTTATCAGTATACAGGAAACAAAAGTATACATATTAACATATGCATAAAAGAAAATACCCACATTTGCATTTAAATTACCCAAAGAATAAAAATAGAAATAATTGAACCTTTTCACTGATAGCATCTTGAACTAGAAGAGTGTCTATGGAAATGTTGAAGACAATATCCCCTGTTCTAGCATCTGTGTCAAAAAATCAATTCCATTTTAGCAGTATTGCCCTGATTTTTCCCAAACCCATTAATCAAATCTCCAAGGAGTAAAAAGAAAACAGGCATGGCAGAGCCGTGGATGACTGCCCCCATTGATCTAAGAGACATGAGAAACCAATCATACGCATCCATTCAAGGTAATGTATCCCTCAACTTACTTCAATGGTTGACGGCGTTTGGGGCAACGTGGACCACACTTCTCAATGTCAGTTTCCAAGCATATTTTACAGAAACTGCATAGAAAATATCAGTAAAGGAACAAAATATGAAAGAAAATCTAAAAAGAGGAAATACCTGTGACCACAAGATGCACTATAATCTAGAAAAAATCAGTAAAGGAAATAAAATATGAAAGAAAACCTACTGTAATATCTGATATAATTTTCTTATTGCATGGAACTGATATAATTTCTCGAAATATTTAATACATGTGACCACAAGATGTAGTGGAGGGCTCAAAACATATGTCAAGACAAACCTGCAGGAAAAACATAGCCTTAAAATGCTAATTGATGTAAATGTAGTCGCATGTGGAAAATATCATACAGTGTGCAGGGAAATGCACATTTATCCTAGACTAGAAGTTCCTGCTACACACAGTTCCTTTTTGTTAAGTGAATGTCTTCAAAAGGTTTGACTAATTTCTTACTATAATTGAATTTATAGTCTGCATTTTTTTATAATGTCAAATAGTCTCTATTGTTCGATTGTTTTCGAACGGCCAATTTTTGGTGAGCAAGATTGTCATTTTTGGTGAACCTGAGTGATGAAACCACGTTAAAATTCATGACTGCTACTCCATAACTGAAAAATAATGTTTAAGTTATGGATGTATTATGCCTTTTCAAATTTAAACTCTTTCAAATACATGTTTAAGTTATGGATGTACATGTTTTGTCAAGTTTTATTTGTGAGGAAGGTATTGGTGATAGACCAAAAATGATAAAATTTGGGACACAATAATATACATTGATTCACATTCCATTCACAGATCTTATTAGAGGGAGGATACCCACACTTATTAGTAGGGAGAAAAGTAATTTTAGGGATTACTACACGTGAATGTGAAGAGGTGACCAAGGATAAGAATATTTTGTGAAGTAATATATAAAAATTGAACTCTGAATCTAATCAACCAGTGACAAGAAAATATAACAAGGAAGAAGTCTAGGTAAGGTCAATGAACTAATGGAAATTGTAGGTGGTCATAAGGTAGGTATATGAAACATGGGAAGACTCTGACATACTATATAGTGTTGGAATAAGGAAAGGTGTCATAAATAAGTTTACATGAATACTAGCTCAAATGATAGCCCTCTAAAAATGACCGAGTTAGCAAGGGATTATTGTTAGTCCCTACTACTTTGAGAGTGTGGTCATAGAATAACTGAGAACTAGGCGCGTTTGCTGAGAGAATTTATATGGAAGAGTTCACTTCTAAGATAAAATTGGGAAGATAAGATATGAAAAAGTAAGAAATACCACGAATACAATGATACTAAAGTAAGGTAAGACATTAGTACTCAAAGTGATCAAAGTAAGACAATTTACTAGATATTTTCTAAGGGTGGTTAATGGTTGAATTCATTATGAATAAGGAATGTAGAGGCTTGAAATAGCATGAGTGCACACATTTAATACATGGTTACCAAAGCAATATAACAAGGTCCAAGTCTGCCAAGAAGAAAATGAAAGTGATATAGTAGAAACCAGGGTGAGGATTTCATAGTCTATGCTTACATATGTGAGTCTAAACTTAACTTGAATGCGAGTTGAGTTATATGACAGGATTCTTCAATTAAAGGAGAACAAATACTACTCACAAAGGTGAATATCCCATCCTTTCTTGATGTTTAAGGTATGCATGAGTTTAAATAACTTGAATAAAATTTGTTCATCGAATGGTGATGTCGGTTTCCATTGTAGCTTTGCATCACATATGAGATGAATACATTACATCCCATTACACCATTTCGTTATACACGTGCTCTCTCATACAGACTCAGAACCAGTTTACAACAAGAACACTCAAAACCGTGCATCTTTTGCTCTCTATTCACACTCTATATCCATAAAACAAGAATGTGCTACATTTATTTCTAGGGTGGAAAATGTCCCTTCACTGAATACATGTGCCTTCCTAATAATATGTGTGTTTACAATAGCTTAGATGATTTTTACAACCTGTGATAATAATAGACTAAGTTGAATATACATCAGATCCTTTATTCCTAATATTATCCCGATCCATGTGTGTCCCTTTTATTTTCTTTGCATATGCTTTTCCTAATTATAGCTCCTTTGTGTGCATCCCAAACTATACTATTAGCTGTCAAATCTAGAATTAGGCTTGTTATCTTTAGGTTTGAATTTGTAGTTAGAGTTTCCCAGAAATTTGGATTACTTGGAGTGAACGTAGATGAATGTCATAGTTAGATTTTCCCAGAAATTTGTTATCTTTAGTGAATGGGCCTGTTGCATTGTGCAGAATTTCATCCTTGTTGTAATAAGCCCATTTAGGAGTTTAAGTTCTTGATTGAACACAAAAGAAAACCTAACATTGAGATATGTGTGCTATGAATGAATTTTTCTTGTTGGAATTTGTGTAAAAACTATTTTGGTGTTGTTGATTATAATTTTAAAAATCCACACAAACCTCTGGAAATATAATTTTAAAAATCCCAACTAAGTATGACTAAATAAATATGTGATATTGTGGGATATGTACAAATGGGAATGTGTGCAACATGAACTATTTCAACCTTTAGAGTTGTGAGGAGTACAATTGTGACTATGTGAAGAAGTTTGAAGAAATTCAACTTTTAGAGTTATGTAGGGGCATAAATAAAATTGAATTTGTGTGCCTTAAAACAGTAGACACCCAAACCCCACATGTAAATAATTTATAATATCGTATCTACATAAACAAAGTACACTTGGCAGATTTATAAACTTTAGTAAGTGATTGGGAAAGTTGGCCTTTTTCCTAGCTTGTCAGATTTCAATCTTTAGTAAGTGAAAACAAGGTGTATACATATACTCTACCTAAAGTTCATTACATGCCATTATAGTGTAATTTGAGATGGTGATTTGGGAATTGGACCTACTATACCAAAATCTAGGTAAATAACTATAAAGAAGTAATAACTTAAGAAGTTAAACATAATGAAATATGCATACCTTTACTTAAGTTTCTACGTTCAAGTGAATGGATGTTGGATCCATCATCTCGACCACATGTAACATTTTAAAAAATTACTCATGGTAACCCTAATAATAAACGACTTCAAAGAAAAGTATAATGCAATGTATACAAACGAGTATAAAAAGTAAGTATAATCAATGTAGATATCTCTCAAAGGTAAGGGTGTTAGGAAAGGTCCAAATACACTATAAAGGGAAGGCTAAATTAGGTCCAAATCCTGAGAAAGGTGTAAATATGTACTAGGCCAAGTCTAGATAGCTATAAAGAGAGGCTAAATTAGGTCTAGGAGACCCTAAAGACATACAATGTATATAAAAGGAACATATAACCTCCTTTCGACATAACTTTTTCTTACAAACCTAGATCACTTTGTGAGCTAGGTATTTTTTTGTGGGTTAGATCTAGAATGGTCATTTATTTAATACTATTTTGAGAAAGGATCCCTATAGATCATTATTACCTTACATGCAATATCTTAAGTTTATTCTAGTTTGTCGATAAGAGATCTACAATTGTAATATTAGGGTAATTGATTTGTGGGTACACCCATGCTTTATGGCACTCAAGATGACATCGTAGAGAGGTAGAAAGTAAATAGGTATTCAAAAACCTCATATTGTTATAATCTACATTCCTACCTAGTGTGGTTGAGGGATGTATATGTTGTAACCATTATCGATATTTATAAGGCAATTTTAAACTTTACGGTGACATGTGTATTTTGTCACAAGTTAGGTTAAGATGTTCCACTTTTTTGTATAGCCATGTGTCAAGTGGTGCTAGATCAAGGAATAATACATTACATGAGTATAAATTTGGTACATTTGTACCATGACATTTATCATATATTAGCCCTATAAAATATGGTGATTAGGTTAGTGATTCTTTTTTTGACACGGATTTATAAGATGTTCATGATGCATATAGTAATGGGGAAACATCTACATATTGTCGCAAAGTTTCCCTTATTTGTGTGTTTGGCTTGGAATTCATTAGCAAGTGATTATATGAGATTAAGGGGATATTATGTGGTGCTCGTATATGGGGACATATGATACATGGGCATATTGTCCAATTATAGTATGAGTTCAAGAGTTGACAAATCTCACAAGATAATTTTTATGGTGGGTAGATCCCCATTCATTCGAGCAACACTAGTGGACTTGCCTGAGTATCTAGTAAGATATGTTAAAGAGTCGTGAGGGAGACTACAAGAAGAACCATAGTTACTAGTTATAGTGTTGAGGCCTTGGAGTTATCTCCAACATTGGGGGAGGAGGCAGAGGTAACGAATAAACTCAGTGCTAGTGTAATGATATCAATATTGAAATATTATTTTAAGACTTAGAATGCCAAAAATGCTAACACTCGATGTCTATATTTATGGTGTTTTTTGACGATTTAATAAAATTTAACTTGTTGCATATGTTATATCTAATTTTTTCCTTTTGAAATGTGAACTTTATTAGCTTATCCTAAATTATAAAAGGTGATCACATATTAGATAATCATATTCAGAGAAATGCTTATTCAACCTAAGGTTCGTATGCATTTTCATATTCAGTGTGGAAGAATCAAAGTCATGTGGTTGACAAAGTTTCTAGCTTCAATTATTGGACATGGGGCCCATAATTTATTTATATTTGGAACTTTGTGCATCATAGGGTTTCTAACTTTGATATCCACTTATTTGCATTCTATTTAGATTTGGTGGCTCGTGCTTAATAGGGTGTCTAAGTCCAATTTCTAATCATTCATATTTTATTCAAATAGTAGGAATGCATTTGTTAGGTTTCCTAACTCCACAACATTTTCTATATAACGTTTCTTATTATGATCAATTATTTCATTTCAATATTTATATTTCAACTTTTATACCCTAAACCCCGAACCTTGAGGCCTAAACCCTAAACCCCAAACCCTAAACCCTAAGCCCTAAACCTTGAACCTTAAATTTTAGAAAATAATTATAGTTTTCATTATTATTATTAATTAATATATTTGAAACTGTAAGAAAAGGAAGCAATTTGATGTCATATCTATTACCTAATACTTTGTAAATAGGAACAAATGTATGTGCTTGATATACATAAGGAAAAATATAACATGAAACTTTATCATAAGTACAAATATATCGAACAATTGTTTGGAAGCATGTTTTCAAAACGAATGACGTGTTCAAATATTTTGTTTAGTATATAGACACTAAATAATAGTGTGAACTAGTTTATTATTGTGATATTATTGTATTCACGTGTTTGTTAATAAATGATAGAGGATTCGGTAATTTCTACAATTTGTGTTTATTAATCACTGGTATGAGACTAGTTAATTATGTTGATATTATGTTGGTATTGGTTAAATATGCATGTGATCTTCGAGCTGTTAGTTGTGATTTCATTGCTCTTAGCTGTTTTAAATTAAATACATTAGGAAAAGTTTGATTTCTTGGATGCATTATAGTTGTAAATATTGCGAATGTGGAACTCATTTGTATATATATATATATATTATTGGCATTTATCGATACTTGAATTTTTCATGGTTATTGTGATTATTTTATCATATTGTTATTAGTTTGTTAAATATTGGTAATTGTAATGTTGTGAATGTTTAATGAAAGTTGAAGCTATAAAAATTATGTGATATCATACTTTGACTCTCAATTTGGCATATGGGGGCAAGTGCCTCTGCAAAGACAGGAATCGGTGCGTGCTGAAGGGGCTTGCCCCTTAGGATGCCACATCGATACGCCCAACTATCGTTGCGTGATGAAGGGGCTTGCCCCTTAGGATTCCGCATCGATAGTTGGGTGGTAGACTGTGCTGAGTAGAGGTTTTTAAAGTCACCCGCCGACCTTCCACTCAGAAATGCACCCTCCCGTAATATCACAACCGTCCCTTTTGCAATGGACGGTTGTGATATTATGGGAGGGTGCATCTTGGGTGAAGGATAGCCGTTGGCATTTATCGATACTTGAATTTGTCATGGATATTAGCTTTCTGATGTTGTGATTATTTTATCATATTGGATGACATATATTTGATTTGACATGTATCGTACTAACGTTAATTGTATATTTTTGTTTGCATGTGTGTTGTTGTATTCAGTTTGTATTTTGCATGGTGAAAATGAATACACGAAGTCTAGTTCCTCCGAATCCCGTAGGGATAACGTTAACAACTCCCAAATTCTAAAGGGAGGAATGTTTTAGGAGGTCCACATTTGTGGTCTATATAGACCATCATCAACAGTCTAAGCCACCCAAACCAGGAAATTGCAGTGATGGTTAAGGCCCGACTCAATTTGCCAGAAACTTCTGTTATTTATTTATCTAAGTTCCGCACTATAGGGCCGCATTCGCGAGGATATGGTCTAGCGTATGACACGATGGAGGATGCCCAGAAGTACGAGCCTCCACATAAGCTGAGAAAGATGGGAGTTCCGGTCATAAAACCGGCGATAGATCCAAAAAATTGTGCAAAAAAGATTGCACATGGAAGCAGCTCCAAGTTTGCTGCTAAAAACAAAAAAAAATAGTTACGGTTTTTTATGTTTTGTTCTAAAAAACTTATGACGTGTTTGAGAAAAACCTATATAAATATTTAATTTTTGTCGGATGTCGATTCACACCAACATAAATATATTTTGTTTTGTTGTTCGAATATATTCTTGATTAAATATGTTTTCCTTAGTATTAATACGTGTTTCTATGGATTATAGTTTTAAAATTACTAATGTTTAGATATTTGTATAGCAAGTTTAGATTATTAAAATTCATTTATGTTAAAATTATATTTTGGTAGGAAATGTGTAATGGTAACGATTTTCTAATTCACTAAGTATGGGATTATCATCATTTGTCCAATTTAGGATTGTATTGGTGCAATTATCATTTCCCATCGTTTATTTATGTGTAAAGAGTGTTGTTTTATGAGTTCAACTCATATACAGATGCACCTGTAGCCAACTTAATATACATAATATAGAAAACCAATATTGTTTGAAAATGAGTTAATTCTAGAGAACTCGAGTACTCATTGAAGCATGTAATTTAAATACTAGATATACATTACAATGGTTATTTAGTGAATAAACTATAACAATTATTAGAATGTCGTTCGCAATACTATAGGCTATAACAATTATTGGAATGTCGTTCGCAATACTATAATTAATCAAATGTTTATAGATATTGATATTGCAAATAGACTGAAATCTATCTATTCATAATATACTAATCAATTTATTAAGTGATTTATTCAAATTTAATATTTACCCATTACATTTATAAACTCGTAATTATCGGAAAACATATCTTAAAAAAATGTAAATTGTGTTTGTATTAATTATATGTTAGCAATATAAAGTTATCTATTCAAAAAATGAGTGGAATGGAACCAAACTCGTGATTACGATTCTAATATATTCCAAAATTTATTTGCACTTTAGTCTAACATACGAAATACAAAGTTTTAGTATTGTAAGGAAGATTTAGTTTTAGTAGACAAAGTACTAACTCCATTGACTCTCTAATAAGAAATCGTTATTAATGAACGAACTCAGGAGCAAATGTTTTAGGGCCTTGTCATATGTTAAATTATAGATGTTTGTATTGAAAAAGTCAAATTAGAAGTGTTCATTCTATTTTTTTTAATGTTTGCTTACGATATATTTTTGTCCATTGTAAAGGTAAGCATGGTTGCAATTTGGAGATTGGAAATTCATGGAGTGTCGAATACCTCCGAAAATCTAGCATGTTCATCATTCATATTATATGACCCTGACGGAAGCAAGATAGTAGAAAGAGGTACAATTGTCGGAAATGCCACTATGACCTTCCACCAGGCTGAGTATAGGGCGTTGATATTGGGTCTTGAGGAAGCGATACGCCACGATGTTCGGAACATTTGTGTGTTTTCTCATGATATGCTTGTTGTGAAACAAATGACTGGTGTATACCAATGTAACAATGTAAATCTTTCAATTCTTCGAGTTCAAGTGCTAGAGAGTGTATCTCGCATTGTGAAATGTTCATACGTGCATGTAAAAGTTAACAGAGGTAGGTTAGATGTATGTCAAGTGTCTAGGGACACTATAAACCAAGAAGTGGTAGCTTTGCTAGCACTTGCCATGGAAGACATTTCGATATGATATATGTGTATTTCCTTTTTGCGTAATGGTAGACATACATTATTTATTAGATTGTGAATAACTAATATTATGTGAATTGTCTCTAGCGTATATATTATATATTTTGTGGATAATATGATGTTACATCATATAGTGTTGGTTGATAAACCGGGCATTTTGGATACATCATGCTTTATCCTATAATCTCTTTTAACACACTTGCAATTCACATTTCATGTTTAGTTCGGAAACATCTAGAGTCGAGTATCCAGTTTTGAAAAAAATAATGTGTGCGGCTAATTTCGTCACAAATCATTTATTGTGCACGATTTTCTCAATATGAATGCAAAATACGAATAAATAAGTTCGTGCACCATTTGTTTCAGTTTAACTTGTTTTACAATGCGTCGCTTCAATGATGGTTATGACAACGGACATGAACAAAACATGCGGAAGCTCGGCGACATGGGCCGATCCATGTTCACAATCCGTTCTTATGTTTTCGGGGAAGACATAAATAATGAGACGGTAATATATAACTTTGTGAACATTAATTGTTTGTCGTAGTAACAATTATGTCATTTGTTGAGATAACAATTATGAAATTGATGTCTTTTCATACAGGTTTCTTCACATTCCATGATGATAATATTCGAATATGTGAACATTACTTTTTTGCAAAATACTTAATATTTTATGTCGGGCTAATAGTTATGCACTTGGACTCCGTAGATACAAGTACCTTCACATCACATGGCGCGTACGCATTTTGCAAGCGTCACAGAGGAAGCAAAGGGAGATGATCCTCCAATAGTTGATGGCGATACGTCAGATGGTCCTTCGGAGCCCATTCACTCAGATATCCATGAGCCACCCATAGAATATAAAACTGAATATGTTAATGGTCGTATTCGTTATGTCTGTCAGCATGGATCATGTGCTGATAGTGGGGATGTTAGGTTTTCTGAGTTGCATAGACTAAATAGACATCGCCAAGTAGAACACAATCTTCCCTCCATGGAACCTCGTAAGCATGGCCGTAAGCATACGGGGAAACGATCACCTATCTCTCAAGATAGAAGCAGGGCATACGTGCAAAAGAGGGAGGCGGATGTGAACTACGTCCTAAGGCAACGATTCTACTTGCAGCGGAGGAGGGTTATTGATCGTGTTTGCAAAAAAGAATGCAAATATCGATTTGAGGAGTTGAGCCGAGAAGGAAAGAGGGAGGTGGATGATGCAATGCGTGCCTACGATTCAGCGGAGATGAGAAAGGTGAGAGAGGAGCATTGGTTGAGAGTGAGAGGAAATAAAAACTCAAATATCATAACAGAGGTAAATTTAAGATTGGTATAGAAATTTAAATATAATGTTAGGTTGGAAATCAAAAACTTGATATTCTGTCATGCACAGGAAGCTAGAGAAGAGGGTGGAACAAGTAGCAAAAATGTTGACCCCCCTACGAATGATAACGTAAGTAATTATTGGTCTTTCGTAAGTAAAGATACAATGTAGTTTTTGTGTATTTTTGTATATACTAACTGTATGCGTGCGTAGGATTATGACATTCCCTTGTGTCAACTCTTACGCCAACAGAGACACACGATTTGTAGTGCGAAACAGAGAGAGGTAAAAAATCACTTAACACGCTCTTGAAAAATGTATGTTGCCTTATGTTGTTGATACTTTGATTGTCCTGATGGCTCGATTGTTATAGGTGGACGTTTGCGATAAGACGCCCCCTTCTCAATCAACCTGTGGTCTCGATCTTATTGGAGAGATAGCTTCACTTGAGGTAAGAAAGGTGGAGATGAAAAATCCCAGAGTTGAAACTTCTTTTCCAGTCGAGGAGAGAGAGGGTTATGAGGGGAGGCACGAGGAGAGGGACACAAACACCGTTGCTGGCAGTACGAGATAGGGTGTAATTGGACTGGTAAGTTCTTAAATGTTCTCATTTGCTTTTTTGTATTCTTTTTTGGTGAAATTAAGAAAAAGTTATTAATGCAATTGAGATTGTCGTTATTATAGGCTTTTCCTGGCGGGGCCAAAGTCAGGTTAATGTCAGATGATATGGTTGTCGCGAGAGGAGTGGTTTGTGATAGTAGCTCGCACACGAAGTGTCATGGCATCACACTCCCCAAATTTACTGTCAAAGTGATTATTTCTGAGGCCATTGTTCCCACTGCTCCATTGCCCTACCCTAATACATTTGCAAACACTTTGGCAGAGTGTGTCAAAGGGTTTGCTATTTGGGATCTCAGTGATATTAGAATTGATACTCCTGAAGTGGCAAGTAGTGAGACATTTTGGATGAATGATTTAATTTAATTATGTGTTTAACTGAGAGATTCATCTACGTTCACTTATTTACTATATGGTTGGCTTTCAGGATGATGCGGTACATGTTGAGACAATGCGCCATACTCAGATAAAGACATCGGATGCCCCACCCATTCTTGGCATCACGCCAAATTCTGTTCATAGAAATGAGAAGAAACGTATTAGATTTTATGATGGACTATTGTCTGTCGCTAACACTAGGCAACGAAGGAGATGAAAACCTTTATGTATAACATTGATTGTGAGGAGTCAGATTAGTATATATGTGTATATGACGATGATGTTACTTTAATGTGTTTGAGGTTTACGACTTAGTACTGCATTATTGATATATTGAATATGGTTTGTGGTTATGGGTTACATAGAGTTATCCATTTACGATCTGTTTATAATGCATTAGATGGTTTTTATTCTTGTTATGTGACATTCCATTTACTGTATAAATGATGTTGTCACTGTGTATCTGGTTAATGTATTAATGTGACTATGGATTGTGGATTACGGTTTTTGGTATGTGGTTACATAGTTGAGTTCTTATTCCTTGTATGCCTGCTTGGGTTTGACATGTTCAGTAATTAATCACAGTAATTCACAATTTTTTTTTCAAATTTTGTGTATTATGGATTACGGCTTGTGGTTTATCATTACATAGTTGCATTCTACATCCATGTATGCGTACTTGGGTTTGATGTGGTTATGAAACTTTCATATATATTTCATCCATGATAATATTTTGTTACGTATAAGTTAAGTGCATTATTTCCTTTCTAATTATGTTTGAATGGTAACAAATAATAATCGATTGTTATAATACAGGTTTATTTAGATGGCAAGACTAAAGAAGACTGGAAAGTGCAAGGCTTCGCCAGTGCAAGAACCAAATGATTATGAATCATTTGATAGTGACACTTATCCATTCAAAAAGAATACAAAGAGCTCTACAAATAAATATGTTGGTGCTACACAAGAAGACGACCCTTCCCCGTCAGTTCGTATGGATTTAGAAATGAAACTTGTAACAAAGAAGACAAAGATATATCAAAACCAGTGTGAAAGCTTTGCATTGGAAAATTTATATTTTACGAAAAAAAACAAGGAAATATTGGATGAAATAGGAGAAATTGCCTCAAGGCAGATGGAGTTGGAGGTCGAGGTTCAAGAGTTAGAACTGGAAATTAAGAATTGGGAGACAATGCGTGAAGCGGACAAAAAAGTGTTCACAAATCATGTAGCAAACTTTAATACCATTCTTAAAACACACGAAGATCATAAAGGAAGTATGGAAGAAGATGTACATGCAGGCCAAGGCGGCAATTGAGGAAAAAACACCAGGCACTCCCACCCAAGACAATGATAACAAATGAATATACCAGTCATAGAACTTTTATATTTCACTTACATATTTGACAAATTTTACTTATATATTAGACATATATGTATAGATATTGATTATGTGGTATGCAAAAAATTAGTTATATTTGATGAATTTTGCCTTTTTAGCATAATAGATGATATGGATAGACGTATGTGGTTAAATTATGATTATTAGATGTATGTGATTTTACACTAATATGGTTGTTTTTCGGTTGATGTTATGATGTGCACATTAATTAGTATTTAGATCATGTATTTCAATTGTTATATCTGGTATGCGATGTGATGAATAAGGAAGAGTAATACAAGTGTGATTAGAAGACAATTGTATATATGTGTGATGAGGTTGTTACTTTAATGTGTTTGACGTTTACGATTTAGTATTACATTCTTGTTAAATTGAATATGGTTTGTGGTTCTGTTTATAGCACATTAGATGGTTTTTATTCTTGTTATGTGACATTCCATTTATTGTATAAATAATGATGTTGTCACTGTGTATATGGTTAATGTATTAATGTGACTATGAATGTGGATTACGGTAAATGGTATATGGTTACTTTGTTGGGTTTTGCTTCCGTGTACGGTATATGGTTACAATTACGTTTGAATGTTAACAAATATTAATTGGTTGTTTAAATACAGGTTTAATTAGATGACAAGAAAAAAGAAGGTTGGAAAGCGCAAGGCCTCACCAGTGCCGGAACCGAAAGACTATGCAAAATTCTATAGTCCCAGTACTAATGTGTTCGGAAAGACTGTAGAGAGCCCTGCAAACAAATGAAAATGTTGAAGTTGGACAAGAAGATGAGTTGTCCCCGTCAGTTCGTATGGAAATAGAACTGAAACTTGCAATGAACAAGGCAAAAGTTTTATAAAATCGAGCGTGAAAGACTTAGACTACAATATTTAAAATTGTCAAAGATAAATAAGGAATTATTGGACCAATTACTAGATGCTTCCTCGAAGAAGATGGAGTTGGAGCTTGAGGTTCAAGAGTTGGAATTAGAAATTAAGAATTGGGAGACGACGTGTGAATCCAACAAAAAAGTGTTCGAAAATCAAGTAGCAAGTTTTAATTCCGTTGTTAAAATTCACGAAGGTCACAAAGAATTATGGAAGAAGATGTACATCCTGGCCAAGGCGTCGACTGAGGAAAAAAGTACCAGTCGCTCACACCGAAGACTGTCCAAGTGACCTTTGACATAAAATATGACTTTGTAATAAAATGACACTTTCCATGTGACCTTTGACATCAACAGGTGTTGGTTAAACGTATATTTAGTTTTTAAAAGAGTAAATAATAATTATACCATCAAAACATAATAAAAAATAAGAAGGTTTTAAATCTAATAAAAAGATTTAAATTGGAATAAGATTTAAAATGTGTAAGTATTGTGAATGTTACTTCTAGTTAATGTATATATTATAGAGAATTTTAATTTCAAGTTCTCATTGAAGCATGTAATTTTCATACTGCGTATACATTACAATGGAATGATCTTAGTTTAAATGTGTGTTACCATTCATTAAGACTACAAAATTGAACCATTGGTTCAAGTGTAACTTCTCATCTTCTCATAATTTTTTGCAATGTTATAAGATTGATGTGGAGTCAATGTTTACAACGGAAGGAATGCACCGCATTGCAAATTTTTCCATTTTTGGAGAACGGGCTTTCAAAAAAACACCGTGCATTTTTCAACGTGGCAAAACACACCATTCCTTATTGGAAAAACTAAACCCTTAATCCACTTATTAAAGTTTTGATGTCCCATTTTTCCATCACATTTGGAAAAATTCAACCCTTCTCCACCTGATAAGTAGTTGATGTGGATTCAATGTTTACAACAAGAAGGAAGAGCACCGCGGGTTGCACCTTTTGGAGAACATGGGTCAGGTTTTTTCAAAGTGCTGAAAAACACCATGCATTTTTCAACGTGGTGGAAAACACACCCCACTTTCCATCGCATTGGAAAAATTCAACCCTTCTCCACCTGATAAGTAGTTGATGTGGATTCAATGTTTACAACAAGAAGGAAAAGCACCGCGGGTTGCGCCTTTTGGAGAACGTCGTTTTTTCAAACTACTAAAAAATACCGTGCATTTTTTCAACGTGGCAGAAAACGTACCCCACTTTTTCATCGCTTTGGAAAAATTCAACCCTTCTCCACCTGAAAAGTAGTTGATGTGGATCAATGTTTACAACAAGAAGGAAGAGCACCGGGGGTTGCGCCTTTTGGAGAACGGGGTCATGATTTTTTTGCAAAGTGCTGAAAAACACCTGCATTTTTCAACGTGGTGGAAAACACACCCTACTTTCCATCGCATTGGAAAAATTCAACCCTTCTCCACCTGAAAAGTAGTTGATGTGGATTCAATGTTTACAACAAGAAGGAAAGCACCGCGGGTTGCGCCTTTTGGAGAACGTGGTCACGTTTTTCAAAGTGCTGAAAAACACCGTGCATTTTTCAACGTGGCGGAAAATGCAACCCTATTTCCATCGCATTGGAAAAATTCAACCCTTCTCCACCTGAAAAGTAGTTGATGTGGATTCAATGTTTACAACAAGAGAAGGAAGAGCACCGCGGGTTGCGCCTTTTGGAGAACAGGGTCGGGATTTTCAAACTGCTGAAAAACACCATGCATTTTTCAACGTGGCAAAAACACACCCCTTTCCATCACTTTGGAAAAATTGAACCCTTCTCCACCTGAAATAAGTAGTTGATGTGGAGGAGTCAATGTTTACAACAAGAAGGAAGAGCACCATGGGTTTGCCCTTTTGGAGAACGTGGTCACGATTTTTTAAAGTGCTGAAAAACACCGTGCATTTTTCAACGTGGTGGAAAACACACCCCACTTTCCATCGCATTGGAAAAATTCAACCCTTCTCCACCTGAAAAGTAGTTGATGTGGAGTCAATGTTTACAACAAGAAGGAAAAGCACCGCGGGTTGCACCTTTTGGAGAATGGGGTCGTGATTTTTCAAAGTGCTGAAAAACACCGTGCATTTTTCAATGTGGCAGAAAACACACCCCACTTTCCATCGCATTGGAAAAATTCAACCCATCTCCACCTGAAAAGTAGTTGATGTGGAGTCAATGTTTACAACAAGAAGGAAGAGCACCGCGGGTTGCACCTTTTGGAGAACGGGATCACATTTTTCAAAGTGCTGAAAAACACCGTGCATTTTTCAACGTGGCAGAAAACACACCCCACTTTCCATCACATTGGAAAAATTGAACCCTTCTCCACCTGAAAAGTAGTTGATGTGGAGTCAATGTTTACAACAAGAAGGAAAAGCACCACGGGTTGCGCCTTTTGGAGAACGGGGTCGCGATTTTCAAAGTGCTGAAAAACACCGTGCGTTTTTCAACGTGGTGGAAAACACACCCTACTTTCCATCACTTTGGAAAAATTCAACCCATATCCACTTGAAAAGCAGTTGATGTGGAGTCAATGTTTACAACAAGAAGGAAGAGCACCGCGGGTTGCGCCTTTTAGAGAACGGGGGTCGCGATTTTCAAAGTGCTGAAAAACACCGTGCATTTTTCAACGTGGTGAAAACACACCCTTTTTCCATCGCATTGGAAAAATTCAACCCATCTCCACCTGAAAAAGTAGTTGATGTGGATTCAATGTTTACAAAAAGAAGGAAGAGCACCATGGGTTGCACCTTTTGGAGAACGGGGTCACGATTTTCAAAGTGCTGAAAAACACCGTGCATTTTTCAACGTGGTGGAAAACGCACCCCTTTTTCCATCACTTTGGAAAAATTGAACCCTTCTCCACCTGAAAAGTAGTTGATGTGGATTCAATGTTTACAACAAGAAGGAAGAGCACCGCGGGTTGCACCTTTTGGAGAACGGGGTCGCGATTTTCAAAGTGCTGAAAAACACCGTGCATTTTTCAACGTGGTGGAAAACACACCCTACTTTCCATCGCATTGGAAAAATTCAACCCTTCTCCACCTGAAAAGTAGTTGATGTGGAGTCAATGTTTACAACGAGAAGGAATAGCACCGCGGGTTGCGCCTTTTGGAGAACGAATTTTTCAAGTGCTGAAAACCGCAGTGGTGGAAAACACACCCCTTTTTCCATCGCATTGGAAAAATTCAACCCTTCTCCACCTGATAAGTTTGATGTGGATTCAATGTTTACAACAAGAAGGAAAGCACCATGGGGTTGCGCCTTTTGGAGAACGGGGTCACGATTTTTCAAAGTGCTGAAAAACACCGTGCATTTTTCAACGTGGCAGAAAACACACCCACTTTTTCATCGCATTGGAAAAATTGAACCCTTCTCCACCTGAAAAGAAGTTGATGTGGAGTCAATGTTTACAACAAGAAGGAAGAGCACCGTGGGTTGCGCCTTTTGGAGAACGGGGTCACGATTTTCAAAGTGCTGAAAAACACCATGCATTTTTCAACGTGGCGGAAAACACACCCACTTTCCATCGCATTGGAAAAATTCAACCCTTCTCCACCTGAAAAGTAGTTGATGTGGAGTCAATGTTTACAACGAGAAGGAAGAGCACCACGGGTTGCACCTTTTGGAGAACGGGGTCGCGATTTTCAAAGTGCTGAAAAACACCGTGCATTTTTCAACGTGGCGAAAACGCACCCTACTTTCCATCGCATTGGAAAAATTGAACCCTTCTCCACCTGAAAAGTAGTTGATGTGGATTCAATGTTTACAACAAGAAGGAAGAGCACCGCGGGTTGCACCTTTTGGAGAACGTGATTGCAATTTTCGAATTGCTGAAATAAACCGTGTGTTTTTCAACGTGGTGGAAAATGCACCCCATTTTTCCATCGCTTGGAAAAATTCAACCCTTCTCCACCTGAAAAGTAGTTGATGTGGATTCAATGTTTACAACAAGAGGAAAGGAAGAGCACACGGGTTGCGCCTTTTGGAGAACGGTCGTGATTTTCAAACTGCTGAAAAACACCGTGCATTTTTCAACGTGGTGGAAAATGCACACCCACTTTCCATCGCATTGGAAAAATTCAACCCTTCTCCACCTGATAAGTAGTTGATGTGGAGTCAATGTTTACAACAAGAAGGAAGAGCACCGCGGGTTGCACCTTTTGGAGAACGGGGTCGCGATTTTCAAAGTGCTGAAAAACACCGTGCATTTTTCAACATGTGTTGAAATATTTTATATAGTGTTGAAAAAGGTTTATTTTTCAGCACTTTGATAGTAGCAATTAAACTTCGACATGATAATTTTCTACTGTTGATTACATATTTTCATCATAATTACATCAACTTTCTATTTGTTAAAATATTTTATACTATCCATATATTACGTGAGCGGTTCTACGTTGGCTAACACCACCAAGCACTTTTTTTAAAACACTCTAAAAATAGTCAAAGAGTAGGTCAGTTGTACACGTTCCATATTTATTTATTTCAAACATACGCAATGTACAATCTCATGTACATGAGTTGGAAATGTTTACAATTATAATTTAGGCCCACTCAACATGCCATACATTTACTTTCCAAAGCTCAACCTGCTCATTCTGTAAGATACACCATTTGCATATCCGTTGCATCTGCAACACAACGAATTAAATATTAGACAAGGTATCAAAGGATTTTTAGCTTACATATAGTAAATAAATGTTATGATATTAAGGACATTCAATACAAACCTTGCGTAGATGCTAAATTGCTGAAAGATAAGCGGCGGCGGGGAGATGTTTCAGCTGCATTTGAACCACCTGCAAAATAAATGATCAATATGTTAGTCTTCGCCTCCACAATTAAAATATCTTGCGAATAGTTGACACTAATAGTTCAATGTTTTAACCTGTATGTTCCATTTGTGTGGTTTGTCTCCTCTTTGCACGATTGCCGTTGGGAAATTGGAAGCATTCGTAGTCTTCAGCGTGATTGTTCAAATCTTCTACAATGACAGGCCTCTTACTCACACTGCGGTGGCATTTTTTACTTGCACTAAACCATGGACGCATGCGGGTGGTGGAAATCTCATTGACATCTCCTTTGAAAGCAACATCCAACATATTTGATGCTTCTAGGTCTCTCCTAAACCTTTGAACACATTCAAAGAATGTTTTTTTCTGTTCATCTGTACTCAGTCGTGTATCAGAGACTGACTTCAAGAATTCTTTGGATGTGTGTTCCATAAAATCTGAATCGCTTTCTATCATCAAACCACCAGCCCCAACTGTTTTAGGAGTTCCTGTGACGTATAAGACATTATAGAAA
Source organism: Taxus chinensis (assembly GCA_019776745.2). NCBI lineage: Eukaryota > Viridiplantae > Streptophyta > Pinopsida > Cupressales > Taxaceae > Taxus > Taxus chinensis. The sequence goes on along the minus strand of JAHRHJ020003440.1, from coordinate 67,400 downwards.
ATTATTTATTTACACACTAGGTTTTTCAATATCATAGTACACATGAATACACAATGCCACCTAATCATAAATATGCGTGACGAACATTATCATTGGCATCGATTAATTGATTGAAGGCATTAACAACTAACCATCAACTGTCAGTGAGTGTCGAGGTGGCGAGGAGGGGCCATCCCATAACATGCCATCATTTACAGTGCTTGTCTCTGCATAGGTATTAGCTGCAACACGAGAAATGAAAACAATTTCAACACGATGCTTTTTTCGTTGCAACTTATTCTTAGCAATCTATATCACTACTTGCCACATACGATGACATTAAATTTTCAACTTTTGTTGCTGGATACGACGAAGAGGGGCCATGTCGGAACGTGTCTTCATTTACCCTGCTTATCTCCCCATAAGTATTGCCTCCTACACGTGAAATGAAAAGAAATTCAACACGATGCTTATTTCGTTACAACTTATGCTTAGCAATCTACATCGGTAACATATGATGGCATTGAATTACCTGTCACTTCTGGTGCTTGATATGATGACATCGACACATATTGCTTGCGAAAATCCAACGCCTTCAACACGTGCTTACATGTGTTTCCTCTGATAGCCCAAGCACATTCGCATACGTCCAAGGCTCCGCATTGCCTTACCAAATACCATGTGCTTCTAGTTGTTTGGCTCCTCACCCACAATTGATTGCAATCAGGCGTAATTGCAAGGCAATCTGTATCAGGAATACTCTTTGCTCTCTCAACCACTGTCAATAGATGTCTTTCTTTTTTGAAATTGGTCAAGAAGCCAGATTTTTGCAACTTCCTCTTGTGTTTGTAAAATGGCTCCACCTTGTACACAAGTGTGTAGAACAAATAGTCCATCCGGCGAGCACATTTCTTTTGTCTATCACACAAGTATCTAGTCTTCAAAAAACAAATGGTAGGACTCAATGGATGCGTTTGTTTCTTGATTTGCATGGGAGAAGTTTCTAAAATTTGTTGCCCACATAGCTGTCAAGTGACACGGATTGAAAATCAGTGACATTATAAACCAAGAATTATAATTGATGATAATTAATAAGAAAACACACAAAGGATCGCACTCACCAACACGTTCTTTGCTCTCACACCATGTATTCCTGAAGTACTCGAGGAACTTAGTTTCCTCTTTGAATTCATTAAAGAAGTCTTGAATGATTCAAAATGTGTGCTCGTGATGCATTTCAGAACCATACATGATGGTACCTAGTCTCTCAAAAATCTTCCACCTAGACTCCTTGCTACAATACTTGTGCACATTTTTCAACCATGCCCTGCACACGTGCCATAGGCATAGCACTACACGACAACCAAAAACACACCTGATGGCTTGGATTTCAGCCGACGCATCATCCGTAATGAACGCATTGATCTGCCAATCGGCACGAAGGTGTTTTCCTCATTTTTGGACTTCCGCCAACCACCCGTAAATATCTTCAATTTTATTCCTCGAAGAAATGGCCCATGCTACGGGCACCCCAGCTTCTTGCTCGTAAAAAACAAGCAATGTGTATAATTGGTACTGCAAGAAATATGACATCAAATGGTAACATGGGGTTTAATATAACAGAAAGGGAATAGTATTAATGATACGTAAATTACACATCATTTCAAAATTCATTCCAATTACTTACGCCATATTTGTTGGTAGCAAACGTCGAGTCCATGGAGATTATGGAATTGTGCGAATGTTGAACCATTCTCTCACACATCCACGGTGTTTGCAACCCCATAATGAATGGAACGGTGGTTCCATTTGGGCGTTGATAGTAGAAAAATATGTCTCTTTCCTCCGCATGCCATAAGTTCATGCTCATGGCATCATCGAAATGCTTTTGAGACCTTCTGCAGCGAACTCTTTTCCATGCATTCACCATGTCCTTTCTTGTCATGTATTCGTCCCTCCTGCTCAATATACCCACGTTTGATGGATCCTCTATATATTTATCATACACCATGTCCACGGTGACTCCCATTAACAAAAGACTCTCGATATAAGTTTTGCATTCATTTGATAAGTACGGGGCAACATTCAGACGAGGATCATTAATGGTATTTTCGTTCATCCCATGACAACACTCACCATTTACATCACAATGAAATGGATGGTTGTATAATATTATGGCCATTGTCGGTCTCCCATAAAAAACCTTCACATTGAAATGACATTGGCAACCCCTTTTAATTATACACCTACTCACTTTGTCACTTGTTACTGACTTATTTCTATTGTCGTCTGGACCATACGAACACCAATAGCTGCATTAAAAATGGTAACATCAAATGCTATACAACTGTTTACGAAAAGAACGTACAAAAAAATAATTTGTTAGCGAATTTCCAAACCTAGAATATGATTTGGTTGTATGCGGTTTTGGATTTTCTATATTTGTTGAGTTGTGATTTGTGCGGGTGAAGGTAGTCTCAAAATTTTCGTTAGAACCTTCCCCCTTTAGAAATGCATGTAGTCTTGCGAGCGGTATGGCGGCACAAATGTCGACATTCGGCTCATCCCCTATTGGTGTCCATTCTAGGTCATCATATGAAAACTGACTCTTTTCCTCTGTAATCTCTTGGACAGGAAGATCGATCATGCTCTGCCATTTGGGCCTCCTTCCCATCCTAAAAATTATTACATGCAGTTTTGTATCGTTAATGAAATAATTATTTCATACTTTTTGAAATAAATTGAGTTATGATTGATCATCATCAACATGAATACCATCTTAAAACATTGCAAGCATTCAATTTTTTGTCTAATTCAAAAGCCACGTGTATAAAACACAGTATTGAAATTCAAGGAAAATAACAATTTATAGGACTGCCTACTGGAAACATATCACAATATGGTCATCTATAATGTGACAAAGAATGCGACATAATAAATATAATGTGACAGAGACTGTTACAAAATTAATATTATTTCAAATACACTTATTCAATGTGGAGAGAAACTTCCATAGAAAATATTATTACATTTAGCTAAAAACAATAAAAACTATCGAAACAAGAACATGTTTATTTAAAACAGAAGTTACAAATAAAAAAATTAAAATATTAATTAATATTAATAAAAGTATATATATATACATTTATGCATGCCAAAACACAATAATATAAACATAAAATAAAATAATATGCATGCCAAAACACAATAATTAAACAACATAAGATAATACCGTTCTTTTTGAAAAAATTGAACTTACAAACTAAAATTGAGGAATATAGATATTTCAAAATTTTCACACTTTTATTTGAATTTTAGAATTGGTGCTAAAATTTTGAATCGTAATAAAAAATATTTGCTATACATTATGAACAACTAGTATTCATTGGCATACTGAACTATCTATAATATACATATAATTTATAAATTGTTAATAAATTGATGACTATTTTTAGGAATTCTTGCAGTTTTCAAACTTTTTATGCGAACACCCTTCATCTTCAGTTTACGCGGAAGCTCGTATTTTTGTATCTCTTCATTTTACAAACAGGATCGAGACAAATTTAGCTCATGGTATTCATATTCACTGCACAAAAGAGTAACTAGTACAAAACAAAAATATACAATTAACGTTAGTACGATACATGTCAAATCAAATATACGTCATCCAATATGATAAAATAATCACAACATCAGAAAGCTCATATCCATGACAAATTCAAGTATCGATAAATGCCAACGGCTATCCTTCACCCAAGATGCACCCTCCCATAATATCACAACCGTCCATTGCAAAAGGGACGGTTGTGATATTACGGGAGGGTGCATTTCTGAGTGGAAGGTCGGCGGGTGACTTTAAAAACCTCTGCTCAGCACAGTATACCACCCAACTATCGATGCAGAATCCTAAGGGGCAAGCCCCTTCATCACGCAACGATAGTTGGGCGTATCGATGTGGCATCCTAAGGGGAAAGCCCCTTCAGCACGCACTGATTCCTGTCTTTGCAGAGGCACTTGCCCCCATATGCCAAATTGAGAGTCAAAGTATGATATCACATAATTTTTATAGCTTCAACTTACATCAGGAATTCACAACATTACAATTACGAATATTTAATAACTAATAAAATATATATATACAAATGATCTCCACATTCACAATATTTACAACTATAATGCATCCAGGAAATCAAAGTTTTACTATTGTATTTAATTTAACACAGCTAAGAGCAATGAAATTACAACTAAGAGCTCGAAGATCACATGCATATTTAACCAATACCAACGCAATATCAACATAATTAACTATTCTCATACCAGTGATTAATAAACACAAATTGTAGAAATTATCAACCCTCTATCATTTATTACAAATACGTGACTACAATAATACCATGATAATAAACTAGTTCACACTATTATTTAGTGTCTATATACTAAACAAAATATTTGACCACATCATTCATTTTGCAAAAAACTTCTAAACAATTGTTCGATATATTTGTACTTAAGATAAAGTTTCATGTTATATTTGTCCTTGTGTATATCAAGCACATAGATTTGTTCCTATTTACAAAGTATTAGGTAATAGATATGACATCAAATTTCCACCTTTTCTTACAGTTTCAAATATATTAATTAATAATAATAATGAAAACTATAATTATTTTCTAAAGTTTACGGTTCAAGGTTTAGGGTTTAGGGCTTAGGGTTTAGGGTTTAGGGTTTAGGGTTTAGGGTTCAAGCTTTAGAGTTTATGACTTAAGGTTCAGGGTTTAGAATTTAGGGTTTATCCTAAATAACATAATCAGGAAAACTTAACACTAATATGACACCATAAACAATCAAACGATATCTTAAAAACTAATGTGATATCCTAAACACTGAAATATTGATATGACATAAAACACTAATGTGTCACCACCAATAATACATTTGGGACACATTATTCACTAATACGACATCCTAAACATTGATATGACACCCTAAACACTATTACGAGACCCTAAACAAGTTATAGAGTCATGTACAAACCCTAAAAATTCAAAATTCATACCTATTCCTAGGCATACCTTTCACGTGCACAACGTTCCAAATCAAATCTAGAATACATTTAACACCATTATCCTCCCACCTTCTAGTAGAATTCAATATAAGCCCCATACTCCATTTTTTACTATCATTTGAAGAAGAAAAAGAGTTTGATACACATATTGTTGAGGTACTGTACTTTCGAGATATCTCAGAAAGAAAGTCCTTGTTGTTTAATATTCCCAATGTCAATAGTTGTTTTTTGTAATGTCACTCCTAGTGTTTTACAGTTAGTTAGAACATAGTAATTTTAAGGGATTTCACTTGCGCATGTCACATGACACTATAGAGTTCAAGACATGTGGAGTAGAATATATCGACATCACATGTTGAGCTGATGAAACTTATTTAAATTTACTAACCATAGAACACGGCATGTCAAGTTGTTTGTGCCATCTTTCTAGAACATTATCTTGGGCCATCCTCCACGCATGCCCAAGCAACTATGTAAAAACTTACCACAAGTGTTTTCTTAAGCCATCCATGTGTATATCAATAACATAAATTTGTTCCTATTTTCACAGTATTAGGTAATACATATTTTTCATCGATCTCACTTATTAACATACTAGTGTAATTCCTACTTATTCTTGGAAAGATTATATGATCACTAACTTCATTTAGATAATATTGTAGATTTGATTTGCATTCCTTCCACATAACAAAACATTTAATTTTTTTGCATGATTGTTTATATAAAATGAACAATAAATTTAAAAATTGTTTATAACATTAACATAACATCTCTAGAAGTATTAGCTAAAAGTATTCTAATTCTAATGATGAATGAAAACGTAATATTAGCTGTAATTATTCTAATTCTATCACCATAAATAATATTAAGTCACCCACATTAAATTAATTTTGGACACTTTAAACACTTATACGACACCTTGAACACTAATTAGTCACCCCACATAAAATAATTGGGATACACTAAACATTAATTTAACACCCTAAAGACCGATACAATACCCTAAATAATGTCATGATACTCTATGCACTAATGATTCATCCTCTATTTCATAATTAGGATAGCCTAAACACTAATGAAACACATGGTCTCATACAAAATGATAATCATCGCTGTAATACCCTGTCAACTCATACGACACCCTAAACACTAATATGACATCCTAAACACTCAAAAATTGATGCAAAACCTTGGACACTAATGGGTTACTCTAAATAACATAAATTAGACACAAAAAAACACTAATGTTTTACCCTAAAAATTTTATAAGACTTGATAAACACTAATATGACACATTATACATTATTAGAAGACTGTAAACATTAAGGGATCACCGTAAATAATATAATTAGGACACCTTACAGAATAATTTGATATCATAAGCACTCATATTAAACACTAATACACCACCCTAAACATTCAAACATTGATATAAGAACCTTAACACTAATGAGTCAACCTAAATAACATAATTGACAATCGAGATACTTTGAGCATTAAAAAAACAACCGTAAACTTGATATGAAACCCTAAAAACTATAATGAGACCTTACAAACTAATGGGTCACTTTACAAAACACAATTAGAACATCCTAAATATTAATGTGTCATCCTAAACAATCATACAATGCCCTAAACACCCAAACATTGATATGATGCCCTAAACACTAACTTGTCATATTAAATAACACAATTACAACACCGTAAACTATAATACAACACCTAACATTAATTTAACATGTATTAGGATTCAATTGCTATAAATGATTCGAAATCTAGCCCTAATACATGTTCAATTGTCACATTAGGTGTATTAGGGCTCGATCAATGGAAACAAACACAAACTAATACTTGACACTCAAATAAGCCACCCTGAACATGCGGAAAACCATCGTGTTTTTCAACATGCTGAAAAACACGGTGTGTTTTCCATGTTGATGAAAAACACGGTGAGTTTTCCATCTTAACGAAAAATCGAACGAAAACATTTTCCCCTAAAAAATGTAAGTATGCATTTAATATGATATGTGGTCCCCTGACTCATGATTGGTGATAACATTTGTTTAATCCAAAAAAGAATGTTATAACTATATATCTAGAAGTAGATGGAAAAAATGGAGATTGTCAAACATTATATTTCAAGACATTTATTATTAAGGTTCTTGTTGACAAATATGAATTCAAATATTAAGTTCATGATTTCATAAAATTCAATTTCGTAAATGAAACAGTGTGGAAAACCGTCATGTTTTTCAACGTGCTGAAAAACACACTGTGTTTTTCAGCACGTTAAAAAACACACTGTGTTTTTCATCAAGATGAAGAACACGCTGTGATTTACTCATGTTAATCATAGACCTAATCAATCATGACAAATCTACTCTCCCTTGTATGTAAGATTCAAAACATTTGTATTAAAATAACATGCCTTGATTGAAGCGTGTCTCTTCCCAAAGAGTGGTAAAATAGTCGTAAAGGTGGCATTAGCTTTTTTGTTTCATTTCGAGAGATAATATATTGAGATTAGCGTGGTAACTGTTGGGATCAATTTGTACTTTCTGGCATATTTCAAACAATAAATTGAACGGTACTATTCCTGACTTATCCGGGATGAGCAACCTGCAATACTTGTGAGTAATATAGACTAGCAAGCTAGTCTACCTCCAAAGATCCCCCATCTATGTTGTGAAGTCTAATAATATTGTTTGGGTGTGGTATTCGCAGGGACCTCAACAACAATTCATTCGATGTATCCCAAGTTCCCCTGTGGTTTTCTTCCTTAGACTTGTTAACCACAATCTAAGTCCAAAGTAATCTAAGCGCTGATCTAAATAGATTACAGAAGAAACTTAACTAATACTGATACCCTTTTCTTAGTTCGTGTTTAAATTGTTTCACAGCGTGATAGAAAACAGAAAGTTGAATGGATCGTTTCCTTCTAATGTTTTTAACTTGCCGCAACTTGAAACCGTGTGAGTATTCTGTTTAAGTCCTATGCCTATTTTTTAGTGACCATTGCCAATATTTTGTGGAGTCAATTAACACGGTTAATTGTGATTTTGTATGAGTAGGAGACTAGCCAGAAATTCCATCTCTGGAACTCTGGATTTCAGCATTATTGAAAGCCAAACGCTGCAAGACATAGATTTCGAGTACAATAACATCAGAAGCGCTTTCCTCCCCAAAACCGCTATCAAAATGTAAGAAGTTTTGTCATGTGATGGATTTGAATCACAAACAATGCCTGGTGGTGATAATTACTTTTTCTAACACCAATTTTAGTAGAGTGATATGCTGAGAGGCCCAACCATTATTGATTTGTGGATTGACAGTAAACTTATGGCAATCATGCCTGTGCTAATGGGAGTAACATCTCAGACGACAAAGAATGCACAAATTGGAAGAAAACAACATCCTCCCTTACGATGCAAGATTGTGGAAAAGACATCAAATGTGGGGACAATATCATGGTTGTATATAAAGAAAATAATTACAAATAAACCAAATTATATATTCCTAAATATCCTTTGATTTTCAATGTCAAAATACCTATGACTACAGTCTCCTGTGTGTAGTGGAACGTCCCTTCCTAGTGGCCGCAAATGTGAATAGATGACTGATTATTTTCTTTGGTGCAGAATAATGAAGAAATCGGTTCCGTCTGATGCCTCTGGTATGGTCTGCAACAGTTCTACAAAAGCGAAAGCTTCTAACTGTTAAATGTTAGTGTTTTGGTATTCAATAATGGTTAAGTGGTTAGGCATTTGGATAGGCGTCCATTTTCACCTGCCTCCTTAAATACATGACCCCTCACGAGCGGCGGCACACTGACAAGAATCGATACAACATCCTCCGTGCATACGAGCAGGCCGTGATTTGACTACCTCCGGTGCCGGTTTTTGTTGCCAGGTCATGCCTTTTTTGCATGCGCATGTGATGGCAAGCATGGTCAAAAAATGGACTTAAATGTTTTTTTTTTTTCATCCTGTGTAACTTGCAGCTCATGTGCAATTGCTAGTGTTTAAATCCCACATGATGTCATAAAAGTTCTCGAGGCTGTCGGCGAGATTTTAGTTTAAATAAATGAGCAGAGGCGATCGACCCGGATCATAGTAGTCGTTGCAGTAAAAATGGGGGCAGAAGATTCATCGTCATCTGACTGGAATTCATTCTGGAGTTCAAAATGGGATACGTACAAATCACACTGGAGAGAGAGACTCGAGTATCTGGACAAGTACAAGAAGATTTACGCCAGGGATAAACCCCTTCCCAAATGGAGCGACGCAGATGTGGAGGAGTTCGTCCAATCAGACCCTGTCTATGGCCCTCAGGTAAATATATACTTCTTCCAATGAACCTTGTTTGGGTTTTTTTTGGTTTGATTATGTAGACGGATTAGGGTTTGATTTTGTGTTTTTGGTTTGTACTGTGTATTTACAGCTGCAGCTGACGAGACAAGCTGCGAAGATATCTGCCGCTGGCAGTTTGATCGGCGCGGTTTCGACGGCAGGAGTTACATTGAAATATTCCAAAAGCGGAATAGGTATGTTCAATTTGGGTTACATGGATATTAACATTATTTCCTTCGTAAATTATATGGGTGACTTATCTGGTTAGAAATGTCTAAAGTATCTAATTAGCAGTTTGTTTTTTTTTGGAATGCATCTGGCATTTTTACAAAGACACACACCTAATCTTAGTCTAGGGTGGACTCCAACGTCTTCCATCCGACTCCCTGAGGAAATAGGGACAAATGCCTTATGCGCACTGGGGAGAGGTTTGATCCTGGGTGGAGACCATGACATTCCCATCTTGCATAACTGCAAACTGCCTGCAACCAACTACCTAAGGCATCTAATTAGCATTGCGTAGCATTTATTAGTAGTTCCCAGAAAGTAGTTGGTGTGCATTATCTAGTATTTAGATTGTATACAAACCACCATTCACAGTTGACAGAAATCATCACATCTAAGTTTTCCAAAATTGTTTTGTAGACATCTTTTATGGTAATTTTTTTGGTTCCTATTCGGGGTGTAGCGGATTGGAAAGATAAGGTTTCAATTAAGAGGTCAGAATCTAGGGTTACAAAATCTGGACAATATGAGAGATAAGTGGAATAAGCTTGACGCACATTATTGAGATTTTCAAATCTAGGGTATGCTTGAATAAATTCCATTGAACTTGGGTCACCCTTGAATGTATCTCATATTATTTATATCACAATCTTGCCCCATATCACCTAGGGACCCGCTATATTGAGGTTAGATGCATTAGGACTTAGGTTATTCTACCAGGTGTTACTAGTACAGCAGTACCGTTATCTTTCAACCCCTTGACCATTGGAATGAATTATTGAGGTCTCACATGCGAAATTGGCTTCCGGTTTGGTCAAGACTTTAAAACAACCTTGACCTTAATCTATTTGGAATATGCTCTAGTTATGTTTCTGAAATTTTTGAAATCTGGGCCGTGTTTGAATGCACCCTGTTAAACTTTGGCCACCATTGATTGTATTTCATATTTGTTGTATTGCAATCTCGTCACATGTCCTCTGCTTTAATGTGGTTTAGGATTTGAGCTTAGGTCATGCTCCCGTTAGTGTTTCCATTAAATTTCATAACAACCACTTGAACAATGGAATGAATTGTAACCTTTTTTTCTAGTATTTACATCATAATGCTGGCCTTAAAGTAGTTTTGGAAATGTATCTATAAATTACCTGAATGGATTTACTGTAATATTTCTAGTAATACATCCTTTTGAACAACCTAGCTTGGGGTGGTTGTAGATACTTTGTTTTACTATTTGAATTGGCTGATCATCTATCCTTGTTGTGTTAGCAATGATATTAATTTTCTTGCATTAAGAAAATTACATCCTGTTTTCTCCAAGGCATTTTTTTGCTATAAGTGCTTGAAGTTTGCCATTAATTATAAATTATAGTATATATTTAAAAAGAGAAAAATTAAAAATTTGTTATCAACCAGACTGAAAGTCTATTATGATTGATTGCATGATTTGAAAATATTTTGTTAAAAAACCCAAATGGATATTGTAAGTAATTCTCCCTAGAAAATTTGTAAAACCTTTAAAGGTTCCAAGTTGGAGTTTTACATCATTTTGACCATGTTGCATCAAGAATCAGAAAGAGGTACATGGAACCTTTTGAATTTTAACACATGTATACGAAGTGGAAAAGATCGGGCAAAGAAGCAGCAGAATTTGGGAATGTTTTAAAGTAGCTGGCAGGAAGCAGTATGGCTGGAATTTTAAAGGAAATTAAAGTAAACAACATGGGAAATAACAGAAACTAATAGGAAATGTAAGCAGAAGTTCCAGAAGTACTTCTGGAAGTTTCTGACACCTTTCCCAGTGTTTCCAAAAGGTTCCAGGACTGGGAATCATTTTTGACTCTTAAAAATCAGTTTCAAGCCTACCAAAATCTGTTCTAGGTTTCAGGCGATGCAGGATTGTGATTTGTAATTGATGACGTAGGAGCATGATGTATAACAGTTCTTTTTGTTTTGAGTAGGACTTAAAAAGGTATTTACTGTGACTTGCAGTCTTAGAAGAGTGTTCTAGAATCCATTTAAAATAGGAGTCATTTCTAGATTAATGAATAGCCTTGTAGATACATAGACTCCATGGTGTGTGGATAGTCAGAGTCTCATATAAACTTTGAGTTTTTGCTTGGCTTGTGATCTACTAGGGGCTCCCATCAAAGGGTCATTTATCCAAGAGTTGTCTCACTGATGGTCTATGCCGTAATTGCTCTAAAATGGAAATTGTTAAACATCTTTTGTGGGACTGTTATTTTGCGAGATCCTGTTGGAAGTTCGTCCAATCTAGTATGACTTTTTTTTTTCCAAGGATCTCTTCGTTGGTGGGCTGATTTGTTGGGTGATTCCAACACTCTCATTTGTGTTCCGTTTAAGAGTACTTGGGATTGTATGCAGATTTCTTCTTTATTCATTAACTGGAAACTTAGATGCAATTTTGTCTTCCGGGAAACTTAGATATGCAATTTAGATGAATTTTGTCACACTTGGTGAAATGAAGTTAGAATGCAATTGCTTGCTAAAGGATTTCTCTTGATCAGGGAAACTAAAAAGTTTGATTCTAAAGATTATTCTGATTTTATTGCTGTCCTTGTGGCTGTAAGGACAAAGTTATGATATTCATTGTAAATGCCGTTGTATAACTCATTCTTTTGTACAACTCTTTGTTGTTAATATTTTTTTTTTTTAATATATGAAGCATCTATTAAAAAAAAAATGCTTTCAGATGTTCTAACTTTTAGTTGCTCCTCCATGCTTTTACTAAAAACCGACATATCATCAAAATATACCATAAATTTTTCCCAATAAATGGTCTAAATACCCGATCAATAGTCTGCATGAAGGTAGTAGGAGCATTGGACAGCCCAAAAGGCATAACCAACCATTTATACAGTCCATAATTAGTTTTGAATGCTGCTTTCCTCTCATCTACTGGCCAAATTCTAATTTGGTGGTACTCGTTTCTGAGATTGATTTTGGAGAAGACCTTGGACCCATCTAGGCAATTTAGGATGTCATCTATTCTTGGCAAAGGTTTTTTGTACTTCACTATAATCGTGTTAATGGCTCTTGAATCCACACACAACCTCAACTCGCCTACTTCCTTGGGAGAAAGAAGAGATGGCACAGCACAAGGGCTCATACTTTCCCATGCAAATCCTTTTTTTTAACATTTTAGTGCTTTTTATCTCCTCATTTCCTTTTTCTCCAAAGGGAGTCAAGCTACTTGCATATAGCTTGACTGGGTAGTTTTGTGCCGGGAACTAAATTGAGGGAAGCATCTTGGGTGGTAGGTCAGCTGGCGTCAAATAAGAATATTATATAAGAAAGTCTGGGTCAAATAAGAATATTATCTAAGAAAGTCTTGAATCGTGGGTGGAAACTTTGTCTTCTCATTCATTTGTTATAATAGGTAACAAACTTCTTGTTTAGACTCCTTTATAAATTCTTTCCACCCAAACATGCAAAGAAATAAAGTATAAATTTTAGATGGTTTTTCTTCTCTAAAAGGTGTCAAAATCTGTATTTTTCCCTCATATTCCATAGCTATTTTCTTTCTAAGATGGATGACGTTCCTGTCATATTGCCATGGCCTTCCCAATAAAATATGGCATGCATCCATAGCTACAACATCTCATGGCGCTTGGTCCTTGTATGGTCCAATACTAAATGCCACCATACATGATTTATCTACCAACACACTATGATCCTTTTTAAATTTTTAACTATGAAATTTTGTATGGATCATCTTTTGAAATACAAGCTAAATTGAACTTTTGGACGATTTCTAATTTTGATCCCAGGAGGTCTGGGGATCAACACTCTAAATGAGGATTTGGATGTGTTATGTGCATATGTGAAAGCAACACTCTAAATGAGGATTTGAATGTGTTATGCGCTTCTGTGAAAGCAATATGAACAAGATGTAGAATAGAGATAATAATAGAACTGGAACAAAAAGTTATATTTATATGTGGATTTTGTACATGGCATGCTTTCAAGGGAGATGCATGGCTGCTTATCTTCTACTATCTGATTGCTATCTAAGGTGACAAATATGTGTACATAGGTTACAAAGTTGTGAAGGCTTAAAGAACTGTTGTGGAAGTTGAGTTGCTCGGGTTTCCATAGTTGGCTCTTCATCTTCCGATGGTTATGTGGCTCGACCTCCAAATGTGTGGTAAGCTAACATGTGTGCTGACATGATGCAAACTTTGGGAGTGCTATCTTTTCAAGTGTGATGTTTTGCAGTGTCTCCATGTGGATGGTGCATATTTAGGATGTTGCACACAGGGATTGAGCTGTGTGGTAGGTTTGCGGGTGTTGCACATAAGGCCAATGTTGTGCATAGGTTGTACCCATGGTGCAGATTGGCATAATGTTGCACAGAACGAAATGTGCTGATGCATTCTTTGTTGATCACAAAGTTGTGCTAGTTGGTGTTGAGAGCACCATTTCGGGTTAAGGGCACACTGTTGTTGTCTAAGTTGTGCAGCATGTCTCCTTGTGCTAAACGGAATGTGCACGATGTTTGATGCACGAAGTTGTGCACATTGCCAAGGCACTCAAGGTGACAGCGCGAACCGGCATGCCTGCAGTCATATCAATTTTAGTGCTTACAATAATATTGGTAGATCCTTCATCAATGATCACTTTGCAAACCTTGTCCTTGATTGTGTGCGGGAGTTGCAAATGATCTCACAAAACTGTATAGGTGTTGGATCTTGTCATTCTTTAAGCAAATGATTGCCAATATGTCTTCTGTAATGCTCAGGGAAGAGAAAAATTTATTGTGTTTGAAAGTTGAAACTTTTAGTCACATCAAAAGCCAAGCAATATTTTGAGAAAATAGAGGTACTTGTGACAAGAATAGATTCTGATCCCCAGCAAAGTAGTGTGAGTATGCCTTCCACGTATGGAATGAATAGAAGACAAAAGGCTACCACAATATATAATAGAGACATACGCGAGACTTTTGGAGCCACCTGTGGATTGAGAAACATATGGAACTTGATGTTTCAGGACCTCTCATTGGCCCATCATTAGGAGGGTAGGCAACAAACCATGATACAACTTGGGCTCTTTATAGAGAAGGGTAAATATTTTATCGCATGCACGACTTTTGGAGCCACTTGTGTATTGAGAAACATATAAAACTTGATGTTTTAGGACCTTTCATCTGCCCATCATTGGGGGAATAGGCAATAAATCATGATGCAAGTATTACAACCTAGGGCTCCTTATAGAGAAGGGTAATCAATATTTTACTGCATTTCCTATGAATATTTGCATGGAGTAATTTTATATAGGAAAGGACAAACTAATTATTGACTGTTGAGCAAATTTCTCCAAATGTGCGCCAGTGTTTTTACTTTGTAACATGGGGGAAGGGTGCTTGTAATTTATTAATGTTTAGGGATTTGGGCCACCAATTGGCAAAATTTGTTAACCTTATCTCTATAAGGAGTCCATCATGCTTTGCAGCCCATTCTCCTGATGATCGGCTGATGAGAGGTCCCTAAATGTTGAGTTTTATTTGTTTCTTAGTTCAGTTTCCAACTTTCAACTAGCAAATACTTATAAAAGCTTTGCATGCTAAAAAACATGTAAAATGTTTCATAAATTTTATTGACAAAGAGCAACCCATTTGCAACATGAAAATGTTTCATACTGCTAGAAACAAGAATGCAAGTGGCAGGTCACATTTCTTGCATGCATGCATGTGTGTGTGTGTGTACTTGATCAATAATATAATTTTTCTGAGGCAAGATTCTATAGCTAGTAATTTAACTAGAAGTATTTATCAATCAAATCCTCATCCAAATACAGTAGGTGGACAATGGGAACAGCTGGAAAAGGTAGATAGATATGAATTAAAAGCAAGCTGATAAGGTTAATAGAAATAAATTTAAAATTAGGCGGGCCGCAGGGAACAACTAAATGTCAGTGTAAATTTTTTAGCCTGCTCATACATGCTTCTGTTATGTAAACATAGAATTCAGAAATGGAATCATATCACCTGGCATCAAAGCCTAATGATTAGGCCTTTTTTATTTCCGAAATTTTCTGCTTGTTTTAAAATTTTAGATTTCTACATAGTGCATATTTTGGCAACACAAGTCTCTTACTACTCATATCTCTGATTTACGATTTCTGCAGTCAAAGTTATAATTCCAAGTTTCTGATTTTTATAATTCGCATTCATCTTCTGAACGTGTGGGTTTTCATCATTCTGGGTATTGGCACTGACCTTCAGCCTTTAATGCACATATATGTATTTGGCACTGCAGATTCCTTGTTGTCAAATCTTCTGATTGCCAACCTCTGCTTTGAAATTGCTGTTTGAATTTCTGCTGCCAAACGCCTCTTACATTTCAAATTTCAAGTTTCTTACTTATTGTTTGAACGTGCAAAGCCTAGCAGCAGCCATTTCAGTTTTAGATCTAGTTCAGGGTCTTTGTAAACTAAGCTTTCTGCTTATAGATGTTTTCTAAATTTCTAGTAATAGAAATAGCCTGTTAGTTTTTTTTTGGGTATCCTCTTCTTTTTATTTGATGGACTGTTCGACCAGGCCCCAGGCCACCACCTAAAATGCCGACTTCGTGCAGTTTCTTGCCTAAGAGCTACATGACTGATGAAAACAACAGAACACATTTCAATTGCAACTTATACAGCAGATGAAAAGCATGTTTCAATTCTTGATTCAGAAACAAGCACAACTGCATACCACCTCTGCAATGGTTCTTACCAAGCAACTAGGATCTGTCTACATAACCAAGGTCCAAGGATACCTGGAAATGCCACAGACACCCTTGTACTGGCATTGGGACGTACCTGGTATGGGTACAGATCTTGGTACGAGGAAATGAGTATGGGTCCGAAATGCAGAAATGCCGATTTTAATGATTAGCTGCTCCTTGATGTCTCTTTGCTCTTCACAATGCTAAATGTTAGTTTAATGAAAACTGAATTTGGCAAGAGAAAAAGAGTGTGTGATTTAGAATGGACCAAAGATGTCATTATATAGCTTTTTGGAAGTGTCTTTAGGAAGTTTGGGTGGGTAGATTAGGTTTAGGAGCAGTAAATGTTAAAAATTAAGTTTTTTTAATAATGTTTTTAGCTTTTAAAACTGAAAACCGGCCGGATGTTTCCGGAAACGTTTCTGGTACGTTCCGTACCCGTTTCTACACTGGAAATGTTTCAGACAGTGTATGGGGGGCTAGGGACATTGCCTGGTAACACAGAAAAAAGCAACCCCAATTCTAATTTACCTACCCCAACCTCTTAATGACACTCTCAAAAAGCTATATAACCACCTCTTTGCTCCATTTCAAAACAAACATTCAGATTTTCAGCTTTTGCAAATTTAGGAGCTTGAAAGAGAAAGATGGAGCTTGAAGGAGAAAGAATCAAGAGCAGTTTGAAGGAGGAATTTAGGAGCTTCAAAGAGCAAGGAAGAAGAGAAACTTGAAGGAGAAAAATCAGGTTTTTCTCTCCATTCACCCTCTTTTCCATTTTTTCATTTGTTAATGGTGATCAAATCATGAATGTGTGTGGATCTTAACCATATTCATGATCAACGATCAAATATTTATTAATTCTATGAATCTATGTAATATTTATTTAAATTTTAGTTTTGTATGTATTTTTTTAAGAGTTTACAATTTTAAACTAGTTATGGGTTTGTTGTTTTTTAAAGTTTTAAATGTCTTGCACTTTGTGTATGCTCTCACCTCGCACCTTTTATGGCGAACTTGGTGATCAAAAGCAGAGAATGATGCCTAGGGTTTAGTTATATTTGTTGTTTTCTAGAGACTATTTTTTGTAGATTTAAAAAAATAAATCTCAAACTTTGAATGTATGCTCTCACCTCGCACTGTTATGGTGAACTTGGTGATCAAAAGCAGAAAATGATGCCTAGGGTTTAGTTTAGTTAATGTTTTAGAGTTTATTTTTTTAAGTTTGTGTATTTCACCTCTATCACCTTTATGGCAAACTTTCAGAAATAGAAAAAATGCATGATGTTTATTTTCTTGAAGTTTATGTAGGTATGAGATAAAAAAATCTCACATCTTTATTTATGGTGGAGAAAGGGGGCAAGGGGAAGTTGGTGAGGGAGGCCCACAAAGAAAACATTTTGTCCCATGAATGTTTGAAACATGATCTTATCTTTCTCCTTATGGAGACATGTACAAGTGTTGGAGAAATTCAATGTGGTGGCATTTAATCTTGGGTATGCAACCCTTGCAACATGTCATTTAAGTCTGGAGTACCGGGAAGCTCATTAGAAAGTGTGATGTAAAGATTGAAAGGTTGTATTGACATACTTGAAAGAGCAAGAGAAAGCTACTTGCAATCTGCAAGAGCTTGCTTCTAGAACATGTTCCTTTGCAAAGGAGGGGTTTAGGAAAACACCCACACTCAAATCATTATTTCATTCAAAGTCAATTTGAAATTCTGCTAGTGCACTTGAAACTCCCTTAGATGAAGAAGCTACCTTACAGAAAGAGAACAAAAGGACCCCTTGAAACAAGCATTCAAAAAGGAGAAGAGGGACATTGCTGATGAATTGGTGGCTCAAGCATTTATGCATTTGGGCTTGCCCTTCAATGTGTTAAGGTCACCATATTGGCAACAAATGATGAAAGACATTGATGAGGCACCAAGGGTATAAAGGCCCTAGCTATGAGAAGGTTCGCATATCTATCTTGGCGAAAAAGTGGAGCATATACAAATTTTTGCAGTCAATTAGGGATTCCTAGAATAATTCAGGAGTGTCCATTATTTCAAATGGATGGAAAGATGGGAGAAACAGACCCCTAGTCAACATTGTTGCAGTAAGCCCTAATGAGGCAATGTTCTTGAAGGTCGTTGATTGTGAGGGTGAAATAAAAGATGCACAATTCATTGCTAACATTTTGATTGAGGCTATTGAATCGGTGGGCCCCAAAACGTTGTCCAAGTCATCATAGACAATGCAAAAAATTGCAAGGCAACAAGGTTGATTGTAGAGGGGAGATACAAACACATATTTTGGATGCCTTATGCAATACACTCCCTCAATTTGATACTTCTAAAGGTTGGAAAAATACCATGGATAGAGAAAATTTACACAGAGGCAAACAAAATTCAGATGTTTGTCACAAATCATCACGTCTCATGCCATTTTCAGGAGATTCTCAAGGTTGGAGCTATCGAAGGTAAGAGGACAATTCATTAATTTTTCATTTATATAATCTACATTATTTAACTTTCAATAATTTGAATTTATTTAAAATTTGTACTTTTTTAATTTCTATTTCTTTTTATAGGTTGTCAAGACAAGATTCGTCTCTCACACACTCGTCTTGAGACAACTTGTGAAGGTAAAACATGCCTTAAGCAGTATGGTGATTGACAACATTTGGACCATGTGGAGGCAAGGAAACATAAGAAGCCGATAAGATAAAAATCATTGATCCTTGATGATGATTTGAAAGTTGAGTATTTGCTTAATTTCACAAAGTCTACTCTTTCTATGATCAAATATGTAGACATAGATAATGCTTGCATAGGAGAAATTTATGATGGAATTGACTCCATGCTTGAAAAAATTAGAGAAAACAAAGAGCAAGACCTGAAGAAAACTTCTATAATGAAGTTAAGAGTGTGATCATGAGGAGGTGGAATAAAATGACCACCCCATTGCATCTCCTTGCCTATGCCCTAAATCCCAAATATTATAGCAATGAAATAGTTGGGTTACCTGGTAGGCAACCACCATATGATGACCAAGAAGTTGCAAATGGAACTAGGGCAATATTCAAGAGGTTGTTTCTTAGATCCATCTGGTAGCTAGTGTGGTCCAAATGAAATGGGAATGTTTGTATCTTCAAAAGGTAACATGGTAGAAATAGAGGCTCTTTGTGACAAGTACAACATGACCCCAATAAAGTGATGGTATGTACATGGCCATGATGCCAATTACCTATGACCTATTGCCATTAAACTTCTCTCACAGGTATAAATGTTAACCGAAAATTTGTTGTTCAATGTTTATCAATTAAAATTTAAGATATTAACACGCATTTTTGTACAATATTAACACTTTTGTTTTGTAAGTGGCTAGTAATTCTTTAGCAGAGCGAAATTGGAGTACATATGCCTTCATCCACTCAGCTAAACGAAGTAAGTTGGCATCCAAAAAAACTGAGAATTCGGTATTTGTACATTCCAATTTGCGCCTCCCAATGCACAAGAGTAAAGCATATACTAGAGGTCCTAACAAGCTTTGGGATATTCATCTTGAGACTACTAACTTTGATGCTTCCATTGCTACTTTCACCCAACTTTCACTACTTGGTATTGATGTTGAAAATCCAAGGAGTTCTTTAAAAGGGTTGGACAATCGAGCTAGTGCCAGTGGGAGTGGAGCTGCTAGTGACATTCATGGAGTTGAAAGTACAACATGACTTCAATATGGTGGTATGTACGCGATCATGATGCCAAATAACGACGTATCAATATTAAACTTCTCTCATAGGTACAAAAGATAACCGGAAATTTGTTGTTCAATGTTTATCAACTAAAATTTAAGATATTAACAAACATTTTTGTACAATATTAACATTTTTATTTTATAATAGGTGGCTAATAATTATTAAGCAGAGCGAAATTGGAGCTGCTAGTGACATTCATGGAGTTGAAAGTACAACATGACTTCAATAAAGTGGTGTTATGTACGCGACCATGATGCCAAATAACAACAACGTATCAACATTAAACGTCTCTCACAGGTACAAAAGATAACCAATAATTTGTTGTTCAATGTTTATCAACTAAAATTTAAGATATTAACAAACATTTTTGTACAATATTAACATTATTTTATAATAGGTGGCTAATAATTATTAAAGCAGAGCGAAATTGGAGTACATATGCCTTCATCCACTCAGCAAAAGGAAGCACGTTGGCATCTAAGAAAGGTGAGGGTTTGGTATATGTACATTCCATTTTGCACCTCCCAATGCACAAAAGTGAAGACTATACTAAAGGTCCTAACAAGCTTTGGGATATCCATCATGAGACTACTAATTTTGATGCTTCTGCTCCTATTTTCACCTAACTTTCACTACTTGGTATTGATGTTGAAAATCCAAGGAGTTCTTCAAAAGGGTTGGACAATCGAGCTAGTGCCAGTGGGAGTGGAGCTGCTAGTGACATTCATGGAGTTGATTATGAGGAAAAATCTAGATGATATATTCTAGACTCTAGATTGTAATTTTGTACATATGAAAAGTGAAACAAGTTGAATGTTTCGAACTTCTATAGTTACAAAGTATTTTATCTTTTATGGACTAATAATGAGTAGTATGTTATATGTTTAAATGTTTTAATAATATATTGTTCAGACATACCTATGTCGTACCCATACCCAACATTTTCAAAAAATTGGGGTTTTCGTGTATCAAACCTGTACTCGTACCGGTACTCGTTTCCTGACAACTTAGAACTAAGCTTACCGTTTATGTTGTCAAGGAAATTGATGATTCTCCCTCGCTACCGTCTCTACAAAATTCTTGCCATTGCAACCACAAGGCACCATGTGGTTCGCAGCGTGTTAGCCACACCTCTTAAGGTCACCCACCCCAGTACTACTTCAGCCATGGGATCCGACAGTTTTACATTGGCATGATCACACCTTGTATGAGTCTATCATCATGCTGTCCTTGTAGGAGTCATGTGGAAACCACTATGACCATTCCTAATGTACCATAAATCAAGAATGAGGTTTTTTGTGGTTTCTACCTTTGACTACTGGGGCACACATGGATGCCATGAGGACCATCACACATTGGCATGATCACACCTTGTACGAGTCTATCATCATGTTGTCCTTGTAGGAGATGTGTGGAAGACACAATGACCATTCCTAATGTACCATAAAACAAGAATGAGGTTTTGTGTGGTTTCTACCTTTGACTCTTGGGGCACACGTGGATTCCATGAGGACCATCAAACAATTCCATTGAATTTGAACGATCCTTGCATGCCCGAGTCTTTTGATCACCACCTCATCAACCTTTGCTACCTCTTCTAGCAAGTGCATCCATAGGACAAGGCCATTAGCTCAATGTTGATGATGTTCATATCCCTCCAACGATAATCTCTTCTTCTTCCTTGGGCCAATTTGAAATTCAATATGGATTTCTCGTAAGGTCACCCATCCTAGTACTTCTTCATCCATGGGATCTGATGCTTTACATTGGCATGATCGTACTTGGTACAAGTCTACTATCTTGCTTTCCTTGTAGGAGACGTATGGAAGGCATGATGATCATTCCCAATGTACCATCAAACAAGAACGAGGTTTGGTGTAGTTTTTACCTTTGACTACTTGTGCATGTGTGGTTGTCACAAGGACCATCCCTCAATTCTTTCAAATTTGAACGATCCTAGCATGCTCGACTCTTTGATCGCCACCTCATCATCCTTTGCCCTCCATTAAGTGCATCCATAGGACAAGGCCATTAGCAAAATGTCTATGATGTTCCATTTGACTACTTGTGCACATGTATATGTTACGAGGACCATCCCACAATTCTATTGAATTTGAACAATCTTGTCATGTCCGACTCTTTTGATCACCGCCTCATCACCCTTTGCCCTCCACTAAGTGCATCCATAGGACAAGGCCATTAGCACAATGTCTATGATGTTCATATCCCTCCAACTAGAGTCCATTCTTCTTCCTCGGGCCAATTCAAAATTCAGCAAATAGATGAACTCTATATTGCTCATTCTCTTCCTCAATTAACAATGGCTCCTATTCTTGAGCAATTTTTGTACAGTGCCAACATGGTCTCTTCATAAGTGCAATGTTTAAATCTTCCCCTCTTGTTCCATTGTCTCCCATGTGTTTTTTTCTCGAGCATCGAAACTCCCAGCGGCTATGCTTTCAACAAGTTCTATGATTAAGTTCCATGCCTTGGGCCTTACTCTCTCACCACTACAAAGCCATCTTCTTAATACAAAGATCTACCATGCAAAGCTGCAAAGCATGCGTTTCTGGAGCTTGAATCTTTGTCTGAGGATATTTTTGGCATCAAAAAAGCATTTGTCTCTAGGATATTTTATTCCTGGGTGTTCTAGCTCTGTTTATTCAACATTTGGATTATGTCCATTTGGGACTCCATTATCACAATTTGTGGTATGCATGCACTCTACCCTATTTTTAGATTCCATTTTCCCTTGGCTTATATTGGTTTACATTCAAGGTGTTTCCATCAAGATTTCAACAATTTCGAAGCAACATGGCATCGAGTCAACTTTCAGTCTGCAGAACGAGATCAAACTGATCTTCAAATCAACTAAAGGTTAGTTGGAGCCAAATATAAAAAGTGATGTCTATTGCATTAAATGATCTTGTGCTCAGTCATATATCGGACAAACATGCAAATCTATTCAGACTCGGATTAAAGAGCTTGCAATTGACATCTGACTTTAAAAAAGCTGAAAAGTTCGTATTAGCGGAGCACTCAAATGCAACTAAGCACTACATTTTCATTGAAAAGGTTGAGGTCATTGCAATGGAGCATCATTTTTATAAACAAAGATTGAGAGAGGCCATTGAAATTAGCAGGCATCCTAAAAACTTGAATAGGAATGAAGGCCTATGCGTGAGCCACTCCTAGAGACTCATCATTCAAAAACTTAAAGTTGGTCCCTTGCCAAGAGGAGCATCAAGACTAATCATTCAAAAACTTCAAGTTTGTCCCCTACCAAGAGGAGTATCAAATTAATTTCTAATATTTAAATTTTGGTTTTTTGTGGCTATAAATTAATAATCAGAACAAAATTTAAAAATGTATCAATTAGTTTCTAATGGTTAGTTTATTGCATTATATACCAAAATTAAATGAAAATTAATTATTGCTCTAATATGGTTGGACCTACTTGGCATCTAATGTAAAGTAAAGAGTTTTAAGGGGCTCTTCTTTGCAATCTAATGCACATCTTGTCGTGGTGATGGGTCATGTAGCGTGATACAAACCGTTGATGGTTAAAATTTTTTACATAAGTCCATTCCAAAATCCTTCTTTCTAAAGTGTGGATTGTGGAAGCCTTTAATCACCTAGCCACAAGGTGATTATCATTCTTCTGTCAAAATCAGGTACATTTTCCCCTAGGGAGGAAATGACGAGGATATCTATGATAGTAATTTAACTATAGTTATTTATCAATCAAGTTTATATTCAAGTGGGTAGATAGTTTTTTTTTTTTTTCAGAAGTAGGACAACGAGATTGGCTGGAAAGGGTAATGGAGATATATTCAAACTAGAAGGTGGAAGCTGGTAATTATTAAAAGTCGTCGTAATATTGTTGGGCTATATACAAGCTTCTCATATGTTAATAGAGAATTCGGAAATTGAATCGTATCAATTGTGTACATGCTGTTGTCTATAAATGGGCGAGTGTAATGCATATTATCTTGTAGATATGCATTACACCAAGACTATAATAATCCATGTGATGGGACATTTGATCATATTTGGTTTTCTTGAGATCTCTCTTTCAACTGTATCTTGATTTTAATGTGCTTCATTGCCAGAGATTATATGAGATGAATTAGGATGGGAGTTCGTCGGGGGTTAACCTTGTTACCTAATTCTCTTGAAAGAAAATACAAATAAGCTGCAAGAAAACATTTCAACTTCAATTTGATAGTTTTACAGTGAATCCTATTGTATGTATTTGAGTTCATTGTGGCTTTGCTAATATACTAAGTTTTGAGATTGTACCCTTGGTTTAGCCCTGGTCTAGGGTATGGTTTGGTGTTCAGGTTCAAGTTCAAATTCTAATTGTGTTCTTGAATTTTGGTATGAAAAATAATTGTACAGTCTTGCTTAATATGTATACTGTGATAAAATATTCCTCCGACTTCTTTGCTTCTTTCCCTGCGAATAGACTTCCTACATATTGGATAAAATACTTTTAACCATTTTATCTTTGAATAATTCCTAAAACCTCATAGCTCAATTATTGTTGCCACCCAATTTTGCTTTGAGTTTCTTATTGATTAATGCCTAGGTAGCCGACATGCGGTACAGGTACAGGTACAAGGATCTGGTACGTTGATACGGCAATGTTTTTGGAGGGCCCATGTACGACACTTGGGCACGATCGTACAATATATATATATATATATATATATATATATAATATTAAAAATATTTTAAAAAATAACCAAATAAACAAAATTCCAGCCTTACACATGCATAAAGTAAACAAATTATTAAATAAGTGAAATAGCCACAAAAGTTATAAGCATTTTGTCATGATATTCATTATTCGAACTTATAAGCAGTACATTGTTCAAATGTTACAATGTAAACACAAAAATGAAGATACATCAATATTTTAATAGTCTAATTATAATCATAATCAAGTGGCTCCGCCCCTTCTCTAATGTCTTCAACAAGAGCATCACCATTATCACGTGGTTCATTAGAACCACAAGCATCAAGAGTACAACGAGAACCATCAACAATACCGCTCCCGCTAGCCCCATTTTGTAGATCACACAAAGTACTCTCTAGGTCCAGGTCTAGCAATGAAAATTGGGCAATAAAAGCATTCAAGTTTGTAGTCTTTGGGTCTATATCCTAACACTTTGTTGGCCCTTGCTTGTACTCATCCTTTATGTGATATAAGGCGCAAGTTAGAATGTGCGGAGACGAAATCCTCCGCCTTTTTTGCTCCCAACTTGTTGCGGTTAACCAAGTGGATAAATGAGTATGTACCCCAATTCCTCTCTGCTGAAGAACTCGCAACCTATTGTGGCAAGCCGCAAAGTCAATGCAAAATTAAAATTTTAAATTTATAAAAGTTAAAAAGAAAGAGTTAAGAAATAAAAAAAATTTAAATCCTACTTCTGATAAAACTTTTATTGCAAGTGGCATCAGGTAGGTCTATGCTTGTCTATGGAGGTACCACCTCGAATACACATCCATCTTGTTGTCACGAAGAGCGCTAATGGAGTGATCCCTGGAGGATATGAAATTCACAAACTATGCTCTAACCATGTCTTCTACTTTTGGATATGGGAAGATTCTAGCCAATGTCTCCTTATACCCCTCACTAACTTCAACATCCCTATATGGTGGGACCCTCCTGGGCAAATAAAGGATCTCTGTGTTATAGTATTTTGGAGTCAAGGCAAAAGCAAGAAGATGCAATGGAGTAGTCATTTTGTTCCACCTTTCAATGAGATGTGATTGCACTTCCTTGAAGAAAGTCTCTGTAGGATCTTACTCTTTAGCATTTATGATGGTCTTAATTGACTCAATCATTGAGTCAATTCCATCATAAATCTCACCCATACATGGATGATCCATATCAACAAATCTCAACATACTCACGACGGGCTCGGTAAAACTGAGCAAGTACTCCACACAATCCCACCATGCGTCATCAAGGATCCACAATTTCACATTTCTAGCCCTCTCACTATTTGCTTGCCTCCATACACTCTAAAGGTCGCCGATAACCATGCCACTCAATGTCGCTTGCACCTTCACAAGTCGTCTCAAGATGAGCATGTACGAGGCAAATCAAGTCTCAACAACCTAATAAGAAATCAAAACAAATAAAATTAAGACAAGTAAATTTAAAACATTCAAAAATCAAAATTCTACAAATTACAAACTTATAAAATTAATTTAATGAATTTATAAAAATAAAATTTAAAAACTAATTGATTATTTAAAAAATAAAATGTTACGGGTTACCTTTAATAGCTGCAATGTCGAGAATCTACTAAAGATGGCTTGTGACATGTGGTGGTTACTGACGAACATTTGAATCTCACTTACCTCATATACGTGTTTGATCCAAACAATTTTTGTGCCCAATTTTTGTAACATTAAGTTGAGGGAATGAACCGCACAAGGTGTCTAGAATATGTGTCCATTGTGTCCATACCTTGCCCCAACCAACAACCTTGCAACTCTACAAATTTTTGCATTGCCCGTTACAACTTGGACAATGTTTTGAGGCTGCACTGCCTCAATAGATTCTATGAGGATGTTGGCAATGAATTGGGCATCCTTCACCTGCCCCTCACAATCAATAGCCCTTAGAAATATTGCCCCTTTAGGACACACTGCAACCACATTGATCAATGGCCTATTTGTTGCATCTTTCCATCTGTTAGAAACGATGAACACCGTTTCGAGCCATTGATTTTTGATGGGCAACAATGCCTCTTCAATTTTTTTTCTTTCTTTTGACAATAAGGTGGTGCACACCTTAGGGGCTAATGTACCCTTTAGGGGCTTCATTAATACATTTCACCATATCTTGCGAGTATGGTGATCGAACAACATTAAATGGGACACCACATGCATAAATAAAGCGCTCAATACCTTGGTCAGCTATGTCCCTGCTTTCATTTTGGAACGCCCTTTCCAATGGGCCTGTATCCTTTGTTCTTTTGTGAGAAAGAGGTGAATCCTCTTCCCCTCTAGTTGCAATAGGTGTAGACAAAAGCGGGTGATCTGGGGCCACAACTTCAACAGAAGGAGAAACAGGTGGCTTGCTATTTGATCTTCCTTTTTTTTGCCATAGTAGGCTTGGATTTTAGGGAAGTTGTTGCATCTGCTTCCTCTTGCTTGTTGATGTATGCAAGGGTTTTTGCACGTGGCAACCCCTTTCCATCCAACCCTCCACATGTTCTAATTCCGTGGCCAATAGCCCCACACAAATGGGCTTTCGCCCGACTATAAGAGCTCTTAAATTAACGTTCCCTCCACATGTTATTTGTTCTAGCTGTGTGACATGCCTCCAAAGGGGGTAGTATGGATCGAATTTGTAAGGGAAACCTTTAATACCTTGACCCATAGAACTAGAACTCCAAGCTATTTTAATTGCACAATGCATTTAAAAAAATGAAAACAATTTAGTTTTGAGAGAATGTTTAAAATTAAATGAAATCAAATGTTGAAAAATGAAGCTTAAAATAATTACAAAAAAAAAACAATTGCAAAATAGTAAATACAATTATACAAATTAAAATACTTAAAAAAAATCACAAAATACTTACCTCAAATCACCAAACACCAACAATGCAAGCTCCTTGAACTCCTTGGCTCTTATTGCAAGCTCCTTGAACTATATGGCACTTGAAATCAACCCTAAGCAATTGAAATTAGAGAAAAAATGAAGGTGAGAGTTAAGTATGCAAATAAGAGGCAAATATGAAAATGTGAGGTTGATGTGTTGTTATTGTTGTAGTTATAGAGTTTGGGAGTACATTTTAGGGTTTATAAGACTTATTTAATATTTAAAAAGTCGGTTTGACTTTTTTTTGACTAAAAAAAAATGTTTTAAGGTTGCGGGTACGACAGGATACATCTAGGGTGCCTCTTGCAGTGCTCGGATATGCTTGGGTATGTCCCCGGGTGTACCCAGGCATTGCAGGAGGTATCCTGGACGTACCCCTTGCATACCGTACCCGTATTATGTACTAGGACATACCATATCCGTACCCATAGCCTGCAGGGTACATACCGGCTACGTAGATGTACGCCAATAATGAATTTAGTTTTATAGAAGTCTATGTGGTCTTGGTATGAGAAGTAGATACTTATTGAGCTTAAGGTTCCTGCCGGATAAATTTTGTCTCCAAATATTCTATATCATTGGAGTACTTTCCCACTGTATTGTGGAAATCGTGATGTCCAAGTTTGCATTAAGGTCTGCTTGCGCTGTTACAACCATTCATTAAGAACAACCAAAATTTGACGATAGCTCACTTTTCTGCCTTGAGGTACTAGCTAACTTCTCTTTAAGAATTTGGTTCAGCTCTATGCATCTTGGTAATGGTTTATCCTAAAGTTTATTCTTGTTGGGAACATTATTACTGTCTCTGTGTTCTATAGGTTTTCTCGCTCCTGTAATAAATTGTTTTTCTAATATCTGCTTTATTTAACTCTACGTGCTTTCCATGAATTTTTTTATAGCTAGATTGGCTATTTAGAAAGGTCCATTTGGACAATACTTGATAAAAATATGTGAGAATCAACATTTGTTGAGAAACATAGGGAAATTGTAACTATGTTTTGAAATATCAAGTTGAAAATAGTCAAGTCCCTTTTCTGTATCGCTATATACTCTGTGTTGTAGAGGTTTCCTCAATTCTGTCCGAAATTGGTCTTCTTATGTCTTCTTTATTTAACTCTTCCTTTCTTACTGGTACTAGTTTTCTTGTGCTTTCCATGAATTTTTCTGTAGCCAGATTGGCTATTTAGAAAGGTCCATTTGGACAAATACTTACTAACAATGTATGAGAATCAACATTTGCTATGTTGCACGGAAACACAAAAGGAAATGGAAATGGAAATGAATACGAAACGCGGAAACGGAAATTTTCAAAAAACCTTGGATACGAAATGTTACTGGAAATGTCCGTACAATATATATATATATATATATATATATATATATATATATATAATACTCATTTTATAATTGTAGACCATAAGAGATAATTGATAAAGCACTCAAACAAAATATTTTGTATTCATTGAAATTTGAACTTTAGTGAAAACTGAATTTAGCAAGAGAGAAAATGAGAGTGTGATTTAGAACAGGACCCAAGAGGTCATTATATAGCTTCTAGGAAGTGTCTTTAACAAGTCTAGGTAGATAGATTAGGGTTAGGTTAATTAAATGCTTTTAATTTTTATTTAAAAAAAGGTTTTGATGCTTGAAACTTAAAAAAACCGGCGGAAATGTGCCAGACATTTCCGGAAATGTCTGGCACGTTCCGAAGGTGTTTTGGATCTGTTTCACGTTTCCGAAACGTTTCTACCATGAAACAGGACCCCTTGGGGTGTTTCCATGCTTCTGAGTTTATTATTACATCATCTTGGAAATTTGTCAACTACTTCATTGTCTGCAAGTAGCTTTTGCTTCTGCATTAGTAATAGAGGACGAAAATCTTCATTTACACAGAGATCTGAGGATGGAAACCCTTATATCTAAGCTTGGCAATTCCATCTAGGGGTTGCAGCAATCATTCAGAATACAAATATTCAGATAGTTCAGCTAGGGCATCATATTCAGGGCTGTTTTTAGCATTCAGAACAGCAAGTACAGCTAGGATGCCATCCTTTGGGAACAAAATACAGTGCTGGCGCCATGTCTGGGGGCAGATTTCAGTCAAATCAGTTTGCATGCTTTTATCTTATGTTTATCTTTCCATTTGGTTCGACAGTCGTAAAAAAAAAAATTGTATTTAAACATTCTGGTATTTTTATTGACGCTGATTTGAAATAAATAAATAAAATCCTGCTTTTCTAGATATTGCGGCTTTGCTATTTTTTAATAAAAAAATCAGATTATTGCTGCTGTCATAAAAGATAAAATTTCATGCTGGTGCCCTAGGGTCTGTGCAAATATCTATAATTATTTAAAACTATTTCTGGGGATATTACATTAGAACACCCATAGCACTATCTGCTCTTGAAAGCATAATTGCTTGGGTCAAAGAAAGGTGGAAGATATTACCTATGTACACCGCAATATCTGTCTTATCTCCAGGAAGAAAAAATGTATGATGACGGGCTTACAAAGTGGTGGAATTCGAATCATAAGGGCTGTTATTTAGTGGCCTACATTTGATTAACTTAATCTTGGGGAAGCTTCACTTATGAATGCACAACATTCGTCTGCTTCAGCTTTGAATTCTACACTAGCAGCAGATATTACTGAGGTCTATGAGCATGAGACCTTTAGATATCAGCTGCAGGATGCTGTCCAGGTTGTTGATCTTGATTATTAGTGTCTTTTTCTCCAAGTGTTATTGTATTGCTTACTTTATGAAGGTAAATTTTGGTTGGGCAATGAGCATTTTTATTTTTTGAGTCTCATGTTTACATTATTTTGTTTGTCTTTCATATTTTCTATAGCCCATTTCTGAAAATATTGAAGGTGGTATTTTGGAAACTTTTGTTCATGTTCTGGTGCATCATTACTTTAGCACAAATTATTTGTCTACTCATCAAATGGTTTAATGGTGTGTAGTGGAGCCCGTTGGATCTGCTAACCTTTTGGTACTTTATGCATTGGCAGATGAATTTAATCAGTCTCATGTTCCTTAGATGCGGTTAATGTGCTCAGTTAAATTTTGGCAAGAGCCAATGTGCATCATGGACCTGAAGCCACTAAGAAGAGATCAATGTGTACTTGGATTCTCTGTATTGTGATTCTCACTAATGATGCACTTGGGAACATCTGCTACTTAAAGGAAGCCAGACAAAATAATTATTTATTTATATTAAATTAGCTGCTGCATTCTGTAACTACGGGTCAGTCGGTGGGAGTGTCAGATAGCCTATCATAGTACAGTGAAGCCCTAGTCTTTACTGGTTAGGTGCGTGCAAGACGTCCAACAATCGATCCTTGTTAACATGATTCAGTACTGGGTTGATGTTTCATTGCACAACTTGATTGTATTAAAATTGTTTGAGGCATTTGAGTTTGTCTATAGTTGTCATTTGAAAATTTCATGATTGCTGCCCATTAAATGTATTTATTATTATATTCTAATCAATTCATGAATATTGCCCACTAAAAGCATTAACATATATCAATCAATTATTATGGTGATGGTCATAGGTATAAATTTGTCACTCAAAGGCCAATATGGAATTTCAATTTCAGTTACCACGTGGAGGCTACAAATGTGTGGCTTTACCCTACCAATCTGCAATCAGTCGCTCCCATGTCTAATCAAATATTTTTGAACAATCATGCCTGTCTATGTGGACACTATTGGTTCCCCAAAAGCATGAGCTAGTGTATTTCAATAATGAGTCTACTGGTATTTCTTCATCTGTAAGATATTGATAATTGCATTTTCTGGAGCTGTTAATCCTAACTGACAACTTATTTAATAGAGTGTATACTTTGATATATATGACTAATTCTGGCAGGATTTTGGAAGCTTTACAACAAAGAATAAAGTCTGGTTGATTTATGTACATTGTATTATTTGACGGACATTGGAATTTGGCATCACAGTCTAACTGCGATGATTGTTTTCTTTTGGAGAATCTTCAAATAAAGTGTAACATTGAGTTTGGTCTTTGTTTTTTTCAGATAAACCATATGTAATTCCCTAAGATTATTTCCTTTTGCTGGTTGATTTTCAGGAACTTTACTGTCTTTAGGGGCAGGAGCTGCTATTGGTTGGGTTTTTGGAAAGGAAGTTGCAAACCATACACTTCAGTTGTACAAGTTTGATCCCATGAATTCCCAGATAAAATTCTTTGATTGGTGGGAAAAGAAAACTGAAGACCGATCTTAAATTGCTTGGGTGAAAATCGTTGGATTGATATGAATTGACCGTAAGTGGTTCAATTCAACAATATGGTATTGCATGTTCAGGTTCATGTTCAGGTTCGTTTTGACTAGAACATATGTGCATACGAATGCTTCCAGTTCTGCTAGGTCAACTACTTTGAATTTTTCTCTAATAAAGATGAGTCAATCAAATGAGTAAGAGATATGACCTACTTATGTACAATTTTCTGGTGGAGAAAAAAATTATACATCATGTGAGTCTTTCTTTATTGAATGTTCCCCAGTACCAGTGTTTTCTGGGTTTCTTAAAACAATGCATTTATATTCTGCTGTTAAATGGTCGAGGATTTTAAAAGGATTCCTTTGCATTTAGTGTTTGTGGAATGGGGCATTTCGTTGTTTTGTTGTGATCATCTAAAACCCTCTATGATATCCATTTGTCTGTTCTGTCATAAGTACTGTTCTCGTATTGTATGTAAACTCCTTTCTCTTGATCCCATAAAATGTTGTATATACAAAATAATTCTCAGGCTTCTTGAATTCATTTGTAGCCTTTTCTTTTTTTCAGTACTTATTTCTTTCTACAGTGTGAGTGTCATGTTTCCCTATTTTTACACAGCTCAACACATTCGGTATATCAAGCCTGGAATGTTAGTCTTTAGAATAAATTATAATATTTGAGTGAGATTAATTGGCATGATTCTAATATCTATTAGGTTATCTGTATGCCAAGGCCTTGTTTAGTAATAAACAGTTGTATTTTATCCATCTAGGCTTCTAACTATTTTTAATTTCTTTTTATTTTAATGTTTTAGTAAGCACGGGCATGGGTATAGTTTCAACCCATAATGATTTGCTTTTGCAAAAAGGGGTAAAATGTAATGTCCCCTTTCCAATCGAAGACCTTTGGCCTATTTTGTCAACCTGACAGCCAAAGGAAAAATATAAGGGTGACTTAAGTTATAATAAATTATTATAAAGTGCTATAGAAAAATAAAATTATTAAAGCACTTATATTAATTTATTTAGCTTAATAAAAATAAATTGTAATCCCTATGGAAAATACGATTTGCCTTAAGGGGCAAAAGTCATTGTAAAGGGATTTATTATATTCCTCCTAGAAAGGATAATGGCGACTTGGGCCAAAGGGGAGTAATGAAGCCTAGGAAAGATAAAAACATAATTAATTTATGTATTTTCCCTAGAGAAATGCGACTTGCACTAGAAGGGAAATGTTGTTGGGAAAAACATTTAATATGGGAATTTCATGTGAGCTTATTGGCTGGTTTAGAGGTTGGTTGTTGGCCCTTTTCCTTTAAAAGGGAAGTCGACCTGGCTCTTCCATAATACAGAAATATTTTATGACAATCCAGATTTTTATATGATATTTCTCTTGCATTTGAGCTCTTAAGTTTTTGCATAAAAAATTCCAAGGACGAAACCCCTTGTGAATTCTACCTCTTGTGGACGAAAAACCCAAGAGTTTGAGAGGGTTTTTCACTCAGAAATTTCCATTGATTGTAATAAGATTTTGAGTCTATTTCAAGGTTTTTCCAGCAGTGTTTTCTCTATTGGATTGACTCACTTTGGGACTGTTTGGGCATTATTATTGAGGTATTTAGATCTGCAAATCATTGTCTAATATCTCATAATTTATGTGAATGAAAATACCCAAGTTTTATAATTCTTCTGAGGATTATTTGCCAGTTTTATAATCAGATTTCAAATCTGATTTATGAGTTGATTTGGCATTCGAAAATTCGGATTTTTTATATGAATGAGTTCCTAAAAATATAGGCAAGCATCTGGGATAGAGAAAATAATTTTTGGAGCTCATTTGATGCCCTAAATATGTGGGCCGAAATAGTAGGAGGGCCAAATCTGCATGTTTGGTAGTTGCTGTTATAATTTGGTTTACATCTTGTTCCTTGTATTTTTCTAAGTTCAGGCATATGTCATTTGCTTGGATCGGAGTTGTGTAGAGAAAGTTATGCTATCTTGATTGCAAAAGTTAGGGTTTCAGATTTAAATTATTTTCCAACTATTGTAGAATCTGATTTTCGCCATAAATTCTCTAGGGTTGGTCCTTTACCCTCAAGGGTTTGGGAGTAAAAATAATTATTGTATGCTGATTTTGGGTGTGTTTGCATATAAAACCCTAGTCACTTTTTACATAAATTAATCCCAGTTTGCCCTAGTTTATTTCCCATATCTGCCAAAAGTATATTTTATTATTTTATAAAGTGGGAAAAATCTCTTATTTGGGCAAAAGATCTATTGAGGATCTTTCAGTAATAAACAGTTGTATTTTATCCATCTAGGCATCTAACTATTTTTAATTTCTTTTTATTTTAATGTTCTAGTAATCACGGGCATGGGTAT
Source organism: Taxus chinensis (assembly GCA_019776745.2). Classification (NCBI taxonomy): domain Eukaryota; kingdom Viridiplantae; phylum Streptophyta; class Pinopsida; order Cupressales; family Taxaceae; genus Taxus; species Taxus chinensis. The sequence continues at coordinate 33,068 of JAHRHJ020003440.1, read as the reverse complement.
AGTTTCAACCCAGAATGATTTACTTTTGCAAAAAGGGGTAAAAAATCAGTGAAGTTGATTACTTCCTGTGGCCATAAGCAGGTGGTGTGTGTTTGCATGTTATTTCACCTCATCTGTACCCATGCTACCCCCTCATCTATAGGATGCCTGAAAACAGGTTGACACCAATTACCAGACACATCTATTCTTCTGGAGCTAAAAGTTAACATTGTTGCAAGTTGTGATGACTAAGTGTATAACTGTCCTAAATTGCTATCTTGATTGTCGACAGTCCCTCCAGCAATAATGACTGGCCGGAGAGAATCTATTTGTCACAAGGTGGAAAACTGGTGTGGACAATCAATCATTGCTCAGATTAATGTTGTTGCATCACTCAATACCTCGTCCAGTCAATTCCAGATCATTTTCTGCAAGCTTTTCCTGCACCATGTACCCAGTGTTATATGAAACATGTTGCATAAAAAATAGGCCAATAGGACACTCAAGATCTACCATTTTCATGGCTCCAAAGAAAGTAGCAAACATTAGAGCAAATGTAATCATGTGAATTACATTTGTTGTTGCTGAGCTTTGAGGACCTTCTGATATTGAGAGATCTATAGTGCTTTATTGCTATTTCTTAAGCAGATGAGATCAATTCATTGGTAATTTAATCCCCTTTTCCCATTATCACAGATTTCCTAGGTAAGCAAATCCTCGACAAGCATAAATCATTAGCGAACATCGCACTTGAGAATGCAATAGATTAATTTTGCACAAATTTTAATATTCTAGTATCGCGAGGATAGTTACTCGAAATATCCTACTAATGGAGATATGTGCATGTTGATTATGATATTTTGTGTGAGGCCTGCAAAGGTTAAGGCATGCTAGTTTTTAGAAAGACCTAAATTTTTATGCAGTGTTGCATGGAGACTTGTCTCCTATCAAAAGAAATGCATCTTGGAGATTAGTACTTGTCTTGGTGACTGGTACTTGTTGGTGCTCATCTTACAGACTTACATTTCAGTGTTGGACCTTCTGATATTGAGAGATCTATAATGCTTTATTGCTAATTCTTAAGCAGATGAGATCAATTCATTGGCAAGTTAATCCCCTTTTCCCATTATCACAGATTTCCTAGGTAAGCAAATCCTCCACAAGCATAAATCATTAGCAAACATGGCACTTGATGATGCAATAGATTAATTTTGCACAAATTTTAATATTTTAGTTTTGCAAGGTTAGATACTTGAAGTTTCCTACTAATTATGATATTTTATGTTAGGCCTAAAAAGGTTAAGGCATGCTAATTTTTGGGAAGACCTAATTATCTATGCAGTGTTGCATGGAGACTCGTCTCAAAAATGCATCTTGGTGACTAGTACTCATCTCAGTGACTGGTACTTGTTGGCGACTTGCATTTTATTGTTTAAAATAAAAAAAACTTTGTACTTTTGACCCTAGATATGATGAGATATGAAAGATAAATATGAATATAATTACTCTTATCTTTTGTCAACATCAAATATCCTTACTTTAAAAAGTCTTAATGTTTTTATCAGGCTGTATAATATTGTTTACCCAAAAATTTAGTTGTATGTTTAAATATATTTGTGAAATTAGTTATGTATATTTTTTGCCCTCTCTGAGTACCTGTCTTCTATTTTTTTGAAAACGGTGTACCCATCTCCGTTTCGTTGTATAGGTACCGGTACCAGTATCGGTCTCTTGGTAAGTATGTATTTAATAGGTTTCTGTTTAGTAGGTCATCACTAATGTGATAAACATCAAAGGATTTTAAAAAATTGTTTTGCTTGCGTTTTGGATTTCATTTGTTCCTCTGCTCATATTAATTAATTGGCATGTTCATTTTGTGTTGTATTCCACATGTTCAATATATCTAATTTTTCAACCATCTTCATTTTCTATCATTTATTGTAGATAGAATTCATTTGACTTTTGTTCAACTTACATAACCTTCCGTTATGGTGATGAATTTTGGCAAACGGCTATTCTCTATACAAATTGCACCTATGCCCATGATGGATGCATACATGCCCATCCAGAATTTTTTTGACTTGTGTTGAAAAACAGTGTGTTTTTCAGCAACTTCTTTCAACACACCATTATGCAATAAGCTGTGATTCGAACTCATGACCTGTGCTTTCACAATGCAGAGTTTTAACCAGAGATGTTGCATGGCCAGCAATGCAACCAATTGCAGTGCAACATTTTTATTTGGATAGTACCATTTTGACTTTTTTCTGACCCAGCGATGCATGTTGGGATGGTACAATTTCTATCATGTAATGGTGCATTTTATATAGAGGATGGCCACTGCCATAGATTTCAACTATCGCCTTTGCGTATGAGATCTTAGTGTGAAAAGAAGTTGGGCAGCCAACATCAATTAGAGTCAACAATCTTGCACATTCAGTATTCACACTATGCCTGTCAAAGTTTTACTAATTATGATTTCTCTTGCCATTTAAGTCCTGCATTGTGTTGAGATGGTGTTATAGTTTGTTGACTGTTGTAAGCATTTCAACAACATTTTTCCATCTTTCCCCCAAAAATAGTATCCTCTTTTATGTTGTCCATAACCTTCATTTATGGACTCCAGACCTCCAAAAAAAGGGTCCAGATTAAATACAATAACCCGGTGTTGAGTTAGTGGGATATTCTAAGAAGATGATTGGGAAGCTCAAAAATTATATTTCAACAGTTATATTTCAAATTTCTTTTTTCCATTCACTATGATCACATTTCCTTTGCAACTAAAGAAAGAGAGCTAGAAAGCCACGAATTTAGAGCTTCATGTTTTTGTTACACATTCCCCTTACTCTCCGCGACACATTTTTTTGGATTTGCTTTACCAGTTGATACACTCTAGGCCTTGTACTTTCTCTTGGATGCAAATGCAAAACAACATAGGAATACTCGAAGAAATTATAAAAGCAGACTAACCATTGAGCTAAATCTTAACCGCCAAATCCTCCAATTGTGAAATACCCTTTAACCGATGGAGTTGAAAAGCACTTACCATGGTATTGATGAGAACTTCCAAGGTTTATGAGAATGGCTTCATTGAACCAATCAATCTAGATAGGCAATTACATTCGACAATGATAAATTTATTAACATTAAGTAAATATTGTTGTAGAGCAGATGGGGTCAAAATATTGACTGGGCTGATTTATTTGAGCCGTGCAAAATAGAGCACACTAGAAGTTTAGGAAGAAGTGCTGACTCGCACATATATCTAGCTCCAAACCATTGGTCAATAACTACTAATCAGTAAATTATGTGGTGATTGACAATAGGCAACAAAACAATTGCTGGCTGCCACAACTGAGATGAATCTCTGTTTGCATATGCTTGCAATCTCTTTGATAAATCTATAGATGAAGAGGTGTCCATTCTTAGTCCACATCCTATAAAAAATTCTTTTTAAATTCTTAAATCTATGTACTTGTTCCATAATATTTTCTTTCTTATTTTTCTTCAATTAAATACCCAGGCTTGTCAGAAAGATTATCTGCCAGTAAGATCAAGGGTTAAGCCCTAGCAAAATTGAGCTTTATGCCCATCTCAAAGAGGATTTTGCATATGATATCCACTATTCTTAATTCTTCTTCTAACCCCATATCATTCATTTAGAAGATTACGTCCATCATAACCTACCATCCGTTTTCTTTTTAAATTTAAGGTTCGACTGCTTTAGGTGACTTTTGATGCCATCTTTCCCCATTTTTGGATAGATACCCTTTTATTGCAGGTCATCTCCCCTTAATGTGTTGTAAAATGGTGGAAAGATTATCCTCCGGTAAGACCATGGGTATGGCTCCATCAAAATTGAGCTCTATGCCCATTGCATGTGAGGATTTTTCATGTGATTTTATGTGATTTAAAAAAAAAAAAAAAAACTCCATACCATTGATCTAGAAGAACTCATCCATCATAAACTACCATCCTTTTAAAAAAAATTGAAGGTTCGACTCTTGTAGGTAGTTTTTTGCTGACATCTTTTCCCATTTTTGGAGAAATAACCTTTGATTACGATACGTAAAATGCGACAGGAGCTTCCATTTTCTCCTCCCTTAAACACATTTTAGATTGGTGCAAAGGTTATCCACCAGTAAGGTCAGGGGTATGGTTCTCTCAAAATAATTGTCCTTTTAAGGCGTCCTTAATTTCTTAATGAACAAACAAGCATTGTGTAAAATAATGAACTTGTAGCTCATTTACCCGATGCACCTAGATTTCTATAAATGTCTTGGCACATCTCATGGGTTCAAACACGCTCATGCCTATCACCGAGTTTCAAAGATGCATGCTGCTTATGCCCATCACTAGGTTTCAACAATGCATGTGCTTCCAACGTGTAACTTCATATGCTCTACGTCACATTGGTTATTTACAAATATTTAAACATTTGTACCACAGTTTGCAACATCTTGGCAAAAGAGCAATCTTCAAATTAATTTTGATCTCTTTGATGTTCTAATTATCTCCAGGAAACACCGGGGTAAGGATAAGTCCGAAAAGAGCAGCACTAGGAGTTAAAGGCAATTGATTTTAAAAAAGGTCACTAGTTACGATTTTTTTTATCAAAAAAAAAGAAAAAAAAAGGAGATTGTGAGTTATAATTTAAAATCGTCACTATTAAGCATTTACATCCAATATTTGTTTTTTAAAAAGGGAATGCAATTATCATCAATATTTGTTTTTCTATATTTTAGACTATCTTTAATTTTAGTGTGAATAACATGTGACTTAAGTGTTCATGTTTAATATTATATTTTGATTAGTTTATCTTTTGTTTGACAATTATTTTGCACAATCAATTTTTTTCAAGCCAATCATATTCAGGGTTTTTAATATTGTATTGTTTGTATTTTAATTTTTAAAAGATAAATATTATATGGGAATGCAATTATCTTCAATATTTGTTTTCTATATTTTAGACTTAAAACCCTTATCTTTAATTTTCGTGTGAATAACATGTGAATTAGGTGTTAATGTTTAACATTATATTTTAATTACTTTATCTTCTGCAAAAACAATTATTTTGCACAATCAATCTTTTTCAAGTCAATCATATTCAAGGTTTTTAATATTGTATTGTTTGTATTCTAATTTTTAAAAGATAATTATATCATATTATCTTAAAAATATGAATTGTCATGCATATGTTAGGTGGTTAAGGTTTTCATCTTATTTCACCTTTTACTTAAATCAAGAAAAATAAGTGTGGTCAATTATGAGATTTTAATTATTATTTTCATTCGATAACAATTATTTTTTTCTCAACCAATGAACATTAAATATTTTAATTTCATATTGTTTGCACTATAATTTTAAAAATAATAATTATATTTCCTTTATTTCTAAACATGTTTGATCTTGCACGTGATTGGTTACCCTCTTTCCCTTTTGTAACCTTTGAAATGATGATGTCACATTATTAATTGTTAATAATTATTTCTTTTTATAAATGTCAATTTAACTTTTCATATGTTATGTTAAAGCTAATATGATGAATTCATTGGTGTTTTTCATTATATTCATTTTTATTTATCAATTTCCTTATATTTATATAATTTAATAACTAGCAATCATACCCTAAATGTGCCATGGAAGTGCTAATAGGGGAAGTGAGGCATGCAACACAAAATGACGAACCCAAATCAAAGGAAAGTGAATTGAAGAGGGAGGGAGAATTTCTAAACATGTTTTATCTTGCCTGTGATTGGTTACCCTCTTTCCCTCCTGAAACTTTTGAAATGATGATGTCACATTATTAATTGTTAATAATTATTTCTTTTTATAATTGTCAATTTAACTGTTCATATGTTATGTTAAAGCTAATATGATGAATTCATTGGTGTTTTTCATTATATTCATTTTTATTTATCAATTTCCTTATATTTATATAATTTAATAACTAGCAATCATACCCTAAATGTGCCCATGGAAATGCTAATAGGGGAAGTGAGGCATGCAACACAAAATGATGAACTCAAATCAAAGGAAAGTAAATTGAAGAGGGAGGGAGAATTTCTAAACATGTTTTATCTTGCATGTGATTAGTTACCCTCTTTCCCTTCTGTAACCTTTGAAATGATGATGTCACATTATTAATTGTTAATAATTATTTCTTTTTATAAATGTCAATTTAACTTTTCATATGTTATGTTAAAGCTAATATGATGAATTCATTGGTGTTTTTCATTCTATTCATTTTTATTTATCAATTTCCTTATATTTATATAATTTAATAACTAGCAATCATACCCTAAATGTGCCATGAAAATGCTAATAGGGGAAGTGAGGCATGCAACACAAAATGAAGAACACGAGTCAAAGGAAAGTGAATTGAAGAGGGAGGGAGAAAAGAAGAAAAGAAACAAAAGAAATTATGTGGAAACCCAAAAACATTGGCGATTCTAGGGAATTTTGTAAACTTCATAACCAATAGCTTGAACTTTACAAAGTGACAAAAGTGGGGAGGATTTAAAAAGGGATGTAGTTAGGGTTGGTATATGATAAGGTGTCTGGTCCTTTTATAATACTCGACTATTTTACATAATAAGGTGTCTACTAGAATATGAATTTGGATTTGGTTTTTTTATCCTTTGATAAAAAAAAGATTACAAAGAATGTATACGCAATTGTAATTTTATAGAGGTTAATTTTTAGATTCTAAGCTTGAACCTATAAATTTTATATAAAACAAATTTCGGGCTTTTATTAAAAATCCATTACAAGATTTAACTTGGTAGGGTCGAAAGTAGTATAAAAACATTCAATTGGGTGGGTCTAATTTGCAAGCATGACACTTTCTCGTATTAGTTATGGTGGGTAACCTAAAACAAGCCATTTGCATATATTAAAACATCTTTAGCGTTTTGATGACATACATCACAATAAACAAGTTGTATTGTAAACATATAATGTTTCCAATATCTATTTACTTGAAAAATATTATTATGGATTTGTCTTTGTCAAAACGTTTTTGTTTGGTATTTCGAGTCTTACTAATGGATCCATATTCAAGGAGAAGAATATTTATTGCTTCTATGAAAAAAAATCATATTCAGTTACATATCAGGGTTACATATTAAGTTAAGTAAGCCTTTGGATTTAAAGTTTCTCTTGGTACCAATACCAAAATGTGAATGTCACAACAAAACAATATCTCTCAAGTCACTCACAATAAAGGATAAAAGACATAACCACCTAAAACATGTACTTTACAGTAATCATAACACTACAACAAATTTGTGTTTAAAATTCCGCTATGATATTCAATTTGTTCACAAGCATTCTCATGACCACAACATTGTCATCTTTGTCTAGTACCATAAAAAACCTACCGCATAACACAATCTCTAGATATAGAAGACGAAGAAGACCATTGCTATTAGTTGAATTCTACAAATGATGAGATATCTTCTCAAGAACAAATTTAAGAATAATATGATTGAATTCTATTGCAAGTGTAAAAACAATACTGACTAATGGAATCAAAACCTGTAACATATGCTATAACTATCAATCCAATGGATAGATATACTTTTGTTCATGGGAATCATAATAAGTATGTCATGAAATGGAATCAATACCTCTTACATATGATATTACTGTCAATCAATTCGATATAAATATATTTTATCGTAGAAATCATAATAAGTAGGTCATCTAATGCCCTTAAAACTATTTTTTTAATGCAAATATTTTTAGAATTGATTTGGTGCACATGGCATACCCAGTGGTGCACATGTTGCTTGATGTCTTTGAGGTCGTTGTGGAGATTGTACAACTCCACATTGAGGTTTTTCTAGGTCATTGGAGTTGATTTTAATGGTGCGCAACGCTTCCAGGGCGTCATCCATGGCATATTCACTTTAAATTGCATTGGTATGGATCTTATCAGTGTCCTCATTGATATTCCGAATGAATAAGTTGTAGCTTGGTCACGATAAGTTCCTTGTTGTCTTGCTGAGAGTTGTGCATGTCTGGTTTGATGGGTGCAAACTCTTGATGAACTTGTTGAAACCAATTGTTCATTTTTTGGAGCATACTAATTTGCATTCTATCGACGTTCTGGTATCCAATACGACAAGCAATGTTGGTGAGTTCATTGCCCACCTAATTTTTGTTACAAGGCACATACTAATACTTGATGGAAGAAAAATTGATAGTAAGGGTATTTGTTTCATTGATTTAGTTTTTGATCTTCTAGTTTTGAATTTTGCTTTGGAAAGCTGCATTAATCAAAATTTGTGTCTCCTACCACTACGCGGTTCTTAAATCATCCCTCAATCCCTACTTAGTTTGAGGCCTTCAACTGTCATTATGTAATTGAGTTTATTTTGGTGTAACTTGCATCATAGTAAATAAGATTACAACTTTCATCCCTGATAATCACACATGGCTTGACTCCCTAAGGTTTCCTTTTTCCGCTCCATCGAAATTCATCTTGGCCCATCCCTATGGCAGAGGGTCTCATTTTGTTTTTCCCCCTACTTTTTGGTGTTTGGGAGGATTTGATCAAACATTTTCCTAATTCTTGCTCAGTTCCTTAGGATGTCAAGCTTGCTCCGGTTGGCCTCCTTGTTCTTCTTACACACGATGTTACTTATAGCAATATTCAAGTGTTTTTCAATCTCTTCCCATAGTGTATGAGTGCTCTTCTTTATTTTCCTAAGAAATTCCTCTCATTCCTAGCGACCAAAAATTTCCAAACTATCATACTTGGTTCTGTTTTACACAAGGTTTGTAGAATCTTAATTTTAATGGGACTCTTCTAGTATCCTGATCCTCTCATCTTCACACAGGGTCCATCCAAAAGAATTCTATCAATATGATGATATTATATATAATTTATCATTACAAAAATTCACTAATTGCTTTTATTTATTTTTTAATCGATAAACATTTTTTGATATTATAATTGGGGAAGCTATGAAACCCTTTGTGGGTGATGTCACAAATGAGGAGTCAATAACCCATGGCTTCTAAAAACTCAAACATGTGATTAACCATGTAAAGCCCCTAGTTCTTTACCGCCAGTCTACAATACACAAGCTTCTAATTGATCTATTTACAATAAAATGCAAAATATTTGCTAATCTAAATCTTAACAAACATGTATTAATATGTGTGTATTTATAGTAAGTATACCTTATATAAACATGTGTAAACAAATCAAACATAACAAACTCTAATGCTACATCATGAACTAGTCACTTCACAACCTTGTTAGTACATACAAATATAACAATGACTTTTATAAATAATAACCTTTTTTGAACCAATCACAATAATGTTTCAATTCTGTTTTGTCTAGATTATAGCTTTAAGAAAATAATTATATTGTATTTTTATACAAATAAAATTTATCTTGCATATGATTAGTTGTTACTTTTTTTCCTTATTCTATCTTTCAACAATTTCAAGAAAATGATGATGTTATACCTTACTTTCCTTACAACTAGCAATCATACACAAGTGGTGCAATGGAGACGTTGTTAGGGATAACAACAAGTGTGGTAAGTTCAGGCACGTGACACACACAATGTGAGTGGATTCAAAGGGGATATGAATGGTAAAGGTAAGGGAGACTGTTAGCCCAGTTGAAAGCCTTCAATAGCTCAAATACCTCCTCTACCATATATAATCCTCTTGTTTCTTTTGGTAAGTTACATATGGACTAATTACCATATTTGCAAATAGATCAAATGAGAATGAGGATGTGAAGTACGTGAAGGAAACATGAACCTGCTGCCATGGAGGAGAACATTAGGAACAACAACGTGCACTCCATAATGGCCCTCTGGAACCAAGATTGGAAGACATGACTCTTCCATGTCCTTCACAGAAAGAGGAAGGGAAAGAGCAAAAGAGTTTCACCACTTCTTCCACGCCATTCATCTAAGAAGGTCTACAAGAAAATTCCATTCTTGGAGTTAAAACTCAGAACAAAGGGCACATCCAAAGGATCAGACCATGCCCAATTAGGTACTTGGCTTCATTGGAGCGAAAGGAGAAGCCAAAACCAGTCATGCCTACTTCAGGGCATGAGGACGAGCATCAAAGTACCAAGGGTCACCATCAACAGCTCCAGAAGTCCGATGCAAGTTAGCTTGAGGAGGTATTTCCCATTAAAGCTGATACTTTGATGATTTGGGTGGAATACCGGCTTATTGTTAGTTTTTCATTCATCCAACCAGCCATGTTCAGTGCCAAATCAGTTGCATGGTTGCCATTTTTGAGGAAGGGAAGATATTTCTCCCTGCCAGTTGTAGGCTTTGTTTGAGTTCCCTTTGCTCTTGGTTAGAGTAGAGTAGGTAGGTTTGTTTTCAGTAGAAGAAATGCTTTTGCACACTCTACATATCCCACTTGGGGTATGTATGATTTTCAGTTTGTACATAGTTTTTGGTGTTGTTGTTTTGCTCTTGAACAGTGCATTTGGTTGGCTTTTGGTGAAGTCCAACTCCAAGTTTCAACGGGTTTCCAAGAGGCTCTGAGGTCAGAATTTTAGAGTTCAGATCAGAGTCAGTTTATAAGGTTGGACTTCATGCCCAATGGATGCAACTAAGGCCACTGGTCTCTTCATCTAGCAGGCAGATGTCCCCGTGAGTCGCCAAATTGTTATCTCAAATTCACCCCCTGGCAAATTTGGTCAAGAAAACTCCTGCACATAAGGAAATTATGAGGGAAAACGTTTCGGACCTACAAGCTCGCATTCCAGAATGAGGCAAAGGAAAAAGTCAAAGTTTGAACCCAAGTCGAAGCTAATGCGGGGATGCGGGACTTCGGAGGTAAATTGGATTTTTTGACTTTTTGTCAAAAAATGTAAAATGGAAAAAAGGAAGCCCTTGCCTCCGCTAACCCCAATGGATGCCACGTCATCATCAGATTTTCGGGGAAAAAGTTCAAAATTTGCCTGAAGCCAAATTTGCAGGAAACGTAAGGAAAAACGTAGAAGGCCATATCTTTTGATCCAGAGCTCCATTTTTGACGATCTTGGTACCAATGGAAATATCTGGAGATTCTCTTCATCATGGAGTCTTCAATTTTTGATTTTGGTAGAGATTTGTGGGAGAAATTTTCAAAACATGTTTTGGCTTGGAAAAGATAAAAAAACAGTTCCAACCACCATATTTAATGAAGTATGGGTCATTTTCTTTGGTTTGCGAAGGTAGATACATGGAATTATAAGCTTTTGCATTGAGCCCATCAACAGAGGAAGGATTAAAACACATTTTGAAAAGTGGTTGAAAGACAAATTTCGGGATTTGATTTTTCCCTCTTCTCTCTTTCTTATTCTTTTTATATATTGTAACACTTCCCATTTTGAGAAAGAGAGACATTCTGGGCATAGAGAAACTCTATCAAATTTTTTTCTCGATGCCATTTTTGAGCAACGAACCTTCTCCCATGCCTGACAAATGTATTTGTATCTCTATTCCAGAAATGTAATGGTCCATGCACCTTCTAGAGTAATAAAAATGTGTTTTTTGGTGTTCTTCAACCCTTTGCATCGTTTTGTTGTTTCTCTGTGCCTCTCCCTTTCAGTCTTGGTTTTCTGTACATGTATTTGACATTTGCAGGTGTAGGATGTCATGTTTCATGGAGTTTAATGGATGATTTGCAGATCTGGGCCGTGTCACTTCTGGCTGACCTCCCTCATCTCCATTTTTTTGTTTCTTCCTCCCTCAACAGAATATCCCGCTCCCTTTTCTTGGTGCTATCACCTCGTTAGTGTAGGATTTCCCTCTTTATGCACTTTCTCTCTCCTTGTCTCCTTGGAATTGTTAGATTAGGAGTAGATAGTCACATTTCCTTCCTTAGGAGTAGTTTAGCATTAGGATTAGGAAGAAGAAGCCGACTTTCTCCAGAGGGCCATCTCAAGTCCGCAAGTCCCACAACTTGAGAGATGGTCCCATGTTATGCAAATCACATCAAATGACCCTGCCTTAGAAAAGCATATCCATAACTCATTTGGGGGTGCTGCGATTTTGCATTAACACAAACCACATCAAATCCTAAAAAGAAAGATGTAAAATGAGGGAGTCGAAATTTCCTCAACAGTTGTCAACAAAGTGAACTTATGATCGAGCACTGTACTACATCTCAGACTCCAATGTAGTTCTATGTGTGTGTATGTCAAAATTGTGCCCTAGGTGACTCTTGTGCGAGTCACACTTGATGGCGAACAATAACTAGATGTAGAATATGTAAATAGATGTGTACATGCAAAAATAAAATTCCCCTCCTATGCGTGTATCCAATAGTAACAGTCCCTTGTCCCTTGTGTGAAGCTAGATGGATGCTTGAATGCTCTTGTAATGCTCTTGGATGCAACCTTAGGTGGTGATAGCTAATGCTTAGTGCTTGGTCCTTTATTATGGTCACATAGCTTTGTATTTATATGATTCCCTTGTTTGAATTTTGTAATTAACCACTAAAAGGCCGACTAGTAAAAAATAAAGATGCCCAAACAGCTAGAAAGGACCCAAAAGATGTGAGCAAAGTATAAAGAGGTTGGGGGCCCTAGAGGGGATGGGGGCGCCTGGCGCTGGTGTCCAGAGTGGGCGTTGGTTCCAAGTATGAAAAGAAAGTATTGGTCTAGGAGAAGACCAAGAGTGTAACATAAAGAAAGAGGAAGATAGCCAAAGCAAGGTAAATTATGGCCTTAGAATCATATGAATCAATTAGTACTTTTCTAGGACTTAGAATCATATGTACCCAAAGTTGCGTGATTTAGTGTCTACATTTTCCCCCACTTTATGTTGTTGAGCAAATGCTCGATAACATAAAGTAGATAAGAGATGTGTACCTGATAACCATGTAGATCGATGGTGAAAAGTGTGTCAAGAGAGACAAGAAAAAGCGTGGAGTGATAAAAAGTGAAGCGTGGAAGCTAGAGAAGAGGAAGTGAAAAATGATGATGACCCTAGGGGTGAAAGATGTGTGATGTCATGTTTGTACTTTTGTTGATGTTTTGATGTGATGTTGTGTGATTGATGTGACTACTGCTTCTCATAAGGATGGACCTGTTAAAGAGAAGAATGGAAAAGTAGTCAAATACATGTATATATGATCAAAACATGTAAAAAGTGTGTAAAAATATGTAAAAATGTGAAAAGGACATGTGCATTTGATCCATGATGAGTTAAAGAGATAGAAAGGATCCTAAATATGTTGTAGAAGAACAAGTTTTTTGGGTGATCTCACACTAAGAGCGAGTTTTTTTTTGTGATCTCATGCTAGGGAGCACTAAGAGCAAGTTTTTTGGGTGATCCCTTGCATTGACTTTTTTGGGTGATCTCACGCCGGGTACACCAAGTATAGAAGTGTAGGGAGAAAATTCTAGTGTTATTCTCTAGCCTGGTTTCCCAAAGTATAAACACCACTACAGATTATGCTGATATCTGATCCATTTTAATCTAGTTCAATCCAACGTGAAAGTAGAAAAGAAGTGTAATGCATGCATGTCGAGTGTTGAAGGAGTATTTGTTCTATAAAAGCCATTGTGTAAACTGCCAAAACTATGTTGGACTGAGAAAATTGTGTAACTTCCCCCTGGTCATAGGCATCCAGGAAGGGTCAGGGGCACCCAGGCACTACTATCTGGTGTTGGGCGGTAGTGTCTGTTGTTGTGCTAAGGACCCAAGTCAGGTTCTGGGCCATTGCTGAGATTGAAGACTGTGTTGACTGTGTATTGAACTGTGTTGAACTGTAACTATAAGCTATTGTGGGGTGACATGATTCACCCAATGATGCCCCCTCATTTGGGGTGCATGAACGTCCTTGTAAGGAGTATGTGGCCCAAAGGAGGACCGACTGCTGAACTGTAAAATATGCCCTACAAGGGGAGGGAATGTGCTTGGGAGAAACCAAGGCACCCAAAAAAAGTGGCTAGGAAACAAGTGTTAGTGCAAAAAAGACAAACACTCATGTAAAAGACAAAATGTAAGCTAAGCAAGCAAGAAGACAAAGTAGCAAGTAATAGTGTAAACAAAGTAGACCGTTAAAAGTGGGTTGCAAACATGGGACATCACTCACGATGTCACAAGACAATCAAGGCTGAAGTGGCAAAAAGAATATATCATAGTGCACAAGCAAGACAAAGGGAAAAGCCCGTAAACAATGGCATACAACAAAACAGTGGAAAACAATAACAAGAAAATAGTAAGCAATGTAACAGACAACCATGGAAGCATGTAGTCCTACAAAGTAAATGTTACACATGAAGCACCCATTAACATGTTAGAAAGATTAAAAATATGTCAAAGCATGTATAATCCAATATAGTAGTGTGCTATGAAAAATGAAACAATAACACTTGTAGTGTACGAAAGTGGATGCCCCCAGGAGCCACTATGGGACTGGTAATAGGTATTGTGCCAAGCATCCATGTTGCATGTATCGATCTATGTAGAGTCTGCGATCACAACTAGAAGTCAAGTGAAAGCACATGTGTATATAGAAATATAATGACATATAATGTATCTGTCTAGCATGTGAAACAAAATGTACATGTAAGCATAAGTAAGCAAGAGTAAATGTGACCAAGATATGCAATATGTTGTGGATGAGATGGAATGGAATGCAAAGTGAGTGTGATAGGAGCAGTGTGCCCCTTGAGTGAATGTGAATGAGTATGCATGTGATGAGGTTCATTTATACATGCCCCTCAGTAGTCAAGAATGAACCATAGAACAAGAGTGTGTCATCGGGAAATGGTTTGAATGTGTGTGTAAGAAAGATATGATCGTGAAAGCATAGAGTGTAGAGAGTGTGTGAGTGAGTGAGTGTGGTGAGGTTCATTTTAGATTGAGACCCTCAGCAGTCAAGTATGAACCATGGAACTAGAGTGCGTCATAGGGTAATGAGTGCAACATGTAAAATTAGATGCAAGAAAGATATGTCATGAATGTTGTAGATGTGTATGTGTATGTGTGATTAGAAGTTGTGAGAAAGAGATGTGATGAATGTGTGATGTGTGAAAAGTGTAGTGTGTAAGGTTCATGTATATAGTATGCCCTCAATAGTCAAGTGTGAACTGTAGCACGAGAGTGCGTCACAGGGTAATGACGATACATATGTATCAAGATGTGTAAGATGTGCATGAAAGACGAGATGCGAAGTATAGAGTGTGTAAGACACCTAAATGAATGCTATGATAGGGGGAGGAATAAACGTGATGCCCCCAAGTGTATAAAGATAAGAGTGATCAAGTAACATCATCTAAGAGATCATCATTGTCATGGTCAAAACTGACAAGTGATGCATTTGAGACCTAGTAAGCTATAGTATGTGGTTGATCAAGTAAAGAGCCATTGCGACGTAAATTATACATGCCCATTGCATATTCCTCATTAGTGAAAGGTGGTAATGGACATCCATGTGCATACCAATGAGTAAGGTTTTGTGAATAGCCAAGAAATGAGTCATTGCAAATGAAAACATGACCAAAAGGCATGGGGAATGAAATGTCAATATGATCAAGATCTAAAGTGCCGCAAATATAATCAAGCCAAGATTGGCCAAGAGTAATGGTGAAATACGCGAAGTGCGTGCAATAAAGACTGAAAGATGAAATACTCGGAGGCCATAAGCAGTAATAATGCAAGCATGTCCATGATATAGATGTGGTGAATGTGGTGGAGGTAAGATATCATCAAGTGTCAACCCAAGCCGATTCAAGCCATCAAGCATGCAAATAGTGTCAGAGCAAGTGGGATCTAATGGAATGTGTGACCAAAAAGCATTGTTTATGAAAAGAGTGCATGTGAAAGGAGCTATCACAGATGTAGGTTGCTCAGGAGGAGACAATGAAGGTGGTATGATGTCTGATGAATGGACAGACCCATAAGAAAGTACCATAGCAGTAGTAGAAGGAGGGGGGATCCTGAAGTAGATGGAACAATGTCTAATGTGCAAATAGTTCCTTCGAATGAGGTAAGTTGGCCTGGATAATGTTCCAGGTCATGGAACAACAAGGATGGATAGTAATAAATTAGGAATAGGTAAGGTAGTGGTATGATCTATGTTACAATATTGGAATGGTGTACTATCAGAATGAATCTCATATTCAAAGCCCTCATGTAAGAATTAACACATCAGTGAATTGTAGAAGACACTACTTGCGTTCGATGAATTCATGGCCTACTAAGTAATAAATCATATGGAAGTGGGATATTAATGAAAAAAATGGAACTGGAATAGTCTTTGGCCCAACTGTGAGCGGCAAGGTGACAGTGCCTAAGCATGGACGTGCGTAGTAGAATCATATGCTCAAACAAAAATAGATGTTGGGTTAAGATTAGCTATGTAAAGGCCTGTATCCTGAATGAATGATAAAGGAAAAATATTGAGTTCAGATCCAGTATCGACTAAAACGCACTTGACGCATAAGTTATGATGTATACTTGTATATATAGAGGAGGATCATTTTTGTATACAGCAAGATTTTTAGCTATAGCAGATGGAAAAGTAATCTGCTGAGAAAATGCATTGACAAATGTTTGGTAAACAACATCTGGATGAGTAGTGGAAGGAATACGAGTAGTAGCCAAAATATTAATGATTTTAGCATGAAACTCAAGATTGGCTAGCAAGAAATCATGAATAGAGATAGCCATGATGAGAGGATCCTAGAAAAATGAGAAGAATAAAAGTATGAGGACCCTAAGAATGTTCGAATGAGTCGTGTTCACCAAATGATTAAGTAAATATTGAAATAAATAAATGATAACTCTAAATATGTAACAATGTTAATGATATGCAAACAATTAAGTACAAATTTGATCCAAGCAAATAAGCAATTTAAATTTGAAACCCTAGTTGCAAATGAAGGATTAAAAATACTTAGTTGATTCACAGTGATGTCAAGGTGTGCTGAGCTGAAAAACTGATGAAACATGAACTCAGATGTCGCAATCAGACCCATAAATATGCAGGAGTGTCATAAATGTCAGGACCAGGGTGCCTATGTAGGGTCAGGGGCGCCTGGGGCACAGAGACCTTTCTGGGCATTCTTGTGACTTCTCAAAAGCTATAAAACCCTATTTCACAGGGTCATGAGATGTTTTCTTGATTGTCACCTTTGATCACCTGTATGTCACTTGCTACTTCGTTGTTGTTCACCTGAAACCTACAATAAGAAAGAAGCACCTGCAAAACCCCAAAACACATCAAATCCTAAAAATAAAAAGATGTAAAATGGGGGTTGGATTGACCTCAGACGTTGTCAATAACTGAGTGAACTTACGATCTGAGCGCTGCACTACATCTCAGAATCCAATGTAGTTCTATGTGTGTGTGTGTTGAAATCGTGCCCTAGGTGGCTCTTGTGCGAGTCACACTTGATAGCGAGCAAATAACTAGATGTAAAAGATGTAAATAGATGT
This sequence comes from Taxus chinensis, assembly GCA_019776745.2. Taxonomy (NCBI): domain Eukaryota; kingdom Viridiplantae; phylum Streptophyta; class Pinopsida; order Cupressales; family Taxaceae; genus Taxus; species Taxus chinensis. The sequence continues at coordinate 15,657 of JAHRHJ020003440.1, read as the reverse complement.
GTGCATGAAAAAATGAACTTCCCCTCCTATGCGTGTATGCAGAAATGGTAGTCCCTTGTCCCTTGTGTGAAGCTAGATGGATGCTTGAATGCTTTTGGATGTAACCTTAGGTGGTGATAGCTAATGCTTGGTGCTTGGTCCTTTATTATGGTCACACAACTTTGTATTTATATGATTCCCTTGTTTGAATTTCGTAATTAACCGCTAAAAGGATGACTAGTAAAAAAAAAGATGCCCAAATGGCTAGAAAGGACCCAAAAGATATGAGCAAAGTATAAAGAGGTTGAGGGGTGCCTAAAGGGGATGGGGTGCATTGGCCTAGGTGCTAGCATCCTGGCTGGGTGTTGGTGTCCAGAGTGAGAAATGTTGAAAGTATGAAAAGACATACTGGGCAAGAAGGAGTGTAAGACCAAAAGAGGAAATATAAAGCAAATTAAAAGATGGCCAAAGACAAGTGATCAATTAGTACTTTTCTCACTTAGAATCATATGAATAGTGGTATGTGATTAGGACTTAGATCCATATCTGTGTGATTAATATTTTATCTCTACATGAAAAATAATTCCTTTCTATACTCAAACAAACACACACAAAACATCTAAAACCATGCTTTACATCTCAAAATAGTAACATAAACAAGAAAGCCAAAATCTGAATACAAGAGTGCATATTAAATTGTTTAAAAATTCCAAAAAATGTGTCGCAACTGTAAATAGAGTTCCAATTCACAAATAAACTTGTATACATAGTAACAAGAGGCAGATTACTCTATTAAGACATTAATGTTTTCATAAAGCATTTTCGGCCAATATAATTATAAAATATTGCTTTATCAATTTCTTCTTAAAGCTTTTAGGCAGGTTATGTCATATAAGAACACATTACAAGGGAATCCTATTCTCTACAAATGATTTTGAGTCATAGTTGTCCTTACGTCTGCCACACGGAATAAAAAAAGTAAAAATATGTACATGACCTACTAACTTTTATTCCTAAGGGGTAATGTGGGCTAATTGTGATCAACATGACCTATTTACATGAGTTGAAACATAAGGGTTACATTTAGCTTTCAATCTGGTGATTTCAGGGGAAACTTTAACTTCTATTGTCCAATTCCATACCTTGGATCAATTGCTAAATTCATGAGCATTTGGGACAAAGGTAGTTTGGACCATTATTGATGCTTGTGACAACTAGGATCATTCATAAATTTTAAGGGACATTTTTCATTTTTGGGCACTCACATTTGTCCACTTCTCCATGTGAGTCTAACTCCATGTAGTCCATACTTGGCCAAAAATTAGAAAACCATGGAGAAAGTTGAAAATTGGGCTTTGTAGGTTATCTGACTCTTCATATACAGATTTTTCCCTAACTGTCTAATGTGCATTCTGAGAGCTCGTGTAGGGAGAAAAGACTTAGAATATTTTGAGAAAAATGAGAAATTTTGTCATTTTCAATGTATTGTGGGTCAGTAATGGTTTTTGGGAACTAGGGCTGCAGATGGAACTAGTTCCCCACACAAGCGTTTGAGCCGTAATGCAAAGGGTTTGGTGAGCGGGCAGTGTATTACAGGTTGAAGGGGCTGCAGAGAAACCAAGTATAAATGGAACAAGTTCCCCAAATTTATAAGTTCCTTGAAATGACTTTGAACCTACAACAAAAAGATGTGAAGCGACGACTTAGTGTTTTGCAGATAGAAGGGGTGCGGAACAAAGAGGGTTGTGAAGAAAAAAGTGGCAGATGAAACGGTTCCTGAGAGTCATAGGTTCCCCGAAGGGTGTGAAAATCAATAAAGTAAAGGCAAAGGTCAGGGTCAATGTTGTGCAAAACGAAAGGGATTTGGCTGAACCGGGTGCACGTGGAACCGAAGGATAGGTAATGGTTCCATGTGGGATGAAGTTCCCCGTAGAGAATTTCAATCCAAAAAACAAAGAAAACATAGGGGAGTTAGAGTGCGAGAGACGTTGAATTCTAGGGAATTGATCATTGTGGGAACCAATGGCCTAGATGGAATTGTTCCACATTCCATCCCGAGCCCGAATACCTGACCAACAAACAAATCAAACCATTGTAGGAAAAGCGAAAATATAAGGAACAAGTGGAACATTCCCCCCCCCTCTCAGTTCTCCACACCACTAATCTAGCTGCAAGATAAAGGGAAATAATAGTTAAATGTGGATTGTAGCTGTGAACAGGGAACTTATGTTCCTCCTCGACACCCCTGGATCCGCATGCGCGTAACTTTTTCTTAAATTGTCCAAACTTGATAAATTTTTATATTGTGAGAAAGGTATTTTTATGATCTTCATTATGAAACAAGAAAATCTTGAGTTAGGTGAGAGTAGGTGGGAGAAAAATAAGAAAACATCCTCAACATTAAAATATGCAGTTCCAATTTGTTCAACCACTCTCTTTGTCCTGGCCAAAGGAATTTTACATACAAAAGTCAACAACTTAACAAGAATCATTATGACTCATGAGAAGTGTTTCTGGTGTCAATGTCCCCTTTAAGTATTTCTTGTCTTGCTACTATCAGATGAAGGCAACAAATTCAGCTCCAACTCAACCACTATTTCCCCTTTTTCATCTTGGACTTCATTTTCTATTTGCATTGCAATACGATGGCCAATATCATCTAACCAAGCACACTGATGTCAAGGGTAGGAACTTGGTGTAAACATAATTAACCTATTGCTTGTATTAGGATATGAGTAGCCGACTTGTGGCTTACCATATCATTTTATTATATCATTTATACTTTCTCATGCTTAATAGGTCGGCCTGGGTGATGGCCATAACATATGAATAGTATATATAGAGGATTGTAGGTAGTAGTTCATTATCATTTGAGCATTTGAGTCTTATTATATGGTTTGGAGGTTGCCCCCTCGAAGTGGCGAAGCTATTACAATTGCATATTGAGATCATTATTCTGAAATATTGTGTTATTTGGTGTTATATTGCTGCTCATAATCTGAATTATACTAGTAATTTCATTACAAGTGGTATCAGAGCTGCGATCTGGGCCAAAATTAGGGCAAAAACCCTAATTTTTTGTTTCCGCAATATATTTTGAACCAGAGCGAATTGGTGGGAGATATTTTACCAGAGTTGTAAAACATTTCAAGTAAGGTTCCCTGAAAATTTCAGACTTTTTGATTTATTTTGCACAAGTTATTACAAATTTAGGGTTTTTCATAAAATCGCTCCCTAGGGTGCAAATTGTGGAATTTTTTCAAGTTCTTTACATTTTCAGAAAGGTTTGAAAAAATAGTATTAGTATCTTCTCTATGTTTTTTCATTTTCGGCCGAATTTGTATCAAAACCCTAAACCCTAAGGTTTGATATCATGGCGGGGCCTTCCACAAGAGCAAAAAAGAATCCGGTTACTCTCAGGTAAAACCCCAGATAAAGATGAGATAGTGATTGAAGAGATGGATTCAGAAGGGGTAAATACAGATTCCTCAACACTAGGGTTTACTTCAGTTGATCATAAGGTGAGTCAACTTGAGTATGAGCTGTGAAATGTACAATCTGAGATGGCCTCTAAAGGAGACATAGCCCAAATCAATCATCGGTTGGATGATATCATGCAACATGTAAAGGGTAAATAGTATGGCCCAAATCCATCCCATATCAACCAAGGAGGATCTTCAGTTCAAAATCATGGACAAAATAACCATGTTGGATCACTTTTCCAGCCCAATCAGAATCCAACTTATTCACAACCACGGAACATGATGCCGAAAGTGGATATGCGCAAATTTGATGGTAAAGATCCCCTGAATTGGATAAATCAAATGGAGAACTTCTTTGAGCTACATCAAACACCATCAGGACAAAAGGTGACATTGGCATCCCTTGTATCTTGAACCAGACCAATTCGTTTGGTATCGATGGTTATGTGCTCAGAGGCAGAAGAATGGTCTCAGTGTCACTTGGACAGTTTTTACCGAGGAGTTGCAATTGCACTATAGTTCCAGTGTTTCAGAGAACTACTTTAGTCAATTAGCAAAGTTACGACAAACAGGATCAGTCAAAGATTATGTGCATCAATTCCAAAACCTATCCTTAAGGGTGGAGAATATACCAGAAGAGAATTTGAATGACCTATTTCTTGGGGGTCTTAAGGACCACATCGAGCATGAGGTATGTATGTTTAATCCACTCAAGATTTCTGATTCTATTATCATGGCACGTCGAGCAGAGGAAAAAGTTCTTTGTAGTAGGAGGCCACCTTTCATTAACACCAAAGACCATAGTATCTCTTCCCCTTCATTTTCTAGGCCAATTAGACTGACTCCTCAACAAATGGAAGAAAAGAGAGCAAAAGGATTATGCTTTAACTGTGATAGCAAATATGGACTGGGACACAAAATGTGCTGAGAAGAAGTTGTTCTATATTGATGGAGGTAATGAGGATGATGAGGATGCTGAAATTATAGGAGAGGCTGAGGAACTAGTAGAAGAGGAAGTAGAGGATCACCAACCTACAATTTCTTGCCATGCATTGTCAGGTATTAGTACTCCTCAAACACTCAAGGTTATTGGCTATCTCAAAAAATAGAAGGTGACAGTGTTGATTGACTCGGGGAGTACTCATAACTTCATAAATAGTAAGTTAGTTGCCCGCCTCAATTGTTTTATTTACCCAACTCCAGAAATGCAAGTTATGATTGCGGATGGTGGGACAGTCAAGTGCATAGGAAAGTGCCATAGTATCAAGCTTTCCATGGGAGACTACATGTTAGACTCACCTATGTTTGTTATTTCTATGGGAGGGGCAGATATTGTTTTGGGTGTCCAATGGCTCACAACCTTAGGTACTATAGAGATGAATTTCCAAGAATTGTTCATGCGATTTCATTCAGATGGAAGGAATACAATTGAATGGGATGGTAGCTAAGTCTCCACAAATTATTAGCTCTCATCAGATGCAAAAGGTTCTCAGAAAAGGAGTAGATGGATTTATAGCAAAGTTATTTTCCATAGAAGTACAAAATACAGAGTCTTCAATGCCACCCAATCTTCAGAAGATTGTTGATGCTCACTCATCTTTTTTTGATGCAATTCCAAAGGGACTACCACCAGTTAGGGATCATGATCATGCCATTCAGTTGATTCCAGGGAGCCAAACACCTAACATCAGACCATACAGATACCCATATTCCCAGAAAAGTGAGATTGAGAAAATGGTTTAGGAAATGTTGAATGTAGGTATCATCAGGCCTAGTCCAGAGTGCCTATTCTTCCCCAGTGGTCATGGTACGTAAGAAGGATGAAACATGGAGGATGTGTCCAGATTACCAGAGAACTCAACAAGTATACCATCAAAGATAAGTTTCCTATTCCAGTAATTGATGATTTACTTGATGAATTGCATGGTGCTATTTATTTCACAAAATTAGATCTTCGTTCGGGGTACCATCAAATTAGAATAAAAGAGGAAGATGTTCATAAAATGGATTTCAGGACTCATGAGGGCCATTATGAGTTTTTGGTAATGCCTTTTGGTCTTACAAATGCACCTTCAACCTTTCAAAGCTTGATGAACACTGTTTTCAGGCCATTTTTAAGGAAATTTGTATTAGTTTTCTTTGATGACATATTGATTTATAGTAAGACATGGGAAGAACACTTACAACATGTAAATAAAGTGTTGGAAGTTTTGGAGAAACATACTCTCTATGCAAATCCATCTAAATGTTCTTTTGGTGTACAAGAGGTAGAGTACTTGGGTCACATTGTATCCCATGAAGGTGTCAAAGTTGATCCTCAGAAGATCAAAGCTATGGTGGAATGGCCAAGGCCCAAAACTCTCAAAAATATTCGTGGGTTCCTAGGACTAACAGGGTACTACAGAAGATTTGTGCGGGGATATGGTAGAATAACAACCCCACTCACTGCATTGCTAAAGAAGGATGCCTTCCATTGGACAGACTTAGCACTAAATCCTTTGAGCAGCTGAAGGAAGCCTTGTGCAGCACCCCAGTTTTGGCTACTCCCAACTTCTCAAAAACCTTCATTGTTGAATGTGACGCTTCAGGATCAGGATTGGGAGCAGTTCTAATGCAAGAAGGAAGACCAATTGCATTTGAGAGTCATCCAATTCAAAGGAAAAGATCTGCTCAAACCGGTCTATGAGAAAGAAATGATGGCTATTCTTCATGCGGTCAAGCAATGGAGGCCCTATCTCATGGGTAGAACACTTCAAGGTAAAAACTGATCATGATAGTCTCAAATACTTTTTGGAGCAAAGGTTATCATCTGAGGAACAAAAAAAGTGGGTAACAAAAATGTTGGGTTATGATTTTGAAATCATATACAAAAAGGGTAAAGAAAATGTAGTAGCTGATGCGTTGTCCAGAAGGGATACATCCACAGATGCCTTACTATGTGGAATGTCCATGTTGACGGCCGATTGGGTGGATGAAGTAAGATTGGAATGGGATCAAGACAAGGATACACAATCTCTAATACATAATATCAAGCAAGGATCTATGACATCTAACAAATTTGAGTGGAAAGGTAATGCCCTATGGTACAAGGATAGGTTATACTTGAGTAAAGATTCTAAGTTGAAGCATAAGATTCTTGTAGAGCTACATGCCTCTCCTAGTTGGAGGACACTCTAGGTTTTTGAAGACATATCATAGAATAAAAAGAGAATTATTTTGGGAAGGACTCAAGGGGGATGTACAAAATTTTGTATCAGAGTGTTTAGTGTGCCAACAGAACAAAGGGGAAACAATTAAGACACCAGGTCTGTTGCAACCCTTACCGATTCCTAGCCAGAGATGGGAGGAGGTCTCCATGGATTTCATCACCGGATTGCCTTGTTCAGAGGGTAAGAATGTTATTTTCATGATTGTGGATAGGATCAAAACATATGCCCATTTTTGTGCCCTATCACATCCATTTGTAGCTAGTACAGTCGCAACTATTTTTTTGGAGACAGTTCAAAGGCTACATGGAACCCCAAAAATAATTGTAAGTGATCGTGATCCTATTTTCACAAGTAATTTTTGGACAGAATTATTTTCATGTTTGGGTACTCAGCTAGCTCACAGTTCATCTTATCATCCTCAAACTAATGGGAAAACGAAAGTGGTCAACAAATGCTTAGAGGGGTATCTACGTTGTTTTGTATCAGATAAGAAGGAAAGATGGATTAAATGGCTACCACTTGCAGAATGGTGGTATAACACATATTTTCATACCTCTTCTCAAATGACCCCATTTTTAGCATTATATGGTTACCATCCACCTTCTATCACTTCCTCCTTGAGGGTGCAAACTAAGGTCAGAGATGTTGAGGAACACATTCAACATCAACAACAAGTTTTGGCTAGTTTGAAGGAGAATTTAGCATTAGCACAAAATAGGATGAAACAACAAGCAGATCAACATCGTAGTGAAAGACATTTTGAAATTGGTGACTGGGTTTTTGTACGTCTCCAACCTTACAAACAGATGTCTCTAAAGCAACAGAAAAAGGACAACAAACTTGCTCCTAAATACTATGGCCCTTATCAGGTTCTACAAAAAATTGGCAGTGTTGCTTATAAACTAGAGTTGCCTCCATCTTCACACATACACCCAGTATTCCATGTTTCATGCCTGAAGAAGGTTATTGGACAGAAATTTGAAGCCCAGACAGAGTTACCAGAACTTGACGAGGAAGGAAGAATCATTTTGGAGCCAGAGAAGATTCTGTAAACATGTACTAAGAGGCTGAGAACCAGAGACATTAAGGAATATCTGATCAAGTGGAAGAATCTTAGCATAGAAGATGCCACCTGGGAGGATGAAGGTTTTCTACAGCAACATCCAATATGATTCAACTTTGAGGACAACGTTGGTTTGAAGGGGAAGGGCATGCTACACCCATAACCTATTGCTTGTATTAGGATATGAGTAGCTGACTCGTGGCTTACCATATCATTTTCTCATGCTTAATAGGTCATCCTGGGTATGGCCATAACATTTAGTATACTTTCTCATGCTTACGCCCTTAATATATATCTTATATTGGATGTATATAGCCGACTGTGGCTATCATAACATATCATTATGATCTCTTTCATATATGTTATATTTTATTAGTGGGTTGGCCTTGGTGTTGGTAGCATAGGAATAGTATATATAGATTAGTAGGTAGTAGTTTATCATCATTAGAGCATTTGAGTCTTATTGTATGGTTTGGAGGTTGCCCCCTCGAAGTGGCGAAGCTATTATAATTGCATATTGAGATCATTATTATGGAATATTGTGTTATTTGGTGTTATATTTCTGCTCATGATCTAAATTATACAAGTAATTTCATTACAAGTGGTATTAGAGCTTGAACTCGGCCAACACTGCGTCAAACCCTAATTTTTAAGGTTCGTCCATATCTCAACATTGGTAGTGAATTTTTTTGTAAATTTTTCTGTGGTGTAGCAAAATCAGTCAAGTAAGCTTCCCTAAAAATTTTAATAATTTTTGACTTGTTTTGCAAAAGTTATAGCGGTTTTATGTTTTTTCATAATTCGGCTACATAGGGTGAAATTTGTGGAATTTTTCAAAGTTATTTAAATTTCCAGAAATAAGATTAAAAATTAGTTTGAGTTCATTCTTTGAGTTTTATAAAAAAAAATTGAATTCCTATTGAAATCTGAAACCCTAAATTTCGACCTTGATCCTTAAATCTTACCATTTTGAGGCATCATGGTTGGGCCTTCGACAAGAGAAAAAAGAATTCCCATCACTCCAGGTAAAACCCCTGATAAGGATGAGATAATAGTTGAGGAGTTAGAGTCAGAAGGGGTATCTACAGAGTCCTCAGGGTTAGGGTTTACTTCAACTGACCATAAAGTCAGCTATCTTGAGTTAGAGTTGCGAAACCTTGAAGGTAGAGTGGCCAGCAAAGGAGATGTAGAAAATATTGGACAATGATTGGAGGATTTCATTCAACAATTTAGCTACAATTTCATGGGTCATCATATCATCCCTAATGAGCCACAACTCAATCATACTCATATTAACCATGGTGGATCTTTAGGTCAAAGTAATAAACAAACTAGTCAGGGTGGATCTGCAAACATGACCAATCTAAATACAAACACTCTACAAGCCCATAACATGCTTCAAAAAGTGGTAAATGTGTATTTTGTTTTATTTTTGACTAAAGGATTAACTTAATTCAATTAATCAAGATTTGTAGAATTTATTTGATCTTCATCAGATTCCATTGGGACAAATGCGTTACCATGGCATCGTTAAATCTTAAACCTTGACCAATTCATTTGGTATCGATGGTTATGTGCTCAAAGGAAAAAGAGTGGCCTCAATGTTTATGTGAAAGTATTCACTGAAGAGTTTTGCACTATAGTTCTAGTGTGTCAGAGAATTATTTCAGCCAATTAGCAAAGCTTAGATAAACAAGAACAGTCAAGGATTACATTCCATCAATTGAAAACCTATCAATTATGGGTGGAAAATATTACTAAAGATATTTTGAATGACCTAAACGCTTTCAAAGAAAGGGGTCTTAAAGACAAAAAAAACCCGAGACTGATGTGCTTATGTTTAATCCTCATAATGGTTTCAGAATCTAAAACCATCATGGCAGTTATATGGTAAGGAAAAAATTTCTTTCAATTCAAAACAAACTTTCATTACTATTTTGAGATCGTAGCACCCTTCCACCATCATAACCCTTTGGCCAGTGAGACTGACAGCTATAACAAATTGAAGAAAAGGAGCCCCAAGGGTAGTCCATGTTTTAATTGTGAAAAAATTTGGACAAGGACATAAGTTCTCACTGAAAAGAAGTTGTTTACATTGAGGGATACTTAAGAAGTTCTCAAATGAAGAAGGTGGACACAGGTTAGAGCCAGAGGAGGAATTAAGTCGAGATCTCCAACCAATAATAGTTGGGATGCAATTTATGGTATTAGCAAATTCCCCAAACTCTCAAAGTAGTTGGATTCTTAAAAAAACAGAGGGTAACAGTGTTGATATATTCGGGAAGGAGCTCATAATTTCACCATTCATAAGTTAGCGGTACGTTTGAACTATTTGTTCATCGAAACTCTGACGCGTTATTTCAAGTTTTGACTGCTTATGGGAAAAAGTTGTTCAAGAAAATTCCAAACATTAATCATCGCCATGGGAGATTACTTGCTAACAGCATTATGTATGTTATTTGCCATGGGAGGAGCTAGACATTGTGTTACCAAGTCATTGGCTTACCATATTTTTGAACCATTTAAATGAATTTCCATGTTTGTTTGTTCATGCAATTTCATGTCAGAAGGGAGGAATGTTTAATCAATAAAAGGACTAAGAGATCTTGATTTCCCACAGATGCTAAGTCTCATCAGATGCAAAAATTAGAAAGGGTGCAGAAGGGTTTGATTCATCATTTTCATTGGAAGCACACTTTTCCAATACATTTATACCCACAGATATTAAGCAGTTATAAATAATTAAGGATTTTTGGATGCCCATGTATTTGCCTCGTTTAAAAGATGATCATGCAATCCAGCAGTACCAGGGAGTTCTGCTACCCAACATCAGACATCCTTAGAATACCCCTTTGACTTAAGTTTAGATTGAGAAGATTCACATTCCTAAATCTTGAAGCAGGTGTCACTTATTCGTTGGATATTTCATAACTGTTGACACTTATCTCACTCTCCTGTAATGGTGTGGATAAAAAATGTCCAATTGGTGCACATGTTCCAGATTACATTTGAAACTCAATAAGTACACATTTAAAGTCTAAGTTTTGATAGACTATTCCTATAATTGATTATTTTTAGATTGGGTTACATGGTGTTGTTCACTTTACAAATACTTGATCCATTCTTATCATCTTGACGTAAATCAATTGATGAAATATTCATAAAACAGCTTTGCAGGAACATGAAGCATAGGGTGAGTTCTTGATGATGGCTTTGTGGACACACTTCCAATTGTTCCTTGTGATTTTAAAGCTTGAAAACTTCCATTTTTTAGGACATTTCTTCGAAATTTTGTTTCGATAGTGTCATCACAATGTCTATTAATCTTTAGTAAAACTTGGGAGGAATCCATCTTGTATACAAAATCATGCACGCATATCAATACTTATGAAATGTCTAGATGGTTTTCCTTTATGCTAAGCAAAATAATATGTTCTTTTGGTTTAAGGAGTTCCATCAAATCTGGATCATAGACACTTGTGCTTATGAAACGTGTTAAAGACTGACTAATCGCGCAGTTCTCCCATAACAAGTGGATTATACAAAAAAAACTATGTTTGATATGGAAGGTTCCCAAATCAAAAAATATTTGAGGATTTTTAAACCTTATAGGTTATTATCATAGATTTGTAAGGAATTATGGGCATCGCAGCACCACTCACAACTTTATTACAAGAAGGACTATTTCCATTTGGAGCAAGCTTCTATCCTTTGAAAGTTGATTAGGAGGTTGTGCACCACTCTAGTTCTGCCATTCACCAAATTTTTCAAACATTCATTCTTCTTCTGATGATTCAGGGTATGTAACATTTCTTCTAATTACTCATGCAAGACATTCCTCATTGCTTCTTCGAGGATTCCAATTCAAAGGTTTCTATCCGATTAGTTCTATGATTATAATCCAAACTACTATTCAGATACTTCATAAATTATTGAAACATATAAGTCCATATCTAATGGTGACTCCTATTTCAAAGGTAAAGACAGATCATAATAGTTTGAAATACTTCATAGAGCAAAATTTAATCATCAGACTCCTAGAACAAATGTTAAATGGTCTAAAAAATGTTGGGGTATGATTTTGAGATAATATACAACGAAAGGGAAAGAGAATGTAGTGTGCTGATGCTTTATCTCAAATGATCTGCCTAGGCATTGTTTGTGCCATGGTATCTCTATTCTTTTCAGGATTGGATAGAGGATGCAAGGTTCTGAATCAAAAATGACCTTAGGTACACAAAATCTTCATTATAATCTCCAACAAGATCCAAACATTTGTCAGAAAAATTTTTCAAGTGGAAAGGAGATCTAAATATGGTCGCTAATAATAGACTTTGGATTATATCTATGTTAGATGATTACAATACTTATAAATAGGTTAAATCACCACCTTGCTTATATCTTGTAGACATTAAAGCTTCATCTTATCTTAACTTCTTAAAGACTTATCATCGATCATCAAGCATGATTTTAAGTTGGGAAGGGCTAAAAGGGAATGTTTGCAAAACCCCTGTGGCAAAATGCATGGTTTTTCTCTTTAAGGATGAAACAATTAAGTCCCCATATTAGGGAATTTATACAACCTATATGAAGATATTCCTAGCAGAGGTGAGAAGAGGTTCTCTATATACTTTGATCACAGGTATTGCCTAAGGAGAAGGTAAAAATGTTCTATCATGGTGGTGGTGGATAGACTCACCAAATTGATGCCCATTTTTTTGCATTATCACATCCATTATGTTGATGAGTACAGTCATTGACCTTGCATTGATCCATGGAAGCTACTCGGGACACCAAAATTATGGTAAGTATCGAGAATATCTTTACTAGTAATTTTATGGGGTCGATGTTCATCAAGTATCCCTTCATCACATCTAGGTGTTGGTCATCTTATCATAGCCCTCAGTCTGATAGTGGTAAACAAGTTTGGAGGGATATCTTCATTGTTGGGGTACCCATATAAGCAAGTGAGATTCTAGGTATGGTTACCACTAGCAGAATGGTAGTCCATAACACCTCCTATTCATACTTCATCTAAAATGTCTCATCATCTTGCATTATATGGGTACCATCAACCATCTATCACTTCATCTTTGAGAGTCTAACTTTGAGCCATTGAATCCATATTCAACACTAACAAGAGGTATTTCTAGTCTATGGAGAATTTGGCCATGTCACAAAACCGCTTCAGCAAGAAGACTAATTCTTGAAAGACATTTTAATTTAGTCGGTGATTGGGTTAAATTTGTGTGTTTACCTCCATTATAGAAAATCTCCTTAAATCAACACAGAAAGCATAACATGCTTTCACCTAAGTATTATTCCTTATCAAGTGTTACAGAAGACTGGCAATGTAGCATACAAATGGAACTGTCCTCCGTTCACTTTAATTCATCCAATCTTCCTGTATCTTGAAAAGAAGGTTATTGAATAGACAATATCAACCCAGACAGTTTTACCCAAGCTTGATGAAGACTGTAAAGAATCATAGCTAGAACCAAAATGCATCCTTCAGACATTTCTACTCAAGTGGTTGAAGAATCCCTGACATCAACTTATTTGATCAAGTATGGAAAAAGTTCACAAAAGACTGCAACTTGGGAGGATGCAAATCTCCTGCATACGCAATCCATCTTCTCAACAACAATGTTGCTTCGAAGTCTGCTACGCCCTTAATCATATATCTTATATTGGATGTATATAGCTGACTTGTGGCTATCATAACTTCTTATCATTATGTATCTCTTTCATATATGTTATATTTTCATTAGTGGGTCGGCCTTGGTGTTGGCCATAGCATAGGAATAGTATATATAGAGGTTAGTAGGTAGTAGTTTATCATCATTGGAGCATTTGAGTATTATTGTATGGTTTGGAGGTTGCCCCCTCGAAGTGGCGAAGCTATTCTAATTGCATATTGAGATCATTATTCTGGAATATTGTGTTATTTGGTGTTATATTTCTGCTCATGATCTGAATTATACAAGTAATTTCATTACAAGTGGTATCAGAGCTTGAACTCGGCCAACACTGCATCAAACCCTAATTTTGAAGGTTCATCCATATCTCAACATCGGTAGTGAATTTTTCTGCAAATGTTTTATGGTGTGGCTAAATCAGTCAAGTAAGCTTCCCTCAAAATTTTAATAATTTTTGACTTGTTTTGAAAAAGTTATAGTGGTTTTATATTTTTTCATAATTCAGCTACATAGGGTGCAATTTGTGGAATTTTTCAAAGTTATTTACATTTCCAGAAATCTCTCAAGATTAAAATTAGTTTGAGTTCTTCTCTGTGAGTTTTATAAAAAAATTGCCCAAATTCCTATTGAAATCTGAAACCCTAAATTTTGACCTTGATCCTTAAATCTTACCATTTTGGGGCATCATGGCTGGGCCTTCGACAAGAGGCAAAAAAGAATCCCATCACTCCGGGTAAAACCCCTGATAAGGATGAGATAATAGTTGAGGAGTTAGAGTCAGAAGGGGTATCTATAGATTCCTCAGGGTTAGGGTTTACTTCAACTGACCATAAGGTTAGCTATCTTGAGTTAGAGTTGTGAAACCTCAAAGGTAGAGTGGCCAGCAAAGAAGATGTAGAAAAGATTGGACAACGATTGGATGATTTCATTCAACAATTTATCTAAAATATCATGGGTCATCATATCATTCCTAATGAGCCACAACTCAATCATACTCATATTAACCATGGTGGATCCTTAGGTCAAAGTAATAAACAAACTCGCTAGGGTGGATCTGCAAACATGACCAATCCAAATACAAACACTCTGCAAGCCTGTAACATGCTTCCAAAAGTGGAAATGCATAGGTTTGATGGAAAGGATCCACTCAATTGGATTAACCAGATGGAGAATTTCTTTGATATTCATCAGATTCCATTGGGACAAAAGGTTACCATGGCATCGTTGTATCTTGAACCTGACCAATTCATTTGGTATCGATGGTTATGTGCTCAAAGGAAAAAGAGTGGCCTCAATGTTACATGGACAATATTCACCAAAGAGTTGCAATTGCACTATAGTTCTAGTGTGTCAGAGAATTATTTCAGCCAATGAGCAAAGCTCAGACAAATAGGAACAGTCAAAGATTACATCCATTAATTCCAAAACCTTTCCTTATGGGTGGAAAATATTCCTGAAGATAATTTGAATGACTTATTTCTTGGGGGTCTTAAAGAACAAATTGAGACTAAGGTGCGTATGTTTAATCCTCATAAGGTTTCAGACTCTATGATCATGGCACGTAGGGTAGAGGAAAAATTTCTTTCAAGTCAGAAAAAAACTGTCAGTACTATCAGAGATCGTAGCACCCTTCCACCATCATTCCCTCGGCCAGTGAGACTGACACCTCAAAAAATTGAAGAAAAGAGAGCCAAAGGGTTATGTTTTAATTGTGACAACAAATTTGGACCAGGACATAAGTGTGCGGAAAATAAGTTTTTCTACATTGAGGGAACTACTGAAGAAGAAGAAAATGAAGAAGACGAAGAGGTAGAGCCACAGGAGAAATTAGGAGATCCCCAACCAACAATATCATGCCATGTAATTTCTGGTATTAGCACTCCCCCAAACTCTCAAAGTAGTTGGATTCTTAAAAAAATAGAGGATAAAAGTGTTTATTGATTTGGGAAGTACTCACAATTTCATCAATCATAACTTAGTGATACGCTTGAACTGCTTTGTTTATCCAGCTCCAGAATGTTAAGTCATGCTCACTAATGGGAAAACTTTTAGTTGTTAAGGAAAATGCCATAAACATTAATCTCACCATGGGATATTACTTGCTAACTAGCAATATGTATGCCATTGCCATGGGAGGAGTAGACATTGTGTTAGAAGTTCAGTGGCTTACCACCTTGGGAACCATTGAAATGAATTTCCAAGAGTTGTTCATGCAATTTCAGTCA
>JAHRHJ020003439.1:0-168237 GCA_019776745.2 Taxus chinensis | reverse complement strand
ATTGATGGTGTGCCAGCCGGAAGGTGATAGAAACAAGTCAGAAGCATTATCCATGAACGACTCAACGAAAGCCTATTAGGACGTCTCTGTTCAACTCCCCAAGACCTCCACATGCAACTATGAAGGGCTGCAATGTGTGAATCAGGGGTACTGTGCCCATCTCCTCTAAAATGGGGGAGAGTTCTTTTGGTTTACCCTAGGTACCTCATGAAAAGGCTGAAAGTAAGGGCTAGGGGCGACACGTGGACCCATGCAATTGTGCCGCATTCTTGGAAAATGGCTTGGAGGGGAACTCTTTACACCAGCAAGGATCAAAGCTCATAGATTGGGGACTAGCAGGCTCTGCAGGAATACCACCCGTAGGACATTCGCTCTTGAAACAGGTGGAGTGCTCGTCGACCGGTCTTTATTTGAAGGGAAAGAAAACCCTGTTGCTCCAAAGCTGAATGAAAATGAGAATATTAATACCAAGGGTCATTCTCCCTCGAGTGAAACCGGAGTTGCCAGATCAAAAGATGATGAAAAATGTGTAGTATGGAATGCGATTTTACCCAGCGGAGTCGCCAAAATGTTTGGTCGTCAGATAGGACTTTTTAGAAGAGCAACAGTCAGGGGACAAGAAGGCCCTCCTCTTTAAGGGAGAGGTTCCCTGATTCTGAAACGAACTTTCAAAGTTACAAATGTACAGAACATGTTTTATGGGTTAAAAATGGATATTACGAAATGTTTCCACAAGGTCATCAGTTACACAAGGACGAGGAAAGTGTGGAATAAGAAGATGAGAGAATCGCAACATTCAGACTTATATATAACAGAATAATTCTTCGTGTATAATGCGAGGCTGGCCTTCAGAGAATTTTAAGACAAGATTCCCCCAATTTTTTGCGACGGTTGAATGAGATTAAATTCAAGGACACAAAGTTCCATAAATAAAACCCTTCTTCATGATTTGTAGATCAACGGGACACAAAGTTCCTCTTGGTTTTACAAGATCACTATATTTGCAAAACTGAACGTATGCAATCAGAGAGGACTAAAAGAAGTTAGGACAAAATGATATTCACGATAGTAAAGGATAACATAGAAGATAACAGATCAAATAGAAAAAGAATGAAGAATGAAAAGCCCTGTTGTATGATTTCTTTAAGATCTAATTTACACTTTCAACAAATATTCCAAGTTCGTACTCCCTCATTCAAAATGGCCATGGAAAGGCCATTATATAGCTTTACAAGTCAGTTACTCTTCGTACCCGTTTCTTTTAACTAAAGAATAGTACGGGACCGCCGTTAAAAATACCTTAATTGATTACAAAGAATACGAAAAGACAGGGTAAGAGAGGAAAGAAAGGAGCGTGAAGAAGGACAGGTGGCCGTTTACTGGGAGGGACACACTCTTCAGAATCACGCTACGGAATTTCTTCAATGACTCAGCTATATCTCTGCCATGAGGGAAATGAGTTTCGTTGGCGCAGAAATGAGTCCAAAATCCCGACATTTCTCCATCTCTTTATCAACCTCGATGTGAGTATGTAGTCTTGTTTGCTTCTTAATGGCAGAATGAAGGAGAACAAATTTCCTTCATCTTTTCCTTAGAGCTGGAGTCTTTCCTTGAATAGATGATCTTTGACAAAAGCGCTACTGACTTTGATTTCTGCAGGACAAGAAGCACCCAGAGTTTTCATCTTGAAGATGACAATGCAATATCTTTGAAGCAGTCGCTGCCCGTGTCTTGACAGCCTTCTCCTTCTGCCAACTGTCTCATTTCTCCCACAGCTTCTCTAGACTTTGAGTTTCCACTCGACCTTAGACCCAAGTGTTGATAGAGTATCTTTGGCATCAGCGAAACGTATTCGCCAGTAAGCCGTTCTTGTCTGGCTGTCCATGAGACGAAGGTCTCAATGCAACTGCTCCAGAGTTGAAGGTGCTATCCATAACCCCAATAGTAGAGGATCGGCTATGTGTCAATTGTCCTACCTTCCATGTAGTTTAAGGCTTCCATCGATGAAGGTATCCCAGCACACGCATGTCATCCACCATGCTTCAATGCCTGCCATGACAAAATACTTGTGCATATCTTTAATACTTTGCACTTCATCTTGCTAGAATTACAGGAGGCGGTAGAGCAGTCGGGGTATGTCCAAAACTTTGTCCTCTAGACAAGAAGTGACTTGATAAAGCTTGTGAGAATTTGGGCTTGTCTTCCCAGCTGTTCAAAGTCTGCTCCCTTTCTCTACCCTTCCACAATGACTCTTTTGCTGTTTCCTGAGGTTTGATGATTTCACCGTTCAGGAGTAGACTCTCCCATAGGGATCCTGAAAGCTCTAAGTCAGTGTCCGCAAGTCTGATTCTATTTTGTTCTACTGTAGGCTTAGCAATCTCCAAGAAATTGCTGACCTTGGGGCATCAACACAATTGCTGGAGGTGGTTCTTGCTTTCTTGGCATGAGTAAGGAGTTGGTGCCCAACAGCTGCTACAGCATCAAAATTTGGTCCCAAGCTTAATAAGAGGATTTCCTCTGCCCTGCCTTTGTCAACCAGAGTTTTGCACCACGCAAAAGAGGAAGAAGAATCTGCAGGAGAAGCAAGGGACCCAGAGACAGGGATGCTCATGACACTGCGGTCTACGCAGCTGTTGACTCAAGCTGAGATGTAAGTAGAGCACTGGATGCATGCATTATAAGAATCAGTAGTACCTGGAAGTTCAGAGCTCTGGACCTCCTTGTCCTTATCTGCTGGACTCATGGGGGGAAAGGGAACATTTGCAGGGAGTTGGCATCTCACTTTCTTTACTTCAACTGAGAACAACGATGTTCTCTAGCCCTATAGGAAACTCACCTGTTTTTTCTTTGGAGGATCATTCTCTGGGGCAGCTCCTTCTTTACCTCTTTAGTTTCTTCTTGTATACCTGGGAGATGGAGAAGGAGTAGATTCATACGTCCCCGACTGGTTTGAGGCAGGAGGGGTTTTCACTGG
Source organism: Taxus chinensis (assembly GCA_019776745.2). Taxonomy (NCBI): domain Eukaryota; kingdom Viridiplantae; phylum Streptophyta; class Pinopsida; order Cupressales; family Taxaceae; genus Taxus; species Taxus chinensis. Next base: position 165,263 of record JAHRHJ020003439.1, on the reverse strand, counting down.
TGTCAGACTCTGGAACTGATGGCAAGAATCCACCAGATCAGCTTCTCTCTTTTTGTTCCATCCAAGTCCTCCAGAGGGGTGTGCTTATCACATTTTCACCTCATAAGAGTATAGCTCAGAATGGTCATCCTGGAGACCTTCAAGAACTGGTACATACTGAGTTCTTGGATCAATTGCAAGGAGAAACCTGCCACAATGCCTTCTTCTGGGCTTCAAATCATCTGCACAGTCAGGCCCGTAGTCTTCTTATCTAATCTACCCTATGATGAAGACTATTTGGATGTTCTGTTCATGAACTTCTTCAAGTCAAAACGGTTCTTTTGGCTTGAAGAAAATGAACAAGTGAATAGGGACCGAGGCTCTTTCTATGTTCTGAGCATCCATAGCTGTTTTTGCATGTGTAGTTTCCCAGAGAGATGGAAAGTGCAAGCCAGAAATCTTCCTTGTTCTCTGCAAGTTCTATGTAACTTTTCGTATTGCCTTCATAGTTCAATCAAAGCCATTTGTCATTCAGAACATGGGAAGCCGCAGAGGAGTGCTTTTCCAATATCTAGCAAGCCGATATAGTAAAATTTCCTGAATTGAATGAAATAGGCTCCATACTGCATATCAGGTTCATGCTTCATCTGAAAACCTGCTTGCAGTATCCCTTCGAGCAATCTGACCACGTACATGGTGAAAGCATCATTGACCCTTCTGAAATTGCGGTTTTCCTGGTCCCTCCAAGGTGAACTGCGGCAATAGGTAGGCGTACTGGGTATCATCTTTGTGTGCATCTATATAGAGAAACCAAACCACTCAACTGCCTGTATACCGCTATGGTATACATCAAATATGAAGTCATATAGAACTTCTTTGTTTGCTGGAAAACGGTGGATAGCTGCTCATCCAATTCCATACTGATGATATTGCCCCAGTTGATATTTTTGGTTCCTGGCATACACATGCGATGAGCGGGCAACATCCAGAAATGAAAAGCATTGGTGGAGGGCGAAACCCATAACCCGAGCTAGCAGGATTATTAAGTCTGACATTCTTTGTTTTTTCGTTGAAATCTGCTCGAAAAGGGTTTTGTTAGGCGAGCAGGCACCTTTTCTTAGGGTTCTTCACCAAACTTCGCCACTCTCGGCTTTGTATTTGTCAACTGTCTTGGTCGAACGATAGCCTGTGCTGATCTTCGTAGACGACTATAGCATGTCCCTCCTGGAATCCTCATATAAGCGCCAATGGTGGCATCGTCCAGCCTTGCAATGAGTTCCCCATGTACATTTGTCAATTCCTCGAATCGGGTCGAAAGTGAGATCCACCTGAAAAGTACGCTGTATCAGCACACTGGTACTGAGATTGGGATCCTCCGCAAAAGCTAAACCCTTCATAATCATCTGTGTCATTTTGTGTAGGTTTGCATCTGTCATTCTTGCCCAAAATCACCGAAGTTGAGATGACGAGCTTCGGCTGTCCCCTTATTGCTAACGGCAGATTCAAGTGGAGAAATTTTGCTCTTGTCCCTGGAACTTGATCTCATGTTGATAGGACTCGGCTGCAACCTAGACCCTTCTGGAAGGAATTTGAAAATGGAGGGGGAGTCCACGCAGGTTTAAAATGGCGAGGGTTCGAGCAAAATGTACATGGAAGCAATGTTAAAAATGCAAAGGGAAATGCGAAGTTATATAGCCGTTTGGAGAGAAAAATACTTTAATGTGCATTGACTACACAACCACCATTTGAAAAGTATCATACTTTGGAGCGAGCAGGAAAAACTAAAGTGTGAATGACACTAGTAAGCTTGGGACATGTGGAGACGCAAATGCGTGAAACATGCGGCTGGCCGGTTCGGGCCGAAACAGGGAGGGGACGCACACTGCATTTTGGACAAATGGGACGAATGTGTGAAGTACGTTATCGGTGTTTCGGCCGAAATTGTAACAAAGGGCCCGTTTGGGGCTTGGGACAAAATCGGACCCAAATTTCCGAATTAACGCTGAATCTACCGGCTCGCCGAAATTGTGAAAGCTCGCACTTTTTTAAATGGACATTTTGGGACCGGAAAGTGCAAAAGTACGCTGAAGGATGATTCCGCCGAAATTGGAAACAACACGCAAAATAATTCGGGACGCTTGTGACCAACTTTTCCGACGGGCCGATAATGGACAGCTTCGGGGATTTCGGCCGAGTGGGGGAACATAGTGCATTTTCGTACTTGGGACGGATGGGACAGAAGTTCTGACAGGCTTGAAAATCACACAAAATTACATTAAACCAAAAACCACAGATTTTTTTCGATTTCATGACTTAGGCAAACCTTCAGAGGGAAAAAAACTTAAGACTCAAATTTTGAAATTGTTACTCTTTCAGAGCAGGGAATTTTTAGTGGACAACATATGTCTATCAGATTATCTGATGTATCAATGATCCAGAGTTATACTGAGTAGTTGTCTACAATGATCACTTTTTGTCAGTGGAGTCTTTGCTCCCTAACATACTGGTCCTCCTTCTGTTCTCGCGGATTTTTGGAATGATACGTGTTTGTGGAGGGAGAGACCTACTGCTAGGGTCAGTGCTTCCTCACAACATCCTATATTGGGACCGCTCCACTTGATTTCCTACTACTACCGTTAGAGATTGTTGACTAGCTCGCTTGCTATAGATTTGGCAATGGGACCCACACGGCCATTGCTTGCCCCTTAGGTGTTTTTTGAAGAGTTTTAGGCTCCCGAGGATCCTTCCTACTCTGGTTGGGTTCTGACATGGATTGATGTGTGGCCTTACATGGGGATTCATATCATTATCAACGTGAGTTGGATGAGTTAACGATAAATTTCTTGGTTTGGAGGGCCTAACAAACACTTCCAGTGGCCCGATGAATTGTTTAGATGCTCGACATTGCCACCAGTAGAGACCTTTATCTTAGGTAGTCGTAGCATATACCGAGAGCTTACAGGTTTTTCGATGTTAAGCAGTTTGGAATTACCCAGATTTCTTGGGCCAGATAGATGTATGCATTGTAGGGCCTGAGAGAATTTTGATATGGTCCCACAAAAATTTCTGATGACGAGCACTGACCGTTTTCAACAAGTGGTCCATGCTATGGTGTGTACCACTGAGGTAGATTAATATCCTAGAACTACACCTAATATGGGGCCATGGTACCATGGTGTGCTTCCACGCATTTGACTATTGTTTAGGTGCGTATCATGCGACGGAGATCTCCCTCTGTGGGGCCTCCTAGTGGTTATGGTGGGCATAGCTATTGGTGGTCTGATAGTGATGATGATTATGATGATGATGATGTGGGCTAGACACAACCCAAGTATGTTAGGGGTAGGAGACAGGTCTCAACATACAAGCAGCCTCAGGGACAGGCCCCGGGCCTAGCCGAGATAGGTTTATGTGGCATTCATATAGATTTGCACATAGTAGACATTCCAACAGGATCATTTACAACAACACCGCTCTCTAGCAGGGACTACTCTAGCGAAGGGCGCCCACCACCTGATGTTCTGAGGGTGGGGTGGATATGTTGGCTCCCTTCGCAGTGGCTATGGTATTGATTGTTGTATAGTCTACAGGTGGCTAGAGAGAGGTATGCAACCAGGGGCACAAGTACGTGCCCTTACAGCAAGCGTAGATTAGGCACATACTCAGGTGCATATTTTGACTATGGAAGAGATCAGTCTAGCTAGGACAGGCCACCTAAAGCACTTATCGTATTCTATGAAGAGTCAATCCATGAGATGGCTGCCATAGGGGTCTCAATATTGACCTTTTACACTAAGTCCCCAACTCAGGTTAGACAATTGTTTCATAGAGGGACCATCCCATAGAACACACAGGTCACATTATATAGAGGGACTAGGCCTGGGCCCAGGTGCAGGCTATCACTGCAAATAGAGATCAAGAGGCCTACTGCCTCTCAGGTGAGGTCATGACAATATAGGCAGGGTGAAGGTTGACGGGTGCGCTTCCCACTCGCTGAATGCATCCGTCGCCTAGACGCGTGCAATTGATAAGTGGAGATGCAGAGAATCTAAAGGGGAGCTTTTCCGATTGTTAGGTAATACCTAACTTAGGAAGTAGTTACCTGATAGGATCAGTGTAGTTGTTGGTACCATTCAACAGTCAGATTGCAAGGGTAACAGGCTCTAGGTTCATGGAGATATAACCATGAGTCTAGGTTAGTCATGGGCCCAGGCAGCCTACTGTCTAACGAACCGGTGAGGAACTGGACCAACAAAAAATGATACCCCTAGTGCAAGGTCATCACACCACCACTTACACATCGATCAGCAGGACCTGGAGAGCAACCCAGGAAAAAGGACCACGCTGCGGTTGCGGCTCTTTCTCTATTCTTGTCTCGAGGATATATATACAATCCGCTTATCCAGGCCACCAATGTTGGATTGTATAGTTTATGTACCATTGGTTTATGATGCCTCTTGATGACGGCTCGCTTCTTTTCCTGGATCGGCCCCTTTGTGTATGATAGCGCCTCTTAAATGAATCAGCTGCTCTTTGCGCCCTGCCATTGCCCCCGTGAACTCACCTGTCTATATGGACACTTTTTACTATACCCTACTATATTTATGCTTTGAGAACGACATTGATTATGATTTTATGATTTCCCGATCCGTTCTGTATGTTTGTAGGCATCCCTATCTTAGCGCTTGTGTCTTTGATGCCGTCATCGCTGTGCTGTCTCTACCGCTCGACCCCCTGTTTTGAGCTTATATGCGATTCTTTGACTTTGTAAAGAAGTTTTTCTACCTCTCTCTATTTTTACGCAGCGATGCTAGTCGAGTCCTCCTGGTGTGAGGGGGTCGTCCTTCTGATGGGGTGCTTGTCGCTTTGTGATCTGTGCCCCCCTCTTTCCCTCCCCTTGCGCTCGCAATCTAAGTAGTGTGGAGTAGTAGATGGCACAGTAACCTGATTGAATGTAAGCAAGAGACTTTCTGTGTTATGTGTAGTAGCTTATAATTTTTGTAGTATGATGTAGTGAATGATGTTAAAAATGTGTATTGATGAAATTGCGATCGATGATCGATGTGATAATAGAAAATGTGCTAAAACACACACGCAATCAAAAGTTAAAGCAAAAGCTATAAACAAAATATAGTAACCCATTGTTACAAACATACACAACACAAATACAACTTAACAATACAATACACAAAAGACGAGTCAGCACGAAATGGTATCAATCATAGCAAGGTAAATGAATCCTGATCGATGCACATAACCCAACCATTATATCTTATACCACAATTTTTACAACTGTATGAGAGTGCCAATGAATACAATGTCATCACACTTAAATCAAACAAAGACTTAACATAAGGTAAGAAAAATGATTCCACTCAAGGAACAAAAAAAAAAGTAAAAAAAGACTCAAAGCAAAGTAGCATCAACGCTTAAAAACGCCAATAAGTTGTTTTTTCCAAGGCAAAATTCAAGCTATTCGGCGATTCATCACACAACTTGATAAAACTCAACTATTTACATGGCTTATGAAGAAGGATACTAATTTTGTACATGATGAACAATGTCAACAATCATTTGATGACATAAAGGCATATCCATTACACCCCCTTGTCTTAGTCCTTCCACTAGTTGATCAACCTTTTTTATTGTACATTTCCGCTATGTTTCATGTGTTAGGCACTCTACTGCATAACACGACGATTCTAGACATGAAAGAACAATCTAATATCGAGGTACATATTATCACCAAATTCGATCCATTACGATACCTATTATCCTACATGCATCTGTCAAGATGTCTAGAACATTGGGTCATGCTTCTCACTGAGTTTGATTTCAAGTTCATACCACAGAAATCCATCAAAGGAAAAGTTGTCGTTGATTAGTTAGTTGCAGCACCCCTGTAAGATGCCTCACCCATTTCTGATTCCTTTCATGATGATTTCACTACCTATAATTTTGATCCACACACATGGAAAATGTATTTTGATGGCTCTTTTGTCACTCTAGCATTGGATCCGAGATAGTATTCATCATGCCACAAGGTGATCTAATCCCCTTTGCATATAGCTTGGGGTTTTCCTCTACAAATAACATCTTGAATATAAAGCCCTCATCCCAGTTCTTCTCACTGCTCAAAAACTCCTCATTCACAATCTATGCATCTATGGTGACTCTCAATTAGTCATAAACCAGGTAAACAATACATATAACAAAAAGGAGGAACATTTAATCCCATACAACATGCTCATAAAAGATCTCTTGGCTACATTTGACTCTATTCCATTACTACCATTCCTCGCAAGCATAACCATCATGCGGATGCTATGGCTAGTGTTGCATCACTCATCCTGTAAGATATTACTGATGAACAAGCCACATTCATAATTACACACTTATAACATCCCTTTGTATCTCCATTACCTCTTGCATCTTGTGCCATAACTCGCAGTCAAGACAAATTTTGAATGGTTCACACCTATTTACAATTACTTATATAAACAAACTATTCATGACTCTACAACCTCATGAAGCTCGACATTTATGACGTGAGGCTACTTGTTATGTCATTGTTGGGAAAGAATTATTTAAACGTGAAATTTATGGTCGACTCTTATGTTACTTAGCACTTGTGGATATCCCCACTAGTATCTCACAATACATGACAACATGTGTGGTGGTCATTTTTCTGGTAAAGCTATGTCACAAAAACTTTTATGCTAAGGGCATTATTGGCCTACCATGGAAAGGATTGCCTTGAATATGCTACTCATTGTGAAAAGTTCAAAAACATGGTAATCTCCATCATGCACCTGACATATGACCTCCAACCAATCACGCCAACTTGGCCCTTCTCTCTTTGGGACTCACCTCATTAGATATGATCAATCCATGAATCTACTGAAAGACACAAATTCATTATTACTTACTACCGAATACTTTACTAAATGGGTCGAGGCAAACTCCCCTGCACAATAGTCACTGGTACTGACATTTGTTAGTTTCCTCACCACCCATATCATCACACGCTTTGGTGTTCCTTCTGCTATAATTGTTGATAATGGATCTTCTTTCAAAAATAAAGACGTTAAATTTTTTTGTGCCAAATTAAAAATTAAACAATCATTTTCTACACCTTATTATCCGTAAGGTAATGGTTAAGTTGAGGGCACCAAAAAAACCATTTTCAAAATATTACACATGACAATAGATTCAAGTGGTGACGATTGAAATAATCAACTATTCTATGCTCTATGGGTCTATCATACTAGTGTTTGTACACCTACTAATGCTACCCCATTTTCCTTGGTTTATGGTGCTGAGGTTGTCATTCTGTTAAAAGTCAAAGTACCTTCCTTGTGTGTTTCACTCAAAGGTATTCTTAAAGACAATGAATATCGTGAAAACCACTTACATGAGTTGGAAATGTTGGACTCGCATCATTTCCAAGCACTTGAACATCTTCGTGCATATCAATCTCGCATTTCACACACATACAATCGTAAAATTTGTTCTCATGAGTTTAACATCGGTGACCTTTTCTTAAAAGAGAATCAAAAAATAACAAATGTTGAAGCCCTCTCAAAGGTAAATTCAAGCCAAATTGGCTTGGTCGATACATTATCATTGAAAAAATCAGTGGCGGAGTTTATCGCCTTACCACCCTTTTACTCAAAAAACCACTTAATGTTATGCATCTTAAGAAATACTATGCCTAAACACAACACTCATTACCTGATATCTTTTTCTTTGGTTCACACTTGACCATTGAGGGCTCCTAGAACCTCACACACTACACAATAGATCATTCATATCTAGACTACATTGATCACGACTACACATACTACAAAATTTACACATCTAATAGGAATCACTACCCGATGATTCACTCTAGTCTCATGGTCCATACTAGACTTTGAGGGTATACATCATAAATGGACCACATCACACTCACACATTCAAATATTTAATATTTTTCTCATGCGACATTCCTAGATTAGTGATATACGGTCATAGGCTACATCATCACTTCATCTATCATCATTTAGTGGTATACCTTTAGGATACATCATCACTTCTTACTCATCTTGTAGTGATATATGCCATAGGCTACATCATCACACCTTATTCTTCATCTCGGATAAATCATCACTTCATCATTTTAGTGATATATGCTTTAGGCTACATCACGCACTCCTTTCGATCATCTTGTCTTGATATATGCTTTGAGGCTACATCATCACATACATTCATCTCTAGGTCACATATCATCACCACACACACATTCACCACAGTGCAGGCTACACACAACACATAGTTTGATCATTTCCCGATGACACACTCTCATTTATGTTCATTCTTGACTGCTGAGGGGGAATAAAAAAATGAACCTCATTGCATAAAATTCCATTCACTTGGGGGGCACATGGCTCCTATCATTCCATTTTGCATTCCATTCCATCCATCCACAACATACTACATATATTGGTTGCATTTACTCTTTCTTGCATTTACTTATACATGTTCATCTTATTACACATGCTAGATAGATCTCTTATATGTCATTATCTTTACCATACACACATGCACGTTCACGTCTTTTCTAGTTGTGATCATAGATACAGTTCTTTACATGTAGCATGGATGTTTGGCACTACTACCAATCCCATAAAATAGTCCTGGGGGCATCCACTTTCGTACACTACAGGTGTTATTGTTTCATTTTTTCATAGCACTTTATTTATTGATTATACATGCTTTGACATACATTTTATCTTTCTAACATGCTAATGGGTGCTTCGTGTGCAACATTTATTTTACAGGGGTACTTGCTTCCATGGCTATCTATCTGTTTGTATGTTCTTGCTTTTCATTTTTTGCTATTATATATAGGCCTTACCCTTTGTTTGGTGTGCACACTTGTTTGTTTTTATGTAGTCACTTATGGCCTTGAGTGTCTTGCAACATCATGAGTGATGTCCCATGTTTGCAACCCACTTTTCATGGTCTATGTTGGCTTCTTGTGTGTTTACATTACATTTTCTTGCATTCTAGCTTATACATTGTTTTGTAGCTTATGCGTTGTTTTCTATATGCATGTTTGTTTTTACTAACACTTGTCTTTCTAGCCATTTGTTTACTGTGTGCCTTGGTTTCTACCAAGCGCATTCCCCTTTCCCCCTGCAGGGCACAGTTTCAGATTTCAGTGGTTGGTCCTCTTTTGGGGCCACATTCTCCTATCCATGTGATGTCACATGCACCCCAAAGAGGGGGGCATCATTTGGGTTTTACACACACATACACAACATAGTACCATCATTCACTAGTTTAGTTTTTTCCATGACACATTGGGTTACATACATGAAGTGGGTTCAGACCAGTCTACAGAACTCCATACACAATGGATTTTATAGGGAAGGTTTTGTCCTTAGCATTCTAGGGAGCAGTTATAGGTTAGAGGATAAACCAGACCTTCCTCTCTACACTACTTCAGCCAGTGGCATCGGACCGCCTAAAAAACTATGCAGTACAAAGATCTCTTCATTTTTAGGAAGCAGTTAAAGGTTGGAGGATAAATCAGACTTTCCTCCCTACACTTCTTCAGCCAGTGGCATGAGATCACCCAAAAAACTCACACTTCATCGACAACTTACAGATCCTTTCTACACCCTTTTTCTCATCACGGATCAGGTGCACATGTTCCTTTTTCATTTTCATACTTTGACATTTACATATTTTTTTACATGCGTATTCCTTACATGTGTTTTTTTACACATATACATGTGTATTTGACTAGTTGATCGTATTCTCTTTTGCAGGTTCATCTGTATGGGAAGCAAGAAGTCAACAACAACAACAACATCACTCAACATCACACACATCAATACTAACATGCAGGTACATCACACACATTGGCATCTACACATGTGTTTCCACCCTAGGTTCACTCTCATCACTTTTTACACTTTTTTATCTTTAGTCTCCACACTCCATCTTTTTGTCACTCCATGCTTTGTCTAGTCCCTCAACACATTTTCTACATCAATCTACATGGATATCAGGTACGCATCTCTATCTACTTTATGTTACCAAATTTTTTGCTCACCAACATAAGGTGGGGGAAAATGTAGAACACTAAATCATGCACTTTGGGTAATTATTTAGTCCCGATCTCATACTACTATTCATATGGTTCTTGAGTGAAAAAGAATACTAATTAACCCATGTCTTTGGCCATTTTTATTTTATTTTTTATTGCTACTTTTGATTTTGCACCTGTACTTGCCCAGTCTGTACTTTTTCACTACTTTTTTTCCTTTTATTTCTGACTGGGGCACCCAGCCCAGGACTGGGGTGCCCAAGGTGCCCTGGTCCCCTCTAGGGTGCCCTAATCCTCTTTACACTTTACTCTCACTTTTGGGACTTTCTAGCCATTTGAGATCTCTTATATCTTTTTACCGTGGTCAGCCTTTTCAAGGTTAATTACAAAATTAAAGAACAAGAGAACCATATAAATATAAATTTATGAGACCATAATGAGGGACCAAACACTAAGCACTATTATCACCACCTAAGGTTACATCCATCAAAGGCTTCTATTGCTCCATTTACATCCATCTAGCTCCATCACAAGGGGAAAAGGTTGGTTCATCTACATCACACTTCATAGGAGGGGATTTCATTTTATTGCATACACCATTTACTTACATTCTACATCTAGTTATTACTCCCTACTGACAAAGTGTGACTGCACAAGAGCACCTAGGGCACAATTCCACACACACACAACTAGAACTACATTGGGTCTAAGATGTAGTGCAATTCTCAGTGATAAGTCCATCCATTTGGCAGCTGAGGATAGTCCAACCCCTTCATATGCATCTTTATTTTTTAGGGTTTTGATGCTTTGCTCAGGGTTTTGTGGGTGATTCCTTAATTGCAGGTTTTAGCAGACACATTCAGTGATCAAAATATGCATACACACAACAAGAAGTGAACACAAAGAGAACATTGACCATAAACACCTCAGTTCCCTGGTCATTTTAACAAACCAAGGCACCCAGATACAAAACTAGAGTGCCCCAGGTGCCCCCATCCTTCTCCAGGTTCCCCAACCTAGCCAGACAACTCAGATCTACATTTTCTCATACTCCTATGTGATCGTTCCCATTCATGTTTCTCCAGTCACCTACTGCGACATAGTCCTATAACATTTGTATAATCAGCTAAGGCTCTTCTAACCTTGTTTCCACATTAGGGTTTCCACATTTCCATTTTTAGTTGTATACATTTATTTACTTAATTTATTTATGTTCTATTCTAGATTAACTATCATATATCCACATTTTTAGTTAATCAGGATATATAAGTAAGTCATTGTCACCCTATAACTCACCTAGAATTCTCACAAACTATTATTGCAAAGATCATTCCTAAAGAACTCAGCCAGATAAAAGAGTTTAACTTCATCCATTATAAGCATGAAAAGATGATAGATTCATGTCTTAGCAGTATTAAAGTCACTCCAAGAATTACACAAGGATTTCAATCAAGCAAAGAGTAAGTCACATAGTTGAGGCCACCACATCTCACTACTACTTCTATTGAGTGTATTAGAGAGACTATGCAATTATCATATTAGCTAATTTTTAAGAGAAACACGGGAACCTCTAGGGGGTTGGTTAGCTATGCACACTTACATAAGCACCTCTAGGAGAAATACATGAGGTTTGAAACCCACAGTATGGGATTAAGAAAAATCATTGACAATCATGGAAAAAATTCCTAATCTAGATATGTAACAGTGTTCGCAATTGAATATCCAATGGACCAGGGTAGCAATGACCCAACCAAATTAAGCTAGGTCATACGAAACCCTAGTTGCAAAAAGGATATAAGAATACTTAGTTGGCTTTCTAATTAAATATGGACCGTGCCAAAGTGATGACCAAAAAAAAGGGAGAATTTTCAAACATATCCTAGAAATTATGTGATAAGAAGATATTTTTGGAGTAGGGCACACTAGAATATCAAGGGCACCTGTGAGTGCCACAGTCCTTCTGGTGACCTATGAGTGTCAAACCCTGGGAAAACTCCTTTACAATGTCATAATATTTCACCTTCCTGTCACTTCTTGTCACTAGTAGGTTGCACAATGATTTTCAATGTCACTAAAAAAATTTGCATAAAGAATGACCTAAAACCCTCAAGAGTGCATCAAATCCCAAAAATAAAATATATGCAATATGGGGATTCAAACTGACCCCAAATGTCACCTAACTAGTGAAATTACAACTGAACGTTGTACTACATTTTAGACTCCATGTAGTTTTTGTGTGTGTGTGTGTGTGATAGAATGTGCCCTAGGAAGCTCTTGTGCACAAGTCGCACTTGATAGCAGGCAAGTAGCTAGATGTAGAAAATGTAAATAGATGTGTGGATAGAATAAAATATAACTTCCTCTTCCTATGTAAGTGTATGATAGAAAAATTTAGTCCCTTTCCCTTGAATGGATGTTAGATGGATGCATTTTGTGTTATTAGATTCCTTTGGATGCAAGCTTAGGTGATGATAATAATGCTTAGTAGATTGGTCCTCTTATTTTGGTCACATAACTTTGTATTTATATGATTCCCTTGGTTGAATTTCACAATTGACAACTGGAAGGAAAAATAACCATAAGGAAATAAGATGCCCAAAAGATAAAAAGGATCCCAAAAAGAGCGAGTAAATTACAAAGAGATGGGGTGCCCAGAGGGGACGGGGGCACGTGGGCGTTGGTGTCCTGTCTGGAAGTTAGTGTCATGAAGATGATTGAAAGATAATAAATGAAGTCCAGACTGGGATGTAAGGTGTAAAAAAAATAGAAAATAAGAAATAAGACAAAATGGCCAAAGATAGTTGGTCAATTGCTAGTTTTCTCACTTAGGAATCATATGAATAGTAGTATGCATGATTAGGACCTATAAATGTACCCAAAGTGCATGATTTTGTGTCTACATTTTCCCCCACTTTATGTTGTTGAGTGAATACTCGAATAACATAAAGTAGATAGAGATGTGTACTGATAACCATGTAGAGTGTGATGGTAATAACGTGTGCCGAAGAGACAAGTGAAAAGTGTGAAGTGATAAAAATGAAAGCATGGAAGCTAAGAAAGAGAAATTAACCCTAGGGGTGAAGCATATTGATTGTACTATGTTGTACATGATGATGTTCTTCATGTAGGGGTACTTATTGTTGTGTATTAAGGATGGACCTGCAAAAGAAGATGTGAAAGATGTAGTCAAAGTCATGTATTATGAAAACTCATGTAAAAAAGTATGTAAAAGGATGTGTAAAAAGATAGTAAAAGGAAAGTGTGCACCTGATCCATGAAGAGTGAAAAGTATAGAATAATTTCTTGAAAATGTAGAAGAACAAGTTTGAAATCTCATGAATAGAAATTTTTTTTGGAGATCTCACACCAAGAACAAGTTTTTTGGGTGATCTCATACTAAGTGTGAGTTTTTTGGGCTGATGTCATGCCAAGAAGAGGAGTTTTTTAAAAAGGGTGTTTTATCTCATGCTATGATTGTTTCCCAAATTTATACACCACTGCAGATGTGATATGTTTTTTCCATGGACGATCTCATTTGCCAAGATACTAGAAGAAGTGTTGTGGAGAACTTATTCTAGTGTTATGTCTCCTGTGAAAATTACATTGTGACTACTTCTTGTTAAATATAATGTAACACCACTGTAGATGGGAAAGTGACGAGTACCCATATGCTAGTGTAGTTTAACCAATGTTAGTTCCAATTGAGAAAAGTCAGATTCTAGTCCAATGCATTCCTGTGTTGATTTTATAATGAGGATTTTTGGCTCTGTACTATGAAAACTAATCTCTATATGCTATCACTCTGAACTGATGAATCGATAAGAAGATTGTGTATCTTCCCCTCATATGACAATAGCACACCAGGAAGATTTGGAGTCAAGTACTAAATTTCCAGGTATTTTAGCTCTCTGTTTTACAAATCTGGGTGTTGGTGACTATGTTGTAGGAGATCTCAGGACTTCAACATAAGATTCTTGGCACTGGTGTCTGAGAACTGATGACCCAATCATAGTGGTACTTTACTATGTTGTAAATGTGTACCTTGAGATACATTGTATGAGGTGATTGATTCACCCAATGTATGCCCCCCTCGTTTGGGGTGCATGCTGACATTCATATAGGAGTATGCAGCCCAAAGGAGAGGACCGGAAATTGTTCTAAAATTGGATACCCTATAGGGGGGAGGGAATGTGCATGGTAGAAACCAAGGAACATGCAAACAAAGTGGATAGAAACATGTGTTAGTGCAATACAAAAACATGCATGTAAAATGTAAGCTGCAAGTAGAAGATAATGTGTAATCAAGACACAATAAAACAACATGAAAGAAGACAATGTAGACCGTGAAAATTGGGTTTTAGACATGGGATCATTGCTCATGATGTCACAAGACAATCAAGGCTTGAGTGAGGCCAAAAGCATATAAGTGTGTATACAAGAAAAGGGCATAGCCCACATTTAATGACAAACAATGAAAATAGTGATACGCAAGTAAAGTATAGGACAACCATGGTGGAAAATAGTTTACAAGACAAATGTTACACATGAAGCACTTGTTAGCATGTTAGAAAGATAAAAAGTATGTCAAAACATGTATAATCTGAATAGTAGTGTGTAAGAATAGAAAGTAGTAAATAATGAAATAATAACACATGTATGTGTACGTAAATGTGGATGCCCCCACGAAGCCTTGTGGGACTAGTAATAGGTACAGTTGCCAAGCATCATTGATGCATGTAAAATATATGTAGAAATTATGCATTCACAACTAGAGAAACCAAGTGAAAATGCATGTTTATATAGAAAATATTATGACATACTAAGTATCTTTCTAGCATGGGAAGAAAAGTGGATACATGTAGGCATAAGTAAGATCAAGAAAGTAATAAGTGCAAACCAAATATGTAGTACTGTTGTGAATGTCCGTGAGAATGGAATACCTATGAATTGTGTGAGTGAAATGGGAGGAGAAGTGTTGCCCCCAATCGGATGTGAATGAGCATGAGATGAGGTTCATTTTGGCTAAAAGACCCATGGAAATCAAATAATGAACCATAGATACGAGTGTCATCATCTATGAAATGGTTTTGAAATACTGAGTGCTAGAAAGTATGATATCATAAGGTGAATGTATTGTTTTATCATAAAATGAGTGTAAATGCGGTGAGGTTAATTTATTATTTTGACCTTCAGTAGTCTCAAAACGTATGAACTATGTAACTAGATTACATCATAGGGTAATGATGATACAAATTAATGTGTACTAAGAAAGGACGTTTGTATTGATGCTTTGGAAACATTATCATTAAGGTGTTAGAGTGTCAAGGCATATGACATTGTGGGTGATTCATTTATATAGATGAAAGTTATGAGAAGGTCATGATGTAAAAAATTGTGACAAGTGATAGAGACCCATGTGACAATTAGGTGTACCATTGCCGATAGAAATGGAAAACGATGTATCATACAAAGCATATTGGGTGACCGATGCAATGGGGGAAATATGGTAGGAAGTCAAAAGCATGGGTGTTCGGGGTCTCTCTATGATTAGCTCACAAAGTATGAGTGGTTGCTAAGGATCCCATAATGCTTTGTCCAAGTTCTTGTAAGAGGAGGTTGATTTATCCCTAACCCCCATTTTTTAACAAGAGGTTCCCTTTAGTTTGATGGTAATTGTATGGTACCCAAGTGAAAGGTAGGTACTTGTACTACCAGAAAGATCGGATGCTCAGGTGTACCCCAATGAAAGACTTCAGCATCTCTTCCAGCAAGCTCCTTTGGAATCCAGAATGAACTACTTGCATAAGAGTAACTTTAGCATCTGAAGCTGATTTGATCTCAAGTGTCCGTGGGATGGCTTCATTAATGTTCTATCTGCCCCATTGGAGCTTGTGTTGGTCTTCATTGTGTAATGGTATCCAAGAGTTGTCTAATGCCAGGAATGTACGTACCCAAAATTGTATGTACTGTACAGTTGGAAATTGGTTACACAAACCCCAATGATGATTAAGATCTCTTCGCAAGGTGTTCGGAATCCAGAAAGCTCGCTGAGTGTACATTTGCATCCCAAAAAGCCTTGTCCAGCCTCTACATGTTTTATCCTAACCTTTTCTCTCTTTTTCCTTGTTTTTTTGTCGTTAGTTACAGGACCGCCTCCCTGCCAGGGCGGTGGTCCTGTAACCACCCCCTAGGGTGGCGGTCCACCCAGCCAGGGCATCGGTCCTGTAACCGGCCAGGGCGGTGGTCCTGTAACCGCCGCCCTGCACAGGGCGGCAGTCCTGTACGCATTTTCCAGAACGCTCTGACGATCGCATCAAACATAAAAATTCAATTTGCATCCACATTTCTCAACCACTTTGTCTTGCATTTATGTTTTAGCCACCTGGTAAATAGTAATTTATCTTTGTTTAATGGTGAGAGAGTTCAATTTGAACTTGCCTTCTGGTCATTGCAAATGCTATAAATATGCAGCTTGTTTACAAGTAAATGGTCTTGGTTCTTTGGTCTGGAGTCTTCATTCTTGAGCTTCAGTCTTCAATACTCAGTCCTAGATTTTGTTTATGAATCATTTTATCTTTAGCATGGATTAGAATTCTGAATATTTAGTTATGCCTCACTGTACACCGACAACGATCCTGCTAGGAATCGCATAGGCCAAGCTCTGTTCTCTTGCGCCATCCCTCTCCTACTTGTACTTCGTTGTATTTCTCTGAAGCTGCTATTGCTCACTGTTTGAGTACCTGCTATTTATCATTTTGTTTCATCATTGCTGCAACGACCCTGCTAGGAATCACATAGGCCAAGCCAGTTCACTTGCACCATCCCTCTCCTACTTGTGCTTCGTGCCATTTTTACTTCAAAGCGACTACCATCCCAGTGCCTTCTCTTGCTGATGCTGCTATACTCCTACTCTTTCTGGATTCACGTGAACACGCAAGAATGAAGAGATCACTCTGAGGGGACAAGCTACAACAAAACTAGATTTGCCTCTGCTCAGTAAACTCCAGGTTTAAATCGTCAAAGTTATTATCAAATAGAGTAGCGAATCATTTTATTTCAGTTAAGCTCACTTTCAATATTGCCAGGGAAGCTGTGGGGAATGATAGTTTCTGAGAAACTATGATTTGTTCCTCACTTCTGAGGTAGGATTGAAGGTTTTCAATTAAGTTAATTAGCTGTCTTTTATCTAGATTCACACATCTGCACAGGTGAATAACCACACCAGGTTATCTCACTTGTTTAGTTTTAGTATAAAAGTATTTAATTGTTGCTTGTAATTATAATGTTTCAATCGTATATTTTGTTTAGATTAGTTTCCCTTTCAATAGTAGTATAAATTGTTATTTTCAGTATAAGTTAATTCAGAGACTTCAAACTAGATTAAACACTTAGATCCTAGTTAGGAGGATAAACCACTAGGGAATTTACGCTACCCGCTCATAGCCTCTAAATCTCCCCTTTGTCATTTCAGCTACCAGGAGATCACACTACCAGATCTTAGTCACTGATCCTCCCATGGTTAGCCATAGGAAAGTTCCTTGCCGATTCTCATCCTCGCCTGTAGCTTTTTCTATCGTAGAAAATTGGCCATAATCCTGGCTGTGGCTTCATCTAAGTCACCCGCATTACAAACCACCGGCTGTCTCGGCACGACCTCGGGAGGTCAGGTACGGGGAAGGTCACTTGTCGATTATCATCCTCGCATGTCACTTTTCCATCGTACAAAATTGGTTAACCCGACGTGAACGTCCTACTTTCTGGTTCAAGTCATATTTCTACTTGCTTTCATCTTTTCATCTTTTCCACCTCATTAGCCTTCACATCAGCTTCACCAACAAAATTGGTGAACTGACGTGAAAGGAACAATTGTCTTCACTTTCACACTCTTCTTTTAGTTTTTCCATCCACCTTCGCTCTTTCCCATTATTCTGTGGGTATTCATATACCCCCCGAATATGTCAGGATTCGATGCATATGGCAGACCTCTCCTAGGTCTTGAAGCATACTACGATCAACTGAATAGACAACCATCACCCTCGCTCTCAGCATGGGGTGACAACTATTCAACTAACCGGTTTTCAACACAAACTCCACCTCAAAGGACTAGATATAGTTCTTCTTTCCAAATAGAGGAGTTGGATCAGCTCACTCAAACACAACAACCAGAGCCTTCAGGCTCAAACAACATGACGCTCACTGGAGAATCTGGTTCATCTCCTCAGGTGTTGCTTAGACCACAAATTAGTAGACAATCAGATCCATATCTATTTTTAGATGATGAATACTTAGCACGTTATGCTAGGAGTGAACAACGCTCTCAAAGTATGTACCCACCTATAGGAGGTTTACAAACACAACCCGAGGTCTCTTTTCAAGAAAACACCCCCATTCCTCCACCTATAGGAAATGCCCTCAGTGAAACTTGGCAGGGAAACGGCCAATTCATAGCAGGGTACCATATGCCTATACAACCTCAAGGTATACAACAAACACCACTAAGGAAAAATACCATGTCTTCACCAAACGAGGTCATCTCAACCTTAGTTGAAAAGTTAGAGGGTTGGAACTTGCTCAAGCAAATCAAAATTCACAATTCATGCAGCAGGAAATTCCAATCCTCCACATCATCCTAGCCAAGTAGACCTCCTCACAGGAACAGGCACGTTGGGCATGCCTCCTCAGTATTCACAACAAACGCCAACTAGAACCGCGTTTTCTAACGCCACTCCAGTGGAAAATATGATACCTCCCAGTTTAGTACAAAATAATCCATTCCTAAGCAATGCTCCTCCATACTTAAACATGTATTCCAAATCACCACAGGGAGATATGTTCTCTTCTCCTGGCATGTTCACTCAACCACAGGGATTTCCTTATGCCCCTGCAAATACATATGCTATGCCATATCAACAACCCATTCCACCTCCACCCCCTCAGCAAGCACCATCAATGGTCGAAACCTATGCAATAGGAACTTATTCAGAATATTTGAAAGAACCTTTAGACTTCACTATACGAAGCGTCATGCTTCCAAGACCTCTTCCCAATCTACCCAAGTACAAAGGGGAGGGAGACCCAAATGCACATATTAAGGCCTATGCCACAGCCATTCGAGAACTGCTCCCTTGGGATGGAGTTGTTGCTAAAATATTCCCCAAAACTTTAGAGGGTATCACCCTCGATTGGTATTACAGAATACCTGAAGCCTCAATACATTCATTTAAACAACTCGTTTCAGAGTTCATCAAGGCGTTCGACATGAACAAATTGTTGAGAACAGGAATCAGGGAATTCTTGCATATTAAGCAAGAACACAATGAATCTGTTGCTCATTTCATCCAAAGATGGCGTACAGTCCTCTATTCTTCAGCAAGCGCTCCAAACATGGATCAGATGGAACTATGTGATTTATTCCTTCATTCTCTCAGCAGAGAGATAAAGGAAGAAGTCCAGAAGTTCCCACTAAGAACTTATGATGAAGTACTTGAGAGCGCTCTCCGAATAGATCAAGCTGCAATAGATAGTGGTCGTAAGACATATGGAACAAATGGGAGGTTAATCATCGCCAACCAAAACACTACGACCTATCCTAATACCACAAACCAATCAAGGACCTAAAATCCTTAACAAAAACCATGGGGTTACAACAGATGGAGTCACTGATCAAGTCAAAGGACCAAATGTTGTGAACACCCCCACACCTGCTTAACAATCAACGAAACAATAACTTCACTCCAACAATCAATACGGTGGATTTTAATCATCCTCCACAACAACAACAACAACAAAAAAACATAGCAAATCCAGTCACAAGGCCTTGCTCAGGGCCCAAAACTCATGGATATCAAAACCAAAGCCAAAGGCCACAACCTCAAAATTTCAACTATAACAACTAACAACCCAATCAGAAATTTGGGTCACAACAGGATTCAAACCAATGACGACGGAACTATAATCCCAATCTATATTGTGGTTTCCAAACAATTAGGGGTCATGATACTAGGACTTCTCATGACTACAAAAAATTCTTACAACGTCTACCAGAAGAGTAAAAACAACTCTTTATAGATATGTTTCTAGAAAGTCCTACACTGCCACTTGGTATGGGATCAGTTTCCCTGCAAAATGCACCTCTCAAGATCTTCAATGATCCTCTCCCAAATCATTCTAACAATAACAGGTTAGATCCAAATGGGACAAACAAAGGTGTCATAATAAGGAAACAATGATCAAGAAGCCTCAACTCACGACAACTCTTAGATTGCTCCTAATCTAGATTC
The DNA here is from genome assembly GCA_019776745.2 of Taxus chinensis. NCBI lineage: Eukaryota > Viridiplantae > Streptophyta > Pinopsida > Cupressales > Taxaceae > Taxus > Taxus chinensis. The sequence continues at coordinate 144,905 of JAHRHJ020003439.1, read as the reverse complement.
ACATGGTAATACAAAAATATTAGGATTAGTTGAGTTAGAGGTTGCGCTTGAAATTAATGCAACAACTCAGATAGAGGATTATGTTTCACAGCCCCTACCCAATACTTTCTGCACATGAGATGAAGTTCCTATAATTGCTAAACCAGTAGGATCCTATGATTTAATATCATGATTTGAACAAAACCTTTTCTCACATTTCATTCCTAGATTTGCTGAAAAATTCACCCGCTGCATCGCTTTGCTTGCTCAATGCATTAGGTCTTGGTCATCTAATTAACATCACTCCACCTCCTGAAACACAAGTAAACCATGTAGACTTTGATATCTACCCTTCGAGACAGCCAGATAGAGATACTGAGTTTAAATTTGACATAAGTAAGATGCCAACAGACGCTGAAATCTTGCGTAGAGGTGATCCACCCTTGCATTTATAGGTCTGGGTTTACAACAATTACGTTAAACGCACAATGATTGATGACGGGGCAGCAATTAACATTGTCCCCTTCTCTTTCCTTCAAAAGCTAGGATATGGAGAAACAAACTGTTCCACAACAAGAAACACGCTAAGGGGCTATGATAGTCTCAAGGCAACTTCAATTGGGACTATAGTGTTACCAGTCACCTTAGGGCCCAAAACAATCCTCACTGAATTTTATATTATAGATCGGGAAACCAACTATAATATGATTCTCGGTCATCCATGGATACATCGCATGAAGGCAATCCCTTCCACGTTATTCCAAGAAGTAAGGTTTTTACACCTAGGAAAAGTCTTCATCGCTCAAGGGGATCCTAAACCCTTTGATATACACTTAGAAAACCTCAAGAAAAAGAAAGGAGTCCATACAGAGTATGAGCTTCCCATGAATCAATTAAACAAACCACCTCCAACAAAAGAGTTAGTCCCAATCACCCAGACATTCCAAAGGTTGAATTTGTTGACCCAAAAATATACGAGGTGGCAAAGACAAATAAAGGTAAGTCAATTTCTGTGGAAACAGTCTCCACTAAAACCACAGCAGGAATTATGAAACTCTTGGAGAATGACGAGCCGATCTTTCTCCCATTCGAACCTCAGGGAATGGGTAGTCTTCTCGGTATAGCATCTCTTCCCTCCGATGACCTAAATCTAGATATGAACATGATAGAATTAACAAATGAAGAAGGGAAATTTAAAATTGAAACGATGCCTATCAAAACCATCTCTAGGCATTGCCCTATTCTAAAGCCTGGTTTCGACCCATGCGCATCTGAAGCTAAGTTTTCCCTATCCATGGGGCAAGACCTCATCATTCGACAAAATTTACAAATAAACACAAAGCTCCATATGGGAGAGAAGGTCGAGCAGCATAGTCATGCTCACCCACATGCCATCTCTCAAAAACATGACAAAGAGGCATGCGAACGCCTCTTTCAGAAAAATGTTTTTAATAATGGGACATATACACCTCTAGGAAAGGGTTGTAAGTTCAAACCCAGAATGGTAGGCCCTCGTCAAGAGAATGAAAAATTTGAGGATAATGGTTCTCCGCTGTGTACTTCTAGGGGTGAAGAATTCGATATTCATCAACTTTCTTCACCTTAGACATCATGACATATAGTTCCACCTGCATTTTCATATGTACATGGTTACAGTTGCATTGCATTAGTAATTTAGTTAGTTCATCCTGTTCACTCATTTCATAAATATTGTAGTTCAGGAACTTAATCTTAAGTAATTTGTTACAAATTTCTGAAGATATTGGCAAAAATATTCAAATCACATCTCTTCAAACATCATCAAGTATTTTCAAATCTTCTCATCAAGTTTGACAGACAAACATTGACGGAAACCATACCAAGACCTGCATACTTGGCTTTGCTCTTTCTTTCTACTAGGTGAAGTTGTCCTTGCCTACGGTCTGTTCTAGAAGCTTCTTGGTGTCACATCTATCCCTCTTAAAATCTCTTGGAACAAAAGGATATCCCAAAGTCATAGATCAGAAATGTCAAAATCAAATGAAATCAAAAGCACCAAGCAAACAAAATATTTTATTTTACACACTTCTTTGCCCCATCAACCTTCGGTGATAAGCCCACATCTCTTACTGGTGATGTGAGGTTGGGAAAGGAAAGAAGTGCCCTTACTCCCCTGTATCTTGCCTTTGGTGACAAACCCATGCTTCTTACTAGTGGCATGAGGCAGGGTGTGGGGGGTCCAGTCACACAAACTAACAAATCTTGGTATGCTAAAAACACAAGTCAAATTCTGTTAAGAGAAAGCAAATATCCAAATTCCAAAGAGATCAAATCCTCAAAACCAGATTTTGTCAACCAGGTTGCCATTTATGAATCTAAGTCTAGATAAACTGAAAAGTAAGTGGCCTTCTAAGCTTGGTAGTAGTTCTGAGTAGGGTAAGTGTGTAGGTCCAAATTTGGTTCTTGTTCTTGGTTTGTCTGTCTCTCATCATTCCATTCAAATCAAACTCATACAACTTGTGCCCTTCCCAATTCTTGGTGTTGAGCCCTCGCGTCTTACTAGTTGCGTGGATTTGGGATTGGGGCAAGTTCATCTCTTTATCACTATACATTCATCACATTTTTCCAAAATAAGAAGAAATCACAGAACATTGCCCAAAGAGGCCAAAAGTTCAATACTACAATATGTTTACATCATCACATATCAGCATTACAAAAGTAAATAAAAGTAAAAACATTCTGTTTAACATTTGTTATCACTTGTCATCCATTGCATACATTCTGAAAAGCATATGAAAATCAGAAATTCTAAACTTCTAAGAGTACACACATGAATCAAATCATCAATATAAGCCAACTCTATACAACGAATAACCGAACCAAAAAGATATATATGTATATATCATATATGTCATAGCTTTTTACGATGTCATCGTGTTTTACGCACACTAGGTGCATGGTCAAAACGCTTGCAATAAGCACAAAATACCAAAACAACATACATGCCTCACAAAATGGAGACTAAGAAATAAAGGAACTCTGCCTATCCCCCCTTTTGAGGCCCATTATGACCGCTCTAGTTACGAATTTCTTAGGAGTTCTTCTCAAAAGCATTCAAAAACAGCAAAAAGCTAAGCCTAACGCAAAATACCATTCCCAAGCTCATTCCAATTCAATCATACTCAAAAATGAAAAGAGTGATCACCGTGGACCCAAAGCTCAAAAATTACCAAATCGATACGCACAAATGAATAGGAAAATGAGCTCGTTTTGTATATTTATAACATTCTAACCTTGTTTTGAATGTTCTTTCCCAGAGTTGGAGCACCAACAGAGGTAAGTTCTTATCCTCGCGCAAATGGTAAGTCCTCATTTCATACTTAATTTAGTATTTATTTTTCAATTTATTTTATCTATCTACACTTGAGTCCCTTTTTCATTTTGTAGATAGCGGGAATTTGGATGACGGCATTTCAGCACACGGGCGTGTCAAGTATAGCCTCGAACTGCCCATTTTAGGACTTCCATACTCAGACCCAACATTTTACGTGTCTTTATGGCTAAAACACTTCTCCAAGGGGGGAATATGTACGTACCCAAAATTGTATGTACTGTACAGTCAGGAAATTGTTACGGAAAACCCCAATGATGATTAAGATCTCTTCGCAAGGTGTTCAGAATCCAGAAAGCTCGCTGAGTGTACATTTGCATCCCAAAAAGCCTTGTCTTAGCCTCTACATGTTTTATCCTAACCTTTTCTCTCTTTTTCCTTGCATTTTTGTCTTTGTTACAGGACTGTCTCCCTACCAGGGTGGCGGTCTCAGTCCTGTAACCACCTCCCAGGACCAGGGCGGCGGTCCTGTAACCACCCCACCCTGCACAGGGCAGGTGGTCCTATACGCATTTTCCAGAATGTTCCGACGATCACGTCAAACATAAAAATTCAATTTGCATCCACATTTCTCAACCACTAAATCTTGCATTTATGTTTTAGCCGCCTGGTAAATAGTGATTTATCTTTGTTTAATGGTGAGAGAGTTCAATTTGAACTTGCCTTCTGGTGATTGCAAATGCTATAAATATGCAGCTTGTTTACAAGTAAATGGTCTTGGTTCTTTGGTCTGGAGTCTTCATTCTTGAGCTTCAGTCTTCAATACTCAGTCCTAGATTTTGTTTATGAATCATTTTATCTTTAGCATGGATTAGAATTCTGAATATTTAGTTATGCCTCACTGTACACCGACAACGATCCTGCTAGGAATCGTATAGGCCAAGCTCTGTTCTCTTGCGCCATCCCTCTCCTACTTGTACTTCGTTGTATTTCTCTGAAGCTGCTATTGCTCATTGTTTGAGTACCTGCTATTTATCATTTTGTTTCATCATTGCTGCAACGACCCTGCTAGGAATCACATAGGCCAAGCCAGTTCACTTGCGCCATCCCTCTCCTACTTGTGCTTCATGCCATTTTTACTTCAAAGCGACTACCGTCCCAGTGCCTTCTCTTGCTGATGTTGCTATACTCCTACTCTTTCTGGATTCACGTGAACACACAAGAATGAAGAGATCACTCTGAGGGGACAAGCTACAACAAAACTGGATTTACCTCTGCTCAGTAAACTCCAGGTTTAAATCGTCAAAGTTATTATCAAATAGAGTAGCGAATCATTTTATTTCAGTTAAGCTCACTTTCAATATTGCCAGGGAAGCTGTGGGGAATGATAGTTTCTGAGAAACTATGATTTGTTCCTCACTTCTGAGGTAGGATTGAAGGTTTTCAATTAAGTTAATTAGCTGTCTTTTATCTAGATTCACACATCTGCACAGGTGAATAACCACACTGGGTTATCTCGCTTGTTTAGTTTTAGTATAAAAGTAGTTTAATTGTTGCTTGTAATTATAATGTTTCAATCGTATATTTTGTTTAGATTAGTTTCCCTTTCAACAGTAGTATAAATTGTTATTTTCAGTTTAAGTTAATTCAGAGACTTCAAAACTAGATTAACACTTAGATCCTAGTTAGGAGAATAAACCACTAGGGAATTTACGCTACCCACTCATAGCCTCTAAATCTCCCCTTTGTCATTTCAGCTACCAGGAGATCACACTACCAGATCTTAGTCACTGATCCTCCCATGGTTAGCCATAGGAAAGTTCCTTGCCGATTCTCATCCTCGCCTGTAGCTTTTTCTATCGTAGAAAACTGGCCATAATCCTGGCTGTGGCTTCATCTAAGTCACCCGCATTACAAACCACTCAACGGTGGTTTCTAGCAGGGGTCCCATTTTGCCAATACTTGGACCATGGTCCATTTTACACTTTTCTATTGCGTAGGTATTGACAAGTTTTTACACGACTAGGAGTGGTTTGATTCTACGTACCCAAAATTGTAAGGTTACTGCCTACTTGCGGTTATGAATGTTTAGATATGCCCCAATGATGATACAGGTCTCTTTGCAAGGTGTTCTGCCATGGATCCTAGAGAGAGCTTCTCCAGTGGTTTTGATGTGTTAACATCTGCATACCCCAACTAGATCCTCCGCTTGTGCTTAGGTTTTTCCCCTTTTCCTTCTCTTTTCTTGGCATTTTGCTAGTTCAGTGACGAAACCACCGCCCTGAACATGGGTTGCTAGTGTGTAACCGCCGCCCTGGGCTTGTGCAAATGGACATGTTCTTTACACATTTTTTGAATGCTCTTGTGACATAACTCACGTGAAATATCATCGTGTTACTAGCTTTCTCATTGCCAACTTGAGCATAGCCAAATTATGCCTTTTGGTCCTGTGGAATAGTGTTTCTTCATTGTTTATTGGTTAGAAGAGTCCTAGTTTGGGTTTTGATACATGGTGAATGAATTCATTATAAATTGCTGGCTTGTAAGCTCAAGCAAATGGCCCCCATCTTCTCCAATTTCTCATTGTTGTTTGTGGTCAATTGTCTTTACTTTGGAAATGGTCCTTCATTTGTTGCATGACATGCTTAGTTTATTCATTGACTAGCTGTTGGTAAGCCACATGTCCAACTTTGTGTGCAAGCAGTGTTGTTGTTTTATCAATCCATTAGAGTAGAATAGCTTAGGAAGCCATTAGAGTTGCAGGTTTTGCTCATCAAGACAGGATAATTTCAGGTTCTGGACGCTTTGTGTTGCATGAAAAATCGCAATAAATCCCGCTAGGAATTGCATAAGCCAAGCTCTAGTACTCTTGCGCTATCCCTCTCCTACTCGCATTGTATTCATCTGCATTCTGAAGCTAATCCCTTGTTCCAATACACCTACTTCTGTTGATGCTAGCATTACACGCTTTTCTGGATCTCCCTATGAACACGAAAGAATGAAGGAGATCACACTTAGGGGACAAGATCACACACACCATCAGATTCGCCACTGTTATGCGGAATCCAGGTTCAAGCTTTCAAAGTTCTAGTTAGAATCATATCAAATAGAGTAGTTAATTACTTTATTTCAGTTGAATTCATATTCTCGATATTGCCAAGGAAGCTGTGGGGATTGATAGTTTCTGAGAAACTATGATTCACTCCTCACTTCTGAGGTAGGATCGAGAATCTTGAAAATAGATTAGATAAGCTATTGTTTAGAATAAGATCTATAAATTACACAGACAAATAGCTACACTCGGTTATTTTGTTTGTTTTAAATTATTATTTAGTTGTCAATTCTAAATATTTTAAATAGCTGCTTTCTTAAATTCATATAGTTCGTCAGAAAAATACAAAAAGAAGTCATATATGCTATAGATATACTTGCAAATAGTTAACTTTCATTTTAGCTACAATTAGTTTACATTACTGCTTTTGCATGACCATCACGGGACCTAGAGAGCCCAAGGAATACGTATTCGAGCCAATCGTGCCTTAGCCCAATCTCATCAGCGGAAATAACTGATATAGATCAAAATATTAGGATCCAATTCTTTCAAACAACGGTACAGCTTGCAAGCAAATCAGATTCCCAGTTGAGAGGATTAAACAGAGAAGACGACCAAGCACATACATGTTTTGGTCAAATCAACCGAACTACAGATTACCCTAGGCAAACATATCCACATGACTGTAGAAGGGTTTGAAAGAGAACAACCCTTTGGTTGTGATCCTTTGGTCCCACAGCCAGGTGTAGGAGATACCCTCACAGAACATATATACCAGTTTAAGGATCTAGGTTGCGACGAACGCCTGTGAGGTATTCTGAGAAAATCACATAGTTATTGGTCCTGAATATAGAAGCTGAGAAAGCATATGATTATTGGATATTAGGGATTAGGACTTGATTCTACGTACATGACCATAGTCAGGTCACACAACAACCAAGAGTCTACGCTTGTGATCCACAAATCCCACAGCCTAACAAATCCATCAGAGTCAATCAGATATAGATACTGGCCTACACACGTTAGTATTCCAGATCTACTCCACTTCCACCCACCATCATCGAACAATCGTCCTTACTGGATATAGCGGCTAACAAAGCTAAAGAGTTCTGGACTAGGCCATAGAATCGCCCGTAGAGTCAATTGTATTCACCATCCACCATATGACCTTATCTAGGGACGTAAACGAAACTATACCAGGTCATTTTCCATGTATTCCACAACCCATAGATCGAATCATGCTAGAGCTCGATATTGATTGGAGCCTTCGAGCAGTCATCCTTGCTGATCGATCTATCATGCCAGTCCAAGTTAGAAGGGCTTTCTTTGCCTTAGATTCACAAATTCCATTAGTGCGTGTCGAAGACATTAGATTACCTAACTAGTTTGTCTACATCCCACGCATATTCCATCCCCACCGGTTGTCTTGGCATGACCTCGGGAGGTCGGGTACGCGGAAGAGTCACTTGTAGATTCCCCGCTCGTCGCTTTTTCCGGATCGTACAGTTTCCCCAGGTATCAAGACTTGGATCAATCACGATGGGTCATTTCCCAATTCTGAGATTAGGGAAGAGTCGATATTGATTGGAGCCTTCGAGCAGTCATGGTCGATCGATCTATCACACCAGTCCAAGTTAGAAGGGCCTTCTTTGCCTTAGATTCGCAAATCCCATTAGTGCGTGTCGAAGACATTAGATTGCCTAACTAGTTTGTCTGTGTCCCACACATATTCCATCCCCACCGGATGTCTCGGCATGACTCGGGAGGTCGGGTACGCGGAAGAGTCACTTGTAGATTCCCACGCTCGCTCGTCGCTTTTCCGGCGTACAGTTCCCCAGGTATGGGTTGATGTGATACCCCTCAAACTCAAATCTGATGAAGGATTAGAATGCATCGGTGATGAGTTTAATAAAATGGTAGGTGAAGAAGAAAAATAAGGTAAGGTTCAGGCGTGGGCAATAGGTGAAGAAGAATAATAAGGAAGGGTTCAAGTGTGGGAAAGGGTTATTTTGGGTGTAGGTAATAGGCAGGGGTATTCAAACACACACACACATATAGAATGTGACAAGGCACTAGGATGAAGAGCTCACAAACTCTACATCATCAAAGGTCAATAGTTTATCCAAACAAGGTTGATGTGGTCTAGGTATCCAAGGTATAGGATACGGTCCTGAAACACAACTAGGCTAGGTGTAGGAATGAACATTAGGTGGGTTCCATAGCACCAATAGGTTTGGTCTGGTCAAGATAAAAAACATGACATAAGGCAAGGAAAGGTTGGTAGGATAAAAAAACACAAGTAACATCATCGCAAGGTATAACGAGTAAGCAAATTCGAGTGTCAAATGGGTGGGTCAGGTTGGGTTGATAGGTAAGGCCATAGGTAAGGTCGTGCGTAATGTAGTAGGGAAAAAATGCCCCAACTGATATGAAGGTTGTAGGTTAGGTAATAAGGTGATTAGGTGAGCCACAAGGGCTTGGGTAAGGGTGGGTAGCAAGAAAACTGCACTTTTGGAAATCAAATGTGATGAAATGTGGCATAGAGCGTTTAAGTAGGGTGACCAATACCGGTTGAGGTAAACTAATACCGGTCAAGGAAAACCGATGCCGTCAACATAGGGCAAAACCAACATTGGTCAAGTATTTGGGGGTAAAAAGTAAAACCCATGTTTGGAAAAGTTTATTTGGTATTTGATATTTGTGGAAAATGACATGAGGATTGATTTGGGATTTTGATATGGGAGAAAATGACAAGGTGAGGGATAGGCTTTGGTGAGCAGGCTGAGTTGGAGTTTCTTTGAGTGGACCCATGAGATCTTTCTAAGTGAGTGGATTGGTTGATAGTTGAGAGAGTGAGTTAGGCTATGGTAGAGTTAGGAGAATGTTCAGGAGGACCTCCTGTGCAGAGACCAGACATCCCACCATGGAGACAACGTCAAGTAGAGGTAGGATTCAATCCTCATGTGTGGTTTTGATTAAAACTAATGTAGAAAATTGAAAGATTTGGGTTTTATATTTGATTTTGAAATTTGGGTTAAATGATGAAATTGGGTGTGGGGAGGGCCAAATGTAGATTAAATAGGTTGGTAAATGAATTTGGGAGAGATTTAGAAGGTTTTGGGTAGGTTTTTTGGAAATTTTTTCAAGTTTTTGAAAGGTGGGGATGTCGGGTTTGGCTTTGGAGCTGAACTAGTGACCGACGCTAGTCAGGCATCAGGCCATGTCGGTAGGCTTACATCGGTGGGGTAAAAGGGTGACTAGTACCAGTCAGGGTGACCGATGGTGCTGGTCACTGTAAAAAGTGACCAAGTCCTAAAAATGAAGGTTTAGATGGAAAAAATAGAGAAGGATGGAAGGGTAGGATAGATGGTGAAGTGGTGAGGTAGTGGTAGATAGAGTAGGTGTATAAAATGATAGAATTAGGTGGGGTTTAGGGTGAATGTAGGTATGAATGGTCAGGTTTTAGGTGCAAGTCATGTCAAATCAGTGAAGGTAGGAAAGTAGTAAACCAGAATATGTGAAAGTGTTTAGGAAAGATAGAATATAGGGTAGGAAAGTGACTTAGGTAGAAAATAGATAGGCTAGGAAATGTGTGTGTGGGATGGGACTAGGTAGGAGTGAAATAGATGATTAAAAAAGAGGTAAGTGCTTGACAAGTTTAATTGGTAATGATGTAGGCACATCACCAGTTGACTATGTGGGACAGGGTGCCACCTTTGTTGGTACAGATGTGAGGTAGCATCACTGAGGATGAGTGGGACCATATGAGAGATGTTGGGCTTGTCAGTGTGAGGTGATACAGGTGCATCGTATGAGATCATAGTTTGATGGTCACTCTCATCAATAGATGGGACTCACCGACCAATACCTTCCATTTACCCACTAGTGAGATGACTATCACACTTGGAGGATGTGTACAGGATTTTGTGGCTGCCGATTGTGGGGGAGCCAGTATATCAGATTTCATCAGATGAGGCATTTGAGCCTATGGTCGCAGTATTTGGTGAGGCGGTGGGTGACTTGAGTGATCATAGTTCCAACATCAGTTATGGAGACATGTACATTGCACATCCTCAGGAGACCAGGTTGGCAGTATTGATGATGGTGGCAGTGGGATGTTATGCACTCCCAGATTCAGAGGGTGGTAGATTTCCCCAAGCACTGATGGGGGTTTTACAGGACATGATTGAGGAGTGGGTTTGTTTTATGTGGGCACCGGCCTACTTGTTAAAGTTGTATAGGGAGCTATGGGCATATCAGAGGATGTGGCAGTATGGTATTTTTTGTATTTATCTACTACATTGTTGGGCATATGATCACATAGTTATTGTGCGCCCACAGGGACTTCCGAGATAGGATTGGCATTAGGGTGTCATGAGAGTTGGTTTTAGGAGATGGGTTCCCATAGGGGCTCATCCGTGGGTAGAGGAGGCATCACACGATGTGACTTATTACAGATGGATGTTGAAGGGGTTATATGTTATGGATATTGTATGGCAGCCATATGTGGATTTCCCATCTTATGGAGGTATGGAAGAGGATCTGAGGGGCCTACAGTTGGTCAGATGGATATAGGGGAGACATGCTGGTGAGCATGAGATGATTCCAATGGACAGAGTTCTGACGCTAGTTCACACTACATCAGAATGTGCCTCCACCATTTCCTCAGTATCGTAGGGACGATGTGGAGAGATCTTTATCTCCACCACATCCATACAGGGATCCTAATAGGGTAGGAGGAGAAGGTAGCAGATAGGTGTATCGATGATGTAGGTACCACAGATGGGTACAGATGTTGGTGGGTAGCCCAGCTACAGGAGACACCTCCTAGACTAGGCCAACCTAGACTTAGGCTACAGTGATAGTGCAGAGGGATTACTACAGGGGAAGGTGACTACTTTACAGTACAACTTACTCACATAGGCACAGGCACAGGTGACCACCCTCTAGGGATAGGTGACTAGGGTTACAGGGACATAGTAGCTCAGGTTACAGGCCTAACTAGCAAGAGGATTCAGGATACATGATGGGGAAGGTATGGGGGACAAGTAGCTTTGTAGGCACATGTGACAGGGTTACAGGTTACCAGATAGTCACATTATAGGGGCAGTTAGTAGCACATGTAGGCACATGTGACTGCATTACAGGTGTAGGTACCTCCACAGGCACCAACACAGGGTCATAGGTCCCATTATAGGCACAGCACCAGGAAAGGGTCCCATTTTATAGGGGACAGGGGGACCAATGGTACTGGGACAGGGTCTACAGGTAGGTGGCAGAGCTATGGCACTCCCCAGGTGATGATATCTATGGTCAGTTATAGAGATGTTATGTGGAGGTGAGATATTATAAGGATAAGATTTTAGATTTTGGTATTCATGTGATGACATACAATGAGTACAAGGTCCAACAGGAAGTTAGCCAAAGGACTCACAGTACCAGTATGATAGGTAGTCACCGATCTCATGGGCATGGCCAGAGGGAGGTGAATAGTTTAGGGAGGCCAAGGCCATATGAGGGTACTGGAGAGATGATGAGCAGGAGGAGACCAAGACTAGATGAGGAGTACTGGAGAGAGTAGCGGAGGTTCTGGTCCCTCACATGGGTGAGACAGGGATGATATCTGACATTGTATTTTGATTTTGACATATATACCGGCCTGCGTGTTGAAGATGTGAGATTGTATATGAGATTTTTTGAGATACTTGTATTTATATCTATATATTCAGTGTATTGATATACAAACCTTTGATGTATAGATGGATGATGATATTTATATATGATGCACTTGGTTTATTTCCATTGTATTGTTTTCATGGAAACTAGATGTGTAGGCATGGATTTATAATGATGTATGGTTGGTTTCATTTCCATTATATTGATGTTATGGAAAGTAGATGGTATGATTTGGTTAGGCATGGTTGAGAGTTAATTTCTATATTTTGATGTTATGGAAACTAGATTTTAATTTTAGGCATGGTGTTGATGTTATGGAGTCAATGTTTTATGAGGCATGGTTGAGTTCCTTTGTATTGAGGTCATGGTTGAGTTTTAGTATATGATTAGGCATGGTGGAAATGAAATGTTATGGTATGGATTTAAATTTCAATGTATTGATATTATGGAAACTAGATGATTAGGCATGGTTGAGTTGAATTTTTTTTGATTTAATTTCCAAGTTATTGGTTTTATGGAAATTAATGATTTAGGCATGATGTATGATGTTATGATGTATGGTTTTGGTTTAAGTTATCTTCCAAGTATTTTTTATATGGAAACTAACTAAGTTTTTGTTTGATGGGGGAAAAGATGATGGGGTAAAAGAGTGGTTGAGCTAACCTCAAAGGGCCCCATGCCCTAAGAGTGCTACCTACATAGCCCTTGCAAAAGGGGCCTCAGGCCGATGTAGTTCTCCCATAAATAGGGAAGAATAAGATGAGGTGGTGAGTAGGTTGGTGAGTTTATGTATGGTTAAATGGGCAAGGTAAGTTAGGCATGGTTGTGTCTAGGTTGATTAGGTATGGTTGTGTTAAAGGTCACAATAGGTAAGTTGGTCTAGGTTGGTTAGGCAGGTTGTGTCTAGGTTGAATAGGTAATAGGAATTAGGTAAGATAGAATGTGTAGGCGTGGGTATAGATGAAGGTATATAGGTGATTCGTTTTGATGATCTTGTTTGTTAGAAGAAAAAATAAGGTAGGCAAAGGGGCGAACTAAAAGAAGCAAAAAATGCCCCAAGTTGGCAAAGACCATAAATGTCATACCAAAGATAGGCTTATTGAACTTAAGTCCCTAAAGGATACATTGCATGATGCGATAGGTCTATAGGTGAAAGAAGTGGCATGATCACAAAGTGTAAAATACACACATTGCACATCCCTTGAGTAGGTAGAAGAGAATAAAAAAGGTAAGGTGGAGGATTGTGGTTAGCATAACCTTATTATGGGACAACGTACCCCTTCTACAAGATACCCAAAACTAGAATAGGCAAGTCCATGACCAAAAGTTTTTTATTTTTCTAAATTTTTTTTTTTCTTTTGCTTTCATAGACTGATCAATGTGGGAAGTCTATGTGGGATAAATAGAATATCTCCTTGAGGTCTTCATGAAGCTGATCAATGTGGGAAGCTTCAGAATATTTTTATTTTATTTTTTTTTAGAAATGGTCTTCTTTTTGGATAGACTTTTTACAATAAGTGGCTAGCTTTTTATAGTTTTCCTTCTAGGGAGCAGTCTACTTATAGTAGCAAGAAAGAGAGGTAGATGTCCTTTTGAGGGATTCATCTATTTATGAGAATTTTGACTCAAGGAGTTGAGTTTTTTTATCCCATGTATATTTTTGCTTTTTATTTTTGAACTTTAGGTCATGGACAAGACTATAAAGGAGTATAAGCCTCTTGTATGAAGGCAAAACCATAGCACAAAAGAGGTTAGCTATGAAAGAGAGGTTTCAAGTGACGAACAACCATGGGATTCCATCCTGAAAAGGATGAAAAGTATCCATGAGAATCATGCCATGAGTAGAGCCATGATACTCATATTGAAGATAAGGCTGAATGGTGATGGATAATCACACAATTCTATGTTTAGTCATTGGTCCTTGAAATAGGTAGGTGGAAGGAGAGGTTTGCTCAAGGGATGAGCATGTAAGTGACATAAAGTGATGTAGTACTTTATTCAACAATAGAATGGTCAAATATGCAAGGCATTAAGGGGCTCAGGTTTGGGTTTACCTTCAAGAGAAGATAAACGATAAGCACCTGATCCATAGGTATGGGTGACAATGTAGGGTCCAAGCCAATTAGGAGAAAACTTTCCCTCATTTACTTTTCTCAGCTTTGGTTACATGTTGATTTTATTTTAGGACAAGATCACTGACCTTGAAAGTTCGTTCATGAACACATTTTTCATAGGCACGTTTGATACATTTTTGGTAGATTTGAAGGTGGTCAAGAGCATTTAAATGGTATTTTCCTAATAACTCAAGTTGTGCCAAACGGTCTTGGAAAAAGTCATCATCATTGAGCATATCTTTAAGTGAGATACGAAGAGATGGAATTTGGAATTTGAGAGGTAGGATGAACTCTGTACCATAGACCAAAGAGAAAGGTGTGGCAGTGGTTGAGGTGTGAATGTTGGTGCGATAAGCCCATAAGGTGAAAGGAATGTGCATATGCCAATCCTTACCAGTATCATCGATGAATTTCATGAGAATTTTTTTGAGGGTTTTTTATTTGATTTAGCTTGACCATTGGTTTGAGGATAATATGGTGAAGAGAAACTGAGTTGAATACCAAAGTTATCACAGAGTTTGCGTAGGGTCTTGTTTTTGAATTGTTTACCATTGTCAGTGATGAGGTGATGAGGAACACCAAAATGAAAAATGATGTGATGGTTGATGAATTCACATATTTTCTTAGATTTTTTAGAAATGAGAGGGAAAACTTCCACCCATTTAGTGTAGTATTCAGTTGTTGTGATGATCCATTGATGGAATTGAGAATAATGAGGGTTAATATCTCTGACGAGATCTAAACCCCATTGAGAGAAAGGCCAAAATCCCCTTGTAACTTGTAAGGCATGACTTGGGGTGTGGTGAAGGTTAGTGTGTTGTTGAAACTTCACACAACATTTGACATAGTCACAAAAATCTTGGTTAAGGGTTGGCCAGTAATAGCCAAGGCGAAGAATACATTTGGCAACAACGTGACCATTGAAATGTCCACCACAAATCCCATCATGGATTTCTTTAATGGTGTACAAAATTTCAGAACTAGTGAGGCATCGTAAGAGGATACCATCAAAGCCACGCTTGTAAAGAAGACCCCCCATGATGATGTAATGAGAGATATTTTGGAGGAAGGCTCTCTTACCATTGCGAGTGAGATATGGAGGTAGAATTGATTGGGAAAGGTAATCAACATACTGCTTATACCAAATGTCACATGGGTCAGTTTCAATTCTTCCCACAAAATTTACGTCATGGATGAGATAAGAAGGTGACTACAATCATTGTACTGTGACAAATATTTTAGAGTCTGAAGGTGAGGAAGGTATTTGTGAGGCAAGGCAAGCCATGGTATCCAAAATTTGTTAGTGGATCGTAGAACAATTTGAATGTCGTAATTATCAAAGGTAGTCAAAAGCATGTCGACATGATGCTTATACTTTTGAAGTATTTCATTATGACATTGGTATAAACCATTGACTTGGTTGATGACTAGTTGAGAATCACCAAAGATATTAATGGTCTTAACATCTAGGGAAATGGTAGTTTGGAGACCTAACATGAGTGCTTCATATTCAGCCACATTATTGGTACAATCAAAGTCAAGTTTGAAAGATAAAGGCATAGGCTCACCATCAAGAGGAATGAGGATAACCCCTGCGCCACCCCCCATGTTGACATTTAGAACCATCAAAGAATAGGGTCATCTGATAAATGGTGTCATCAAGGGAGAGATTGTAGATAGATTCATCAGGAAAATCAAAGTTAGAATATTGATTTCTGGAAAGAGGTGCATCCGTAAGCTGATCTACAATGGTTTTTCCCTTAACATAATTTTGATGAATGAATTCTAGGTCTAGGTCTGTAAGGAGCATAAGCCAATGTGCAACACAGCAGTGTTGGTAAGGTTTAACATACATGTAATGTAAGGGGTCAGTGTTGGTGATGATGAAGGTTTTGTGGTTGAGTAGGTAGTGGAAAAGTTTAGTGGCAACAAAGACTAGGGCTAAGAAATTTTTTGGCATGAGTATATCTAGTCTCATAATCTAAAAGAGTACGGATTATGTAATAAACCACTTTCTCCCTATGTTTCTCATCATGATGAGTGAGCATGGCACCTAGGGAATGGTTAGTGGTTGAAATATAGAGGTAAAATGGTTGATCATCCTTAGGTGGGATGAGCATAGGTGGCTGAAGAAGGTATTCCTTCAACACTTCAAAGGCTTTGTGGCACTCGTCATTCCAATTGAAGGAAACATCCTTTTTAAGAAGATGATGAAAAGGGTGACATCAGTCAGAAAGTTGGGAAATAAAACGTTGAATAGATTGTAACTTGCCTTGCAAACTACGAAGTTGTCGAAGGTTAGTAGGTGGAGGCATCTCAAGAATATCCTTGATTTTAGTAGGATCAAATTCAATACCCCACAAAGAGACAATGAAACCAAGGATTTTTCCAGAGAGAATGAAAAAGACACACTTCTTTGGTTGAAGGAGAACATAGTATTTAATGAGACAATCAAAGATGATTTTGAGAACTGGGAGGTGTTCGGCATGACTTTTGGACTTGGTGAGAAGGTCATCGACATAATCTTCCAATATGTGATGCATGATGTCGTGGAAGATATAGGTCATAACACGCTGATATGTGGCACCAACGTTTTTAAGGTCAAAGGGAATTACACGATAAAAAAAGGTCCCCCAAGGGGTGATGAAGGTGGTTTTGTGTTAATCTTTAGGAGTGAGTAATATTTTATTATAACCCAAAAACACATCCATGAGTGATAGCATCTCATGGCCAGATGTGAGATCAATAAGTTGTTTGATACTAGGTAGAGGAAAATTGTCCTTGGGGTAAGCAAGTTTAAGGTCGTAGGAAATCCATGCAAATGCAGAGTCCCCCTATCGCTTTGGTGACAGGAACAATGTTAGAAATATATTGGGGATAGTCAATGGGTAGAATAAAAGAAACATAAATGAGGCACTGGATTTCTTCTTTCACAAGTAGGGCAATGTGGGGATGCATTTTTCACAGCTTCTGTTTCAGAGACTTAGAAACATGATAAATGAAAAAAAGAGGTCATAGAAAATATTTGGATGTGAATTAAATACTGTTTTGGGAGAAATAACCAAAATAGTAGGGAACCGATGTCGGTCAGTCAACCGATGTTGGTGTGAAGAGGTAACCAATTTCGGTCGTTGGACTGATGCCGGTTACTATGGAATTTGAGAAGATGATGAAATTTTGAATTTTAGGTGATTAAGTCAAATGAAAACAACAACCCAAGAATTGAGTATGGCAGTGATGAGTCCTAACAAACCCAAAATGAACCGAAATACACCAGTTATGATGGTGGGGCATGAAGAATAAAAAAATAAGAATAAATGGTCTCACTCCTCAAAACACAATTTTAACAGTCAAAAGCTAACAAAACACGTCAACCCTATGCTTCATATTTTAATGTTATGTGGTTTATGCCATTTAAAACTGAATATGAATAGAGTAGAGTTTTTGTTCAATAAGGGTACCATATAAGCAGTGTATGGATGGCTTCAGGTGTATTTTGGCTAAGTGTCCCCAATATATACTTCACCGTATGCGAGGTCCAACTCTGATATTATGACTGGCCAGAACACCAGCTGGATCCACCGCCAATCCAATTGTTAATCACTGACGAAAATTGTTGGGAAGGAAAATTTTTAAGAAGTGATTAAATTGTTCATGTGATTTGGATAGGGGTGTGTATGCATAAAAGTGTGAACTACGATTAATTCCCGCCAATCATCAACTAGTCATGACCTCCAGTATATAGATTGCAAGTAAATTTAGGTGATCTAATGCAACTTATGAAGGATGAAATGCATATATTTTTAAAACCAAATTGAAAGTGAAGTTGGATGTAGCAAATAGCGAATAGGTCAAGAGGATGATCTTTCAATAAATGCAGGTGTAAAAAAAAGAAAGAATAATTCTTTTTAAACACCAAATCACGAATTTCCTTTAGACAAGTAGAAGAATAGAATATTGACCAGAGAGAAACTTAATGTGAACTTTTCAGAAAAGAAAGAAACACACAAATATTCCCTAGGATGAACAATGTAAAGAACCCACAAGAAGGGGTTCCACCGAGCGTGCCAAATTGTTTGATCACAAAGTAATGCAATAAAAAAAATTAAGGGTAATGGGCCTAGGAGGAATACCTATGAATAATCATGAGAAGGTTACGCGTATTGTTGAATTTGATCAGACTGAATGCGAGAGATTCCTTTTGGCTAAAAGGAACTCCTTATACATCACAACAAGACCACAAGAGAGAATTAAACAATATATGACAGTGGACTACCTAGTAAATACTAGTTTCAGTAAGTATGATACTTCCTAGATGGCTGTCAATCCACTGTTTTATCAAATTAATGAAAATAAATGCAAGAAGTAAAGGTCCTATTGCTAACACTTTGATTTAGGTGTCTCAAAACATTATCAATACACTAGATTAAGCAAAGTACTGAAAATACAAACTAATCTAGTATTAAGTAAGGTGTTAATCTAGTTGGGAAGGGTCACTGAGCTGTTAGGCAAGGTCTGGGCAAGATTTTGGGTTATTTAATGAAAGTTATGAGCTCATTGTTATAAACAAAATTACTAGTCACAGAGACCGATATCAGTTAGGTGATTAATGTCAGTACTCTAAAATGACCAACGTCGGTTGAGTGACTGATGCCGGTGGGGGCAATATGGTGGAAATATTAAAAATGAGTGTTTTGGGTCTCTCTGTGATTGTACAGAGAGTTTAGGGGGTTTGGGCACGATGATATGATTTTTGTTAAGGCTCAACAAGGGTGGTAGAGGTGTTAGTATAGGTGAAAGGGTTTGGGTTGATGGAATAGGTGGTAAATAGGTGAAAGGTGGTATTCGGGATAGAGAAGGATAGGATGGAAGGCGTAAATGAAAGACTTAAGATGAAAATGAAATCTTAACAAATAAGAATGAATTACTTATCTGGTAACCTGTAGATTTGAAGGTGGTTGATGATTGACAAGCGTTCGTGGGAGATACAGGAATGTGTCCAGTGCTACGGAAATAGAGCCTGTGTGCTCTGCTGTGATGATCCAAAGTTGTGGATGAGATGATTGGATGTTGGTGAAGACTTGATGGGCTCTGGTTCGTCGTCGGGTATCTTGAGTGCTTGAGAGTTAGAATGCCAAAGCTTGAGTGAATGAAATGAATTGGAGAGCCCGTGCAAAGAGTTAAAAACTCTTATTTAAGGTTAACCGAAAACGGTTAGGGAACCAACGCTGGCCGAGGGATAACTGATGTTGGTTAAGGAGAAATGATCTAATTTGCCAAAAATAGGGTTTTTCACCCAAATTTGGCATGGTCTTTGGCTTAGTCTGGGTCTGAAGTGTTGAATGATGTAAATTAGAGTGTGAAATTAGTTAGAGGATTAAGAGGTCATGAATAGTTAGAGTTGGAAAGAGTCCTAGTTGGTAATGATAAGTGGGGACTTGGTCTAAGACAATTAATAGGTTTAGAATGGGTCTAGGGTGAGGTGGAAAGGGTGAGATGGATAAGTGAGGTGACTGGGTGAGTTAGATAATTAAATTAATTGTGATGATTAAATTAATTAAAATGTGTGCAAGTGGGAATGGTGGGGGAATAATATTAAATTAATTAATCGAAGGTGGTTTTGAGGGTTGTGACCCAATTTTTGGTGTCTACAACTAGTATAACCAAGCAAGAGTATGTGCAACCAATATATGCAGAGATGAGGTTCATTTATAAAAAACCCCTCAATAGTCAAGAATGAACCATAGAACAAGAGTGCGTCATCGGGAAATGGTTTGAAAATGTGTGCTAGATAGATAGATCAATGAAGCATAGAGCATAAAGAGTGTGAATGTGGTGAGGTTCATTTCAGATTTAGACCCTCAATAGTCAAGTATGAACCTTGGAAATAGAGTGCATCATAGGGTAATGAATATTCTTACGCATAATAACATTTGAGATGCATTACATTGAGCGGGTTTTTGAGTGGATTGCCAAGGAGAGTAGTGAGATGATAGATGCCCCTAGCCTATTTGTGATGACATAAGGTCCAAGCCAATTAGGTTTGAATTTTCCTTTGAGATGGGCTTCAACTGTTGTGTTTTTCTGATTTTCCTTTAATACAAGGTCATTGATATTGAATTCTCATGGATGAAGCTTGTTATTGTAAGCTTGTGCAATGCAGCCTGATATACTCAGAGGTGTTCAAGAGCTTACACATGAAGAAAGTCAAGCATCTCAAGCTCATGGATCCAATTTTCACAATATTCATTGTCTTTGAGAATGCCTTTAAGTGATACCCATAAGGAGGGTATTTCCAGCTCTAAGGGGATTACTACTTCAGTGCCATACACAAGTGAAAAGGGCATAACATTTGTGGGGGTATGCACACTAGTGTGGAAAGAGTGTATAGAATTTGATTGTGTCAATCATCACCACTAGTATCAACAGTCTTGCATAATATTTTAACAATTGTCTTATTTGTGGCTTCGGCTTGGCCATTTCCCTATGGATAATAAGGAGTGGAGAATGTTTGCTTGATCTTGAATTTGGCACAGAGGCGCTTAACATCCTTATTTTTGAAAGGAGAGCCATTATCAGTGATAATGGTGGAGGGAATGCCAAAGTGTAATGATGTGGGTAGTAATAAAATGAAAAATGCCAATGTTGGTGTTAGTTTGTAGGGGTGCAGAATTGACCCATTTAGTAAAGTATCCTATGGCAATAATGATGTATTTATGACCATCAGCTGATTCGGGGTTAATTTTTCTGATGAGATCAAAACCCCATAAGGAAAAGGGCCATGATGGAGCAATAGGCTAGAGGTCATATGCAGGTGCATGATGGAGATTGCCATGTTTTTGGCACTTATCACAACATTTGGCATATTCTAAACAATCATGTTCCATAGTAGGCCAATAGTAGCCCTGACATAGAAGCTTGTGTGACATGGCTTTTCCTGAGAAGTGACCACCACATAGACTATCATGAACATGAGAAACAACTGTGGGGATGTCATCGACTCCTAAACATCATAGAAAATGACCATCAAATGATCTTTTGAATAATGAAGCACCAATGATTACATATCATGTGGCCTTGTGTCACAAATGACGAGCTTCATGAGGTTGAAAGCCATCAGGAATGGTTTGTTGATATAGAAAGTTATAAATTTGAGTAAACCATTCAGGATGGTCATTGCTACGTGTGATAACACATGCTTCGAAAGGTGGACTATTGATAGATGGTTGTCATAAGTGTCAAATGATGAAGGTGGCCTTCTCATCAGTGATATCTTGGGGAATGAGTGATGTCACACTAGCCATAACATCCACATGACGATTGTCTTTGCGTGGGATGGTAGAAAGAGAGTAGGACTCAAATGTAGCTAGGATTTATTTTACCAAGTTATTATATGGGACAAGATGCTCCTCTTTTGTTTGATATGTATCATTAACTTGATTTATAATAAGCTGTGAATCACCATGTATGTGGATATTATGAATAAGAAGTTTACGTGCAACGGTGAGGCCGAGAATGAGGGCCTCATACTCAGTAATGTTATTTGTACATGAGAACCTTAAGTGATATGCAAAGGGGAGATGATCACCATGTGGAGTGATAAACACAATTCCAGCCCCCTCCTGAGAGGCAATGAGACCCATCAAAGTACATAGTCCAAGTGTCAGTATCAATGGTGTAAGTAGTGAAATCATCTCGAAAAGAATCACAAACAGGTGATGCATCTGGAAGAGGTGCGTCAGCTAGTTGATCAACGATAACTTGGCCTTTGATTATTTTTTGTGGAATGAATTTGAAGTCAAACTCTATAAGTAGCATGACCCATCATGCAAGACATCCCGAGAGATGTGTGTGAGATAATAGGTATCATAGAGGATCTACTTTGGTAATGATATGAACCTCATTATTAAGAAGGTAGTGGCACAACTTGTCTTCCACAAAGATGAGGCCAAGGCATAATTTCTCAATGTAACTGTAATTGCATTCATAAGAGAGTAAAGTCTGACTAATGTAATAGACAACTCTTTCACATTGAGAATCATCATGTTGTGCTAGAAGGGCCCCTAATGCATGGAATGTAGTGGAAATATATAATAAGAAAGGTCACTCAGCCGTGAGAGGTACTAGGACAAAAGGATTTAAGAGATATGCTTTAATAGCTTTGAATTCCCTTTGGCAATGGTCATCCCAGACAAATTTAGTGTCCTTTTTCATTAAACATGTGAATGGCTAGGTTTTGTCAGCAAGTTGTGCAATAAAATGACAGATGGCCTAGATTTTACCTTGCAGTGAGCGTAACTGATGCAAATTACGAGGTGGAGGCATGTCAATAATGGCACATATTTTATTGGGATCTATTTCAATTCCATGTTGGGAAATAATGTACCCAAGGAGCTTACCAGTTATAACTCCAAAAACACACTTCTTTGGATTTAGGTGTACTTTATATTGTCATAAATGTTCAAAGAGTGTGCAGAGATCTTGAGCATGTGTGGAATGATGTCGTGATTTGGAAAGTATATCATCAACATAATCTTCAAGGATTTTATGAATATAGTCATGGAAGATATGCATCATTTCTCGCTGGTAAGTGGCCCCAACATTTTTAAGGCCGAAGGGCATGACAATGTAACAAAATGTTCCCCATGGCATAGTAAATGAAGTTTTTTCTTGATCTACTGGGTTGATTTTGATTTGATTGTAACCAGAAAATCCATCCATGAAAGAAAGGATATCATATCCAGCAGTGGAATCAATGATGGCATCAATGTGTGGCAATGGGAAACTATCCTTGGGACAAGCCTTATTGAGATCACAAAAATCTGTGCAACAACAGACCCTGCCATCCAGTTTCATAATGGGCACAATGTTAGACACCCACTCAGGATAATCCACAACATGAATAAATCCAACATCTAATAGGCATTGTATTTCTTCCTTGACTAGTAGTGTGACCTTCAGATGCATTTTGCAAATTTTTTGTTGAACACGTTTTACACCAGGGTGAAGGACAATATTGTGCATGGCTACAGAAGGATCAATACCAGGCATATCACTATAGTCCCATGCAAATATATCAAAGAATTCATGAAGAACTTGTTTAATATCATCTTGCTCGGCAGGCGTAAGAGAAGCAACTAACAAAACCATTCACAGGTTGGTAGCAGTGTCAAGGTTATATTGAATGGTGTCTTCATTTAGAAGAGTTGACCGGTCCTCTATGTATGGGTCAGTAGGAATGGTGTCAGGAGCATCGGTACTTTCATTAGGCATATCTGATTCACCAAAGTAGGTAGTAGCATTAAGAACTGATGGAGAGTGTTTCTTATGATGGAAAGAGGGGAGGTGATCATAAGTCCCCATGTATTCTAAAAGAGAATCATCAGTAGAAAAAGTGTCCAAATCAGGCCAAGCAGTAGAAGTAGAGTCACTGATGAGTTCTAGATATAAGAGAGGAAGTGAAGAAGTATGTAGAACAACATAAGCCTCTGAAGAAGATGTGGAGGGAAGATGATATCCAAGGCCAAGCTTGTTAGATTGAGTGGGGAGAGCCAATGGTTATGTGACTCCTTGACCATGTTGGCCTAAACCATTACCAGAAAAACCATAACGAAGTAAGTACTTATAGCCAAGACCATATTTGGAGAAATGTTGATTAGATACAGAAGAGATAGGGGTTTCTGTGGAATGCTCAATAGAATTACAATATGTGAAAGGGGATGGATCTGCTAGAACATCATAGAAAACTCCTTGATAAAGGAATTTAAGTCATGTATGAAGAGTGGAAGGAACCACATGCATGGCATGGATCCAAGGCCACCCAAGAAGAATATTATAATTAAGATTATTGGGCATCACGTGGCATGGAATAGGTAGCGTACATGGCCCAACAGTAATGGGGAGTGTGATAGTACCTAAGACATGCTTGGGAATATTATCAAATCCATGAATAGAAATAGATGAGGGAGCCAAAGAGGCCTCAGAGAGGCCAAGTTGGTGGAGAAATGCTATATTACAAATATTAAGCCCCGATCCATTATCAACTAAGGCACATTTAACCCCAACATTATTGATGCAAACATGAATATAAAGGGGGGATCATGCTCTAACATGGCTTGAGAAGGAAACTCATCTGATGTGAAAGTAATGTGGTCTTCATTGAGAGATAGAGCTGAAGTAAACTTATGATACACATATTCAGGTGAAGTATGAGGATGAATATAAGTATTAGCCAAATAAGATCTGATTTTATTTACACAATTTGGATGATCCCGCAAAAAGGCATGGATGGAGACATCCATGGGGGAAGAAGCTTAGGATAAACAAGAAGAAGAAGAAATAAGGATCCAAGAGTGTTCGAATGTAGATTCACCAAATGATTTAACATGAATAGAATTTTTGTAAAACCCTAATTTTAGAGTCATGTATGAAAAATAAATGCTAAAGTATATATTTGACACAAGCAATAAGCTAATAAATATGAAACCCTAAGTGCAAGAGAGAGAGGAAAGAATGACTTAGCTGATTTGTGATCCTGGAACTGATCTGGACTGGAAAATTGATGAACAAGAGGAAGACTGTCACAAACTGCAAACACAAAAAATTTAGAACTGTCAGGATGAGTTGGACTAGGGTGCCTAGACTGGGTTAGGGGCACCTAGGCACTAGAGTCTGCTACTGGGCACTTGTGACTGTGCAGGAGCTCAGAAACCTAATTTTTCTATGTCACACAGAAGTGTCACTGATAGTTCACTTTTGGTCATGTATGTCACTGGATGATCATGCAGAATTCACCTGTAACCTGTAAAATAAATGATTCACCTGCAAAACCCTCAAACTACATCAAATCCCAAAAAGAAAAGATGCAATATGGGGAGTCGGACTGACCCCAACGGTCACCCAACTGAGTGAACTTATGACCGAGCATTGCACTACATCTCAGACTCCATGTAGTTCTTGTGCGTGTGTGATAGAATCATGCCCTAGGAAGCCCTTGTGCAAGTGCACTTGATAACGGGTGATAGCTAGATGTACCAATGTAAATAGATGTGTGGATGGAAAAATGAACTTCCCCTTCCTATGAAGTGTATGCAGAAAATGTAGTCCCTTGTCCCTTGAATGAGTGCTAGATGGATGCCTTTGATGCTCTTAGATGCCTTTGGATGCAACCTTAGGTGATGATAATAGATGCTTAGAGCTTGGTCCTTTATTTTGGTCACATAGCTTTATTTTTATATGATTCCCTTGGTTGAATTTCATAATTGACAACTAGAAGGCCGACCCATAAGAAAATAAGATGCCCAAAAGATAAAAGAGGCCCAAAAAGAGTGAGTAAGATAGAAAAGAGGTCAGGGCGCCAAGAGGGGATGAGGGCACCTGGGCATTGGCATCCTGGCTGGGCATTGGTGTCTAGAGTCATAAAAGATAAGCGAGTGAAATACCGACTGGGTTGTAGGGTGTAAAAGGTCAGAAAGAAGACAAAAAAAAAATCAGAGAGGCCAAAGATAGATGTCAATTACTAGTTTTCTCTCTTAGGGATCATATGAATGGATGGTGGGATAATAAATATACCCTCAAATTGATATTGAACCTTGCAAGTACAATTCAACCAATTGTGATGATGATGAAACTTGATCTTCATTGGCATTCAAGGTTGTCTTTTAAATATTCTGCTTACCTTGATAGGTATCTGAGAAGTCTTCTTGAGAATGGGAGAGTTCTTACTAACCTTGCTAGAGTCACACCAATTATTGACTCTACAATAATTCATCTACCATGTCGTTGGATGGCTATGAAACTATTTTCTCTTGAAATTTCTTTAAAGTGAAATACTCAACCAGACAACACACTCTTCATGTTTCATTTGCATCTCTTCATGTCACTAAGAACTAATGTGTGGGTTGAGAGCCAAGTGCCATTATATTGAATTCCTCTATAGAAGATGTAAAGGTAGAAAATCCATTCACCTTAAAAATTGTTCCTATCACTTCCATAATGGAGAACATTCATGGCTTCAAAATGAGGATCTTCATTATCATCACCATCAAGTCTTACAACTTCCATTTATAATGAGAGAAGACAAAAGAAACAACACTTTTTTGTTGGCACAGTGCATGAAGCTTATTTGTATGGAAATTCATGCAAAAGTGTCATTATGTTTTTGTCTTTTATACTCTATGGTGATCAACTTGGAAGAGGCATGTACCTCTTCATTACATTTAATGGAGTGGCATGAGATTTTTCATTCGAAGGGTGAGGAAGTTATGAACTTCTAGATGGGTTGAAATTAAATAGAGGTTTAATTCATAATCTAATTTGGGAGATGCTAATATTTTTACCGTTGGACACACTTGTTGACCATCAAATGATCTATCATCACCATCTTCCATTTCTTTTATTTTTATGGTTAAAGATTTTTGTTGTAATGACTTTAGGAATCCATTGCTTTTGTTTATGCAAGACCGAGCCTTTTGTTTTGGTTGACAGTGCTCCAAATCATGTTTTTCAAACAAAGTGTATTGGAATCAGATGAAAGTTACTTCAGAATTATCAAATAATTCATGAAAAATGATTGTTACACAACTAAGAGTAATCAATTAATTCTACATTTATTTGTTCATTTTCAACAAGTTTCAAACCTAGAGTAGGACATTTCACCAACTTATTTGTCCTTGAATTCCAATAGATTATGGGATTCAGAATGAACATGTTTGATGGATTTGGATTTCAGTAGTAGTGACACCAATGTTAAGTAGATCAAGAGTCCCTTAGATCACAACATCATGTGTTGCATGCAAGTTGTAGTCTATATTTAACTCATTATACTTTCAAGAAAACAAAGTGTGAAAGAGATAATATAGCTTAATCTAGAACTGACGTTGTAATAGTTACATAATTGATAGAATTCATGAAAAGGTAGAGAGGACCTATGAGCTATGAGAACATATACAATATAAATAGGAACTATGAATACTATAATCAGAACTTAGACATTGAATTTAGAATAGAACCATGATATAAATATTCAAGATTCAATTCATATTTCAAATCAAATGATCAACCTTATGTGCAGTGTGCTTACATAGTTTTATACAAAACAAGATTACTATTGAGCTATTAGTCGCTTCTTCTTCCTTTCTATTAAAAAAAAGAGGCTCTTTGCATTATCTCTCTATCTATGAGAGAACTATATCTTCTCTACTCTATATTATCTATCTTATTCATATACATTAGGATTGTGCAATTATATAAAATACATCCATGTCAGGATTTTAATACCTATACAAGTCCTAACACTTTCCTAGGACTTACAGAATTGTCTTATTTTGAGATAAAAGATACTTCATTGATATGGGAGGTTGTTTGTATTGTTTTATTTTTCTCAGAATTTCTGAATTCTACCGAATATTAATTACATTGTTGCACTATGATACTCACTTATAGATCGACAAAAAGATGTTGTTTATTAGTTTTCATCATCTGTGCACTACTTAACCACCATTACAAGTTTTCAATTAAGTACACTTTCCAACAAATTGCCCTTTCAGGTTTTCAATATGTAGAAAATACCTTTCATAGATCACCCATTGTGGGTTATCAATCTATGCAGGCTTACTTACAGATATCAAAACAAAATATGCACATAATACTTCAAAATTGTCTTACTTGTCGCAGGAAAATTGTGTTGCTCCCAGGTGTATTCAAGCAGAGCATTATATAGAGCTTTGAGCTCAGCTATGTCAACCTCATCATAAATATTTCATGGTGTTTAATGTTAAATTGAGACATGACGGGTGAAAAATATGAATAATATTTAGCCATTAGGGTTTTATTGGATCCTAAGGTAAACTATTTGAAAAGACAGGCTCACCAAAATGATTAACTAAAATTATATAAATGTAGATTTATCTAAGTTAATCTAAATAGAAACAACAATGAAAAATAGCTAATATAAAATGAAATAATATGTTAAGTATTTTATTTTAATATTTAAGTGAAGTAGAATAAATGAAATAAAATGGATAGAGAAGGGGTAGGGTATTAACCTTGAATTAACTTACCTCATTGTGTGCAAGATTAGGTAGGATGATGTGTGGACAGGGTAGGAAGATGATGAATGCTATCTAGGAAATTGCAGAAATTGAAGATATGTCTATACTGGGGCGCCCATGGGTGAGGATTGGGTGCCTGTAATCTGGGTAAATCTCTGGCACCCTGTTCCAGAAAAGCTCAACATCTGGATCCGACAGTTAGTCGCTAAGTCTTCGCAATAACTTCAAATTTATCACTCTAGTTGTCGCACTACCTTCATGTATGATTATTGTATTATGTGATGAAGAATACCTACAAAACCCCATACAAAGCATCAAATCCATAAAAAATAAAATATGCAAATGAAGGGGTCAGACTGACCTTAGCTACCACAATGGTGGACTTACAACTAAGCACTGCACTACATTCCAAACCCAATGTAGTTCTATATGCTTGTGTGTGTAATTATGTGCCTAGGGTGCCTTTACACCAATGATGTAGAAGTAGTGGGCAATAACTAGATGTGAAAAATGTAAATGGTGGATGGAATAGAATGAATACAACCCTTTCCCCCTATGCTTGTGTGATGCCTTGAAATGTAGAAGATGCCCAAATGCAGTCCTTTTCCTTAGTAGATAGCTATAAACTCTTGATAGTATAATGTCTGCCCCTAATATAGTGAGTATGTTATGTTTATATAGGGGTATCTTGTTCAAATTTTGACATTAATGACCCGACATGCCGACTAGTACCTAGGGGAATGAACGAGAATATGATAAAAACTAACCTCGAATAGATAAATTAGACCCAATTGTTATGGGGATCGGGACACTTAAAAATCACGGAACGAGGGCACCCATTGGGTGCCCCAACACTACCCTAGGTGCACCTAGTCAAATACTAGAGATGACCAATCAAGTAAATTATGACACCTAAGACTCCCTAATAGATGACCAAAACTGTGTAAAATAACTGACAATTGTACCAGACAAATGAAAATGACAACTGACTAACTGACGATAGGACTAGGGGATAGGTCATCAGTGAATAATTTTATTAATGTGAGATCCATATATAAAATAACATAATTGGTGGTATAAATGTAATAGTAAGTGCATGATTTTGTGATTACATTTTCCCCCACTTTATGTTGGTGAGCAGCAAACTTGGTAACATAAAGTAGATAGAGATGCGTACCTGAGAAAATCTGGAGAAGCCCATGATGTAGTAGAATGCACAAATGTGTAGTAGAAAAGCATGGAGTGAAAGAACCATATAGCGTGTTGAAACATAATGTATCAGTTTGTTGATCCATGTAATGTAGCAAACAAGTGTAAAGTGTCAAGATTGAAGTGCACTAAATGAAAGTGATGATTAAATGTATGTTGATGATTTCTGAATGTGTATGATGATAATGAGATGGGGTAGGGAGTGATCAGTTCCCAACCCAATTGTTTGTATACGAATGAATATCGACTAGAGGATTTGGGCACTCTTGCCACTCAGAGGAAGAGTGTAGGGAGAAAAGTGTGTTATTCTCCAATCTCTAAATACATCCTCAAGATCTAGCCATACAAATATATATGTCAAATAAAATTTTGTGGTTTTTTGGATCAAAAATATTTTGATCAAATATTTGACCCATATAGGAGTGGTATAGGGAAGGCACTCTTGGCCCCATTCCATGGGTGTCACCGTAATGTGATATTTCACCAGTTAGGTCATCTGGAAGTGAACGCAAAAATTTATGATGGCTTCCAAGCTAGGTCATCTGAAGAAATGTGTAAGAATGTGACTACTGCTTCTTTAGGTGATTAGGTCATCTGGCTGAAGTAAGAGTAAAATGTAACTAACTTCCCAAGTTAGGTCATCTGGGAAAACCATGTCCTATGCAATCTCTTGTATATGTCATTAGTAGATTAGTATGAACCAAATCCTTACATAACTCCACAATTAGCATATTAGGAGAATTTTGAACTAAACTATGTATAAGCATTGTCTCGATTTTTAAATTTTGAACCCCAAATTGCCCTGATCTTTGGGGGCACATGTTACTCATAGGAGAAATTTTATGTAAGTTGCCCCTAGGTTAGGACAGTAGGGGTAAATTGATAGAAATTTGTGAATAATCGCATGGAAATATTTTTAATCACTTGTTTCACTAAGTCAAGTCATTAGGGGGAAGTGATGAAATGTCATGCATGGAAAAATTATTGTAGACACCTAAAATTGGTTACCCAATTTAGTGTCCCCCGCATGCGTTTGCCTTCTCGGGTAACCTGGAGCACGTTTATATCGCCACTTCTCCCTTAGGGTATTATTTAATATTTGATTTAAACATCTATCCTAAGTTTATTTCACCCCATTATGTTTTACCCATAGATAATTAAATATTAACTATTTAATTACACTTTTTACATATATCTTAACCGCTTATCTACCCCATATCAATTCCTAACCTCCCATATCAATTTTATCCATCTATCCCCCCTATTTCTCCTCCCCCCAAACCATGTAGTGGGATATTTCCCGTATTTGAGTCAGAGGGATCACTTGCATCCTTCCAAAATCATCCTTTTTGGCCATTTCGGGAGTTTGTTCCCTGATCGGCGCCGACCGGTACTCAGTTGACGCCGATTTTTTGGAGCGGCACCGATTACATCTCAGTCGGCGCTGATTACAAATACAGGGCCAGAATTCAGTTCTAGTTAGACAGAAAGAATGACAGAGAGTTTTGAGCATCAAGTCTGAGCATTATCTATCAAGCGAAAGTGAATTCTGTCCAAATCAATCCCTGAGAGGAGTACCATTACTCTGCTCCTACCACATCAACATCGTGAGCCTCCATCGATCTCTTGGTGACTCTGTTCCTACATCCAGCAAAGGTGGAGCTTTGTCAGTATCCCTACGGCTCTTGCAGATCCAGTGGAGATCGACGATCTAGCTTTCATTGTCTATTTCTCAATCTTCCTGTAATTTTCCCCTAGTCGACGCCGACCGATCCCAGTCGACGCCGACTTTCTCTAATCGACGCCGACCTATCCCAGTCGACGCTGATTTTTTCTAATCGACGCCAAGAATCGACGCCGATCTACCTGTAGATAGGTAAAATAATTCAGGTAACACAAATCCAGCATTATTTTCACAGTTTCCTATTTTCTATTGCTTTCTGTCCGCTTTACACATTCTGTCTGTCACTTTTAATCAGAAAATATAGACATTTATTTACATTCTTTTATCATGTATGCTTCTTATTCTAATTGAAAACGTGGACTGACATCCGTCAGGGAGCTTATCGCTTCCCGGACCCACTTTTCGAGCAGTCCACCCAAATATCTTTTAACGTTGTCTTTTTCTGTCAAGTATCTGTGTCTCACAGGTTTCTCAGATCTACCTTACAGGATCACTCGTGTGCACCTGTCTTGTCTACATCGGCTTTCTTTTCCATCTACATCTTCGGATCTTGTCTTATCTATCAGGTATCGATTTCATTTGAGTTTTTCAGGGTTTTTGTGTTTAGTTTGGTACATTAACTTGGACAGGTAACAAGCGCGGAAATTCTTGATCTACATTCTGGCATGCCCAGTGGGACCCAACCAAAGTCCCTTATTGGTAAGTTCATTTCTTTTCCAGTTTTGAGCTTTTGTTCTGTTTCTTCACTGCTTTTCTTCAGTTCTCCATAGCATTTCCTTCCTTCATTTTGGTCTTGCTTCTTTCACTTATAATTTGCAAAGTTAAAGTTTCTTCTTTCTTGCAAAACTAAATTCCAATTCCTATTTCGAAGATCAATAAATCTTTCATTTGATTTCAAAATTGCATTTTTTGATCCGTCTCTTTTTTTGCAAAATTGTTATTTTCTTGAAAGTTTTCTAGTTCCTTAAATAGAAATTTTCATTCTACTATTATCTAGATATATCTTTCTGGATTTGTTGTGTGTTTGCTTAACCTTTTCTTGCAGAGCACTTTGCTTGTTCATGGGATTGTTTGAGGGGAAGAGCTCAACAACGCACTTTTTGAAGTCCACACACCTTGGAGAGCTAAATCTACAGGTATTTCTCTTTTACGGTGTTTTCTCCTTTTTAAGAACTTAAAAAGAACTTGTTTGTTTGTTTCTATCACATTCAAACATTTCGATTTTGGTGCTTAAAAATAATTTAATCACATTTGGGAAAGAATTTGTTTGACCTATCTTCATCGAAATCCAACACTTCGTTCTTAGTGCTTAAAAAGAACTTTTCCTTTGTCATTTCTGTTGTATGTTATTCATCTAGTTTTCTAAATAGGCTGGAAAAATTGATCAAAATCGGTAGTGACACTATTTGATTTTTATTTTTCACCCTTGCACACAAAGCCAAAATCACTAGGTATAAAGCATCAAAACAAAAATTCCTCCCCTGGCCTCGCCTACTTGGAAGTGACATCCAAGAGGAAGAGCCTACGCGGTACTCGGGCCATGCTATAAATTCACGGAAGTTCTGGTATATATTGGCAAAGCACCTGACTCCCTTATCACAGCGGTGTGTGAAGTGCGGGGGTAGGCCCCTATATCAAGCCACGTACTGGTATTTTACTGAAGTGCCTTCGGGACTCCTCACTAAAACATTCCCCAAACCATCCTTAGTTTGGCTATCTGAGTAGTTCCTGTTCTAAAAATCCTTCCCTAATATTTTCTTTCTTAAAAGCAGGAAAATTTAAAAGAGATAATCACCTACGCTGCTTGAATTGTCTGTGCATTAGTTAGGTCAATCTTCTTTTTCTATATTTTTGCTTGTTTATGATGGTCATCACTCGGTTACAATCTAGAAAAATGGCTCAACTGGCCCCTTCTTCCTCCGAGATCACCACTAGTGTGGATGTTTCGGCACCCCTCGGGTCTTCCTCGGGACCGCTATTAGTTGGTTCCCCATCTTGGTCATATAATCCTTTCTATCAGCCTAAAGCAATCCCATCACGTCCAGCTTCCCCCAGTCCTTCAGAAATATCATCTGCTTCTGATATAGAGTATGTTCCTCACGGGGATCCTGAATTTCAGGCGCTCCTTGATCGCAATCCGGTAGCCCTTATGGACTATCTAGTACATAAGTCTGTTCGAATATCTGATCAGGGACCACCAATCCAGCAAGTTTACGATTATCCTCGTGAACCATCCCAGGATTTTATAGAACAGTTAGCATATTTTTTCTCACCTCGAACCATGGAAGAGGGTGGTGCACCTGTGCCTCCTTTTTCTCTTCCACCAACCATGTCGACTAGTTCTCAAATAGTCTTGCCTATTCCTAGCGTCGCAGTTACCTCAGCTATTCCACAACCTACTTCTAAGAAGTCCTCTTCTTTAGCTATAATGGGCGCACCTGCACACCCACAGATTGTTGTTAATTCTTCTATGCCATCCATTGCATCCCAGGGTCAGTACCTCTTTATGAATCAACCCCCTTCTACGAGTCAGTTGGTTCCTACTTCTCATCCTCCAGTTGGTCTTTCTTCCAATGCTCCAGCGACAGTGACCTTCACCCATCCTCTAGCGTCGGCACCCTTAATAACCAATCTGGCAGTCAAAAGCCTCATTCAGACCTTGTTCCCCACCATGTCCAATCAAATTAACACCCATGTTCCTCAATCCATTCTGATTCAGTCGACAAGTGTAGGAGCCCACCAATCACAGGCTCCATCTTTCATTCAACCACCTTTTTCTCAACCACTTGTCATCTCACAGCCTGTTTATACACAGGCTCCTTCACAACAAATACCTCACTAGGCGTCACCCAGAATGCCTGGTTATTCCTCTTATCATCCTGTTAATCAGCAGATGAATCCCCCGTTAACGCCTCAACAAAATCCACCATTCACTTCTTATACAGGACATACCAGTATGCCTCCTCCTCAATCTGACGTTGTCCAAATTATTTTCAAGAAAATCACAGACCTAGAAGCCTCCACCAAAGGGGCTCGCCCTTCATACTCTTTTGAAGAAGTGTGTAATGAACCCATTCATCCATCAGTGGCTTTTAAGCCTTATCCTCCCCAATGGGAACTTCCTAAGTTCTCAAAATTTCATAGTCGGGAGGATCCTCAACAGCACCTGCGAGCATTCAAACACGCTTGCTACCTTATAGTCCAGGATCAGGAGCTTATGCTCTATACTTTCCTATGTCTCTAGCAGGGCCTGCTTTAGACTAGTATAATAACATTCCCCAACATTCCCTGTTTTCTTTCTCTCAATTGGCCCAGATGTTTGTTGAAAACTTTTCAATAAATATCACACATAAGATCTCGATTACAGATCTTTATAACATTCGTCAATTCGATGACGAGTCTATTGCAGACTTTGTCGCTCATTGGAGAGGGATAATAAATCAATTGTCTTTCTCCCTCCCTCAATCTCAACAAATCAAGTTGTTTACTCAATCTTGTGCTAATCATATTTCTTCCACTTTAAGGATCCAAACCTTTCATACATTTGAAGAAGCCTTTATGATGGCACATAAACTTGAATCCCACGCCATTGAACAAGGGAAGTTAAAACTTCACTCTAAATCTAAACCAGATTTTTCTCGATTTACAAAATCAAACCCTTCCACTTCTAACAAAGACAAGGATCAGGGGTGTACCAACGCTATCGTATTAAAAAAATCACGAGCCGATAACACTTCTAATCAAACACCGCGGAGAGACTCCTCATCTTCTCAAAAAGGACCCTCATCATCTCGATCTTTTACTTCGTTGGGGGAATCATATGCTTCTATCTTGGAAAAAATGTTGGAAGTTCACATGATCGAACTTCCCCCTATTAGAAATTTTGATGAGAACCAAGAACGACCATTCTGGTATAGGGAAAATGACTTCTGTCATTATCATAGAACCAAAGGCCATGACATTGAACGATGTCAGACCTTCAAAAATCTTGTCCAAAAATTCATTGATAAAGGCGAGCTCATTCTGGATAACCCAAATGCTCCCCCAAATCAGGTGCTTGATGTTTTTAAACAACCTTTTCCCAATCATTCCCCAAACAATGATGCTTCAGAGTCTCAAAAACCAAACACTCATACTATCAGCTTCATTTCTACTGAAGAATCTTCTTCTAAACCTAAGCCATCTACGAACACATCGACTGAATCAGAACCTCCTTCGCTCCGCTAATCGCTGGGATTCCACCATCTTTAGAAAACCCATCTTTGAATATTCCTACATTGTTAGAGATAGATTCATCTCTCTCTACCTCTTTATCTGATCTTCCGTCCATGCCCGAGACAGTGTCATCCTCATCTATCTCATCATCAGATATTCTTTCGATGCTCGAGGCATTTACATCCCTTCGAGTTTCCACTACGAATACATCTACTTCTGTTTCTCCCATTTTTGCTGTGACTATGCCATTGGTAAACATACCTATAGTTGTACCAACTTCTGACGGAAGCATCTTCAATTTTGACTCTTCCCGTTTCCTTTCCTACAGTAGTTACACCCACAATTACTGTACCAGAAGTATCTCCCTCACAAGGAACTACTTCTTCATCATCCACTTCTTCCATCACCGATACTATTTTGCCTATTAAGGGAAAATCTAAAGAAATAGCACCGACACCTACACTCTCGTTCCTGAACTTAAACCGAGACAACTAAAGTCTAACGTTACATCATCAGTACCTCCTCATCTCCTTCCCTCCGAAAAGGTTACAATCACCTTATGCGGTTGAAGTTGTCACCATCCCTGAAAAAGGAAAACCCATATTTCAGGACTATTAAGACTCTTGGTGCTTTCCCTCAAAAATCTCTCTCTACACCTCATAAAAGATTAGATTTATCAACTGGGAAGGTGTCTTCTTCTCTACAATAACACCATCTCTTCTTCTTCTACAACCCTTCTTCGCCGGTGCCTTGTAAAGTGGATTTACCTACTAGAAAGGCATCACCTCTTTTATCAGGACCATCATCTTCGTCACCAAAAGCCAAGGCACCCTTTGTTCCTCTGATCAGACCTATTTTGGGAGCTCCTCCCTCATCTAAATCAGCATTATCTAAATCATCATCTGTTTCGATCAAGCAGCCTTCTTTATCTCTGAAGACCACAACACTTGTCATATCTTCATCATCTTCAAAATCTATCTTAGGAGCTCCTCCTCCACTAGAAATCAATCATGCCTCACTTGCTTCCATCTCAAGTGTCTAAGGCCACTTCTCCTAATGTCTGAAAAAAGTAAAACGATCCCTAAAAAGACTGTCAAACTAGACATGCAGGTTCTTTTACCTCAGTAGTCTGTTGAGGTAAAAGAGGCACCTTCGTCATCTCTGTCCTCATCTTTGTCTACCAGATTCTATACTGAAATTCTTCACCAACTTATCCAATCTTCATCCATATCCCTTCCTCCGATCAAACCCTATAATCCTAAAGGAGTAAAACCTTCCTGGTTCAACTCTGATTTGATTTGTGCTTACCATCACACTCCAGGACATGACACCGAGGGATGTAAAGCCCTTCAATCTGTCGTTAACAGTATTTTGGAAGAAAGTGATCTTCTACTGGAAGA
This sequence comes from Taxus chinensis, assembly GCA_019776745.2. NCBI lineage: Eukaryota > Viridiplantae > Streptophyta > Pinopsida > Cupressales > Taxaceae > Taxus > Taxus chinensis. The sequence goes on along the minus strand of JAHRHJ020003439.1, from coordinate 108,215 downwards.
AGAGGAGGAACAAGCATCTCATGTCATCTCAATCCCATATGAGCCTCAATGATCTACTCAGGCCTCCTAATTCTATTAATTCCACTCTGGATGGTCTTCCACCTTCTCAAATCGACACGAATTCATATCGCCACTAGAACACAATGGTATGATAATCTATCATCATCTACATCTCGACCATGGGTTGTCATTTCTGCTAGCCCCCGGAGGCATTCCTCCTTCCTCATCAGCCCCGAGACCTTGGGTCTCTATTCGTGCTTCACCTCAGGCTCAGATTCCTGTGTCAGTTGAGGAGAGTGTTATGAAACAACTCACCCATGCTCTGGTCAAAATGTCTCTTTTTGACCTCATTCAATCATCTCCACAGCATCGCCAGGATTTGATTGATAATCTACACCATATTGTAGTGAATTCAGATGAGCCCCAGCCTTTCGAGATGATTTTTGGATTGAATAAACTGTCAACCACCATTTCCTTTGAAGATTAAGAAATTCCTTCCCTTTCTTCTGAGGATTTAGAGGATCCCCTCTTTATCACAGTTCAAATCAACAACACTACGTTAAAACGCACTATGATCAATAGTGGTGCTGCACTCAATGTCATTTCCTCCCACACATTTGAGACAACTTAAGTTACCAAAGAATGTAGTGTCACCACCACCTTTCACCCTTCGATCATTTAATGATCAGCTAGCAGTTACTTTAGGAACTGTGGTCCTGCCCATTCGGGTAGGTAAGAAGCTGCTTCACGAACTTTTTTACATTGTTGAAGGGAAATTCCACTACAATATGATCCTCGAATGCTCTTGGATTCGTGCAATGCATTGCGTCCCATCAACCCTCCATCGATGCTTAAAATATCAGTATGAGGGAAAAATCTATACTCATCTAGGAGATCCTTTTCCTTCTGTGCAATGTGACATGACCACAGGGTCTGTCCCTCTAAAGGAGAACACTTGATTCTCCTAATGAGGCTTCATCCTCTTCCATACCTATAACAAATCTACCAGATTTACAAAATCTAGAAGAGACGTTACAACGCTTCTCACTAGGAGAGCTTCCTCTTCTCTCTTTTGATGCCCATCTCAAACCTAATAAGTATGGTAGATTAGACAAACAACCTGAATATCAGCCAGGTCTCAGTCATGTCATCACCATTGGTCTGCACAATCAACGGACTAACTTCATTTACAGTGGTCTTGATACACTTCACTATCACCCGGATTCTCCTCCTAGGACAAAACCCTATTCAACAGGGTTTGATTGTCTATAGAATCCCACGTTTGCAAAAAATTATTTATATTGATGCGCGTGGAAGGGTTTTGGCCTAGGAAAGTATGAACAGGGTGTGCATGACCTTACATCCATTACAAATCTCAAACCACATCAAAAATTTGGTTTAGGATTTAAACCTCTTTTAAAAGCCACCATCACTATTCTCAATGAGCCTCTTTCCATCGAGGAGCCATCTTCTCCTGCCAGGTCAGAAGCATCATTTGATGTAGATGACGCCATTTCCATCCCGTCTAACTTTTTTTAGTCAATACCATTTCCTTATGGCCACTGACCTATAAAACTCATGAAAAATCCACTTCCCTACCATTAGTCTTCCCTGAAATAGTGGGGAGGGTCATTAACAAAAAAATAGGATCTTGTCTAGAATCATGGAATCAAGAGGGGATGAAGATGCATGAAGAATGATCGGTGGAAAGGTTAATGGAAATGAATAACTTCGTATTGACACATGATGCTCTCTTCCCAACCACGGAGGGAAGTTTATTGCCACAAAGTGGGTGGAAAAGGAATGTTCATAGCAAAGAGTGCAGATATAAGATGCTCACGATGTTAGGGTGAGTTACGAATGAGTTCCAAGAATGGGATTTGACTTGAAAGGCGAGAAAGTTCTGCAAGAGGATCCCAATCTTGAGGACTGGGTTGTGCAACAGTCTTAACCTAGGGAGGGTCAGTCTAAATAGGTTTTGAAGGAGGGGCTGGCAGAAGGTTATGTATTTTGAGTTGCAGTTGTCATTTCTATGGGATCATCCATGGTAGAGGTGTTTCTACAAGGGTAAATATTAGATCTATAAATAGATGGCGTTAGCATGGATAGAATTAGATGCAAACGGGATCGGCCATGTAGGAGGGTCTACATGGGCATTGATGGCATTCGCTTGGACTGAAGAATTGGAGATAGGATCTTGTTCATGAGGTTTTTGCCGTGAAGAACATGGATAAATGAATTTGTAGGATTTATCCTGGGCTGAAGAAGGCTAAGAGGGCTCGATACAGGGAATAATATTTTTAGTACCGTCCATATGGACTGTGCACTTTCGGTAGATGCACTAGTAGGGATATGAGGTATCAATAACGTTGGCAACCACGTTGTTGGTCAGATCATGATTGGATTTTTCAGATTTACAGTGATCAGGAAGAGGGTTATTGTAAATTTGAAGGGGCTTGTTAGCTTGATGAACTGCTTCATGTTGATCATGTTGTTGGGATTTGTCACGTGCCTTGATAACCTCACCTAGCTTTAATTGTGTAATGACTTCATGATCAAAGTTGTTGCCAAGGAGGAAGGTATAGGCAAAAGATTGAAGGGGATGACAATTTTCGTATGAATGGCCCCAATTGGCATGCCACCAACAAAATTTGTTTTCATCTTGCTATTGAGGAAGAGATCGAGAAGGATCTGACAGTCATACTGAATGGTCGGGGTAGACATCATCACAACTCTTCCTTGGATAGAGGTTGGTGACATTCAGTACGGGAGGGGGGTAGAAATTATTTTGTGATTTGGTGATAGATTGATCAATGTTATGGATAGTCCTATTGGAAGAAGTGCCTTGAGGAAGAGTATTTGTGACTCCGTCATCAGTGGCATTCTTGTTTCTAGGATGCATGAGGACTTGGATGTTCTTAGGGGTTTGTTGCTCTGGAGAAGACTTTTCGAATTCTCTCACAAGATAATCTTGGCATTTGGCTTGTTCGAATGCTTCTTCCAAAGAGGTAGGGGAGAATGACCTAACCTTGTATTGAAGGTGAGACTCAAGTACTCTAAGGAACAATTGGAACAAGCTTCCATCGGGCATGTTATGCTAAGCCCTAGTGGACAAGGTCTTCCAACGTTTGATGAAAGTTTGGGCAGATTCGTTATCCATTTGTTTGCAAAAAATGAAGGTGTTAATGTTGTTTTCAGGAAGATCGTGGTATTGGAATTCGCTAACTAGAGCAATCACCAAGCTTTCCAACTCAACAATGGAGTTGGTCAGGAGGGTATGGTACCAATCCAAGGCATCTCCTCTAAGTGTCTTGGCTAAGAGTTTGGTGGCAGCATAGGAATGAGTTTTGACCGAATCCTTATAGATATTTCCAAAAGCCTTGATATGAAGAGCGTGGTCAATAAAACCATCGTAAGTGATGGAAGGGAAGACACCTCCAATGTCCATAGAAGCAATGTAGGGAGCGAGTGGTTCTCTTTGAATGGCTTGAAGGGTCTTGTTATGGATGGGAGGTTGTGCAATGGGAACTCCATTGGGTCCAACCAGAAGCGGAGGGGGCTGACCTTGATTTATCATGCCCCAAGAGACCGTTTGAGGTCGACTAGCAAGTTGAGCTAGACTAGTTTGAAGTTGTAAAAATTGATTGGCAGTCATAGTTTTTTGTTGACTTAGGCGGTCATCAATGAGTTGAGTGGAAGCATGATGAGTTGGCATGTATGAGTTGAGTGGAATCAGTATTGGAAGGGACATTAGTGTTATTAGTTGGATCAGAGTTTGCTCCATTTGGAGGAGGCTCAGCATGGTTGATATCTGCATCCAACTTCTCAGAAAGATAATCCTCAATACACTTGCATAGCATTTTGGGTGACTCTCCTATGTACTCAGGAAATTGTTGCAGAAATTTTTGCATAGTAGGGGTATAATCAGATTCAGGAACATCCTCATGTTCCCCGTCTTCAGTATCGAAGACAAGATTTTGGATGTTGGACCTGGTTTGTACATTTCGGGGTGGGGGCTTTGACTTCCTAGCATTAGCTCTTAAGGCAAGGCAATCAGTGTAATGTGTGTCCAACTTAGGAAGGCCATCATTTTGAGAGTTATTAAGCTCGCACAGAAATGGCTTAGTTGAGGATGTAATGGAATCACCAAGTAAATACTCCATGATGAAGCAGAGATGCTTAAAAGAGGCTTACTAGAATGTTTTTTAACGAGATCAGTCGTGCAATAAAGCTTATAGGGGCCAATGGCCGAGGGTATGGCATGTCGAGGGAAGAGGAAATTAATCTGTGCGAAAATAGAAAAAGGGCTGATTCAGAACAAGATCAGTCATGCAGGAAGTTTGCACAGGGGCCGATGGCGTTCAGAAAAGATTGAAGTTCAGACATTCAACCCATGTAGTAGGGTTCTACACAGGGGCCAATGGCATAGAAAAAAGAAAAATAAAAAGAGAATTTGAACTAATTGGAAGTAAAGTAAGATTCACGTCGGGTTCACCAAAGTGTATGATGGGTAAAAGAGAGGTTCCCAACTAGGTTCTCAAATATAGGGATCCAATCTAAGACTGGCCACACTGTGCAGATATAAAGGCGCTCAAGGAGTGCTAGTGTCATAATTCTAGAGGATAGTGACCCTAACCTTAGGATAGTTATAGGTTTCCAAGGCCTACAACTAAGATAAAGATAGGTATCCTACTAGGATTCAGAAATAAGAGTAACCAAGGGGTGGATAAGCCAAGGGGCATAATATAATAAGACAATGCAATAGATCAAAGCAAACATACATCTACTCTAGTCTATTGAATGACCAATATACAACATGCACATACAAAATAAAAGACTAAAGAGGGTTAGAAATACTTACCTGTAGCATTTGTGTGACCATCAACGCATAATCCTCCTCAGAGACAACAACACTGAGAGAGAATTGCTATGGGTGGAGAAGGGGAAATATGAACAAGAATATCTCCAATAATAACTCACTATGGTGATTGTAGACACAAAAATCTCACATATATTCCTATTTTGCTATATCGCCAAGTATTTTGTTATATGCATGGATCTTAAGTTAGAAGATTATTCACTAGTGACACATCTCCCTAGTCCATCCACTTATTTTGAATTGCTTTCTATTATCTTTCTCTCACACATCTGTCACTTCTATACCCAGTTATAGTCAGGTCACAGGGATCTCCATGTCTGTCAATTTCTCACATTTGTCATCATTTATCTCAGGACACCAACACCCATTCTGGAAACTAGCGCCCAAGCCGCTCCTATCCACCCTGGGTGACTCATGTCCTCTTTGTTCTTGATTCACATTTTTGACATTTGTGGTCAAGCATTTTTGGTTTTCTTACTCCTATCCTGAGGTCACTAGTCGACATGTCGTGTCACTAGTGTCAAAATTCAAGAAAGAAATCCCTATATATACACAACATACATACCATCATAAGGGCGGGAAATTCTAAAGGGAAAGTATATCTACATACTATCAAAGGGACTGCATTTTTTGGCTCATTACTCTGGATACACTACATACGAAGGGGAAGTTATGAATTCCATCCCACACATTTTCATTTATCTAGCTATAGCCCACTATCTTTGCGTCATTGGCGCAAGGGAAACCTAAGGACACTATTTCACACACAAGCACATAGAACTACATGGAGTTTGAAATGTAGTGTAGTGCTCATAGTCATAAGTTCACTTTCAGGTGACCACCGAGGTCATCTGACTCCACATTTGCATCTTTTTTTTAGGATTTGATGTGGTTTTGGGTTTTGTAGGATATTATTTATTTTTCAGGTTATAAGTGAATTCGGAATCATCTCAGTCGAATACAGGTGATCCAACAATGAAGGATAGTGAAACCCTAGTGACACAGAAAAATCAGATTCGACCTCTGTGTAGTCACAGGTGCCTACAAGAGGTCTCTAGCACCTAGGAGCCTTCGCCCTATCCAGGAACCCATGTCCAGCTTTTTCTGCAAGCTCTAGAATTTATATCGATCATTTCTGACACTCTTCCCATACCTGTTCATCAGTTTCTCCAGTTCATATATACTTCAGGATAAACAAAATCAGATAAGTTCCTATATCTCTCTCATTTTCTTACACATGGTTGCATCTTTAGATTGCTTATCATTTGTATTTTGTTGTATATCATCATATAGTGACTCTGAAATTAGATTTAATATTCAGATTTTATTAAATCATTTGGTGAACCCCTCTCTTAGAACTCCTTGCCCTAGGATCCAAAAAATGCTCATGGCTAAAAATAGAACCTCTTCTCCTAAGAAATCTATGCATCATGTTAGCGTGAATCTTATCCTTGATGATGTTGTTGAGGCTGAACTTAACTATCTTTATCTGCAATGCTTTATTTGATGAAAATGTTCAAAGAATAACTTTTTGCTAATGAACACAAATTTCCTACTAGTTTTTGCAACTCTACTCTAAGTATTTTTTCACATGAACCAAAAATTTATTTTGATGCACTCCTTTTATTCCATAGTCACCAAGGTTACTCCACCTTCTTCTATTCATGTTACAAACATGATGATGATCTTTTATCGATTATATGCTTGGTCTTGATTGTGTCATTGTAGATAAAATAATGTTACTTCCAATGATGAAAATGTACATGTGCATGATGATGTTTCTCATACTAGTCAAGATGAATGTAAAGTTGTATCTCATGATTATCTTCTATTTCTAAAAATATTTCAATGATTGTAAAGATATATCTTATAATAGTGCTTCTCCTACTTCTCTATCTATTGATGAATTTCTTGATGAAATACTTGCATGTGAAAATTTATTTGATATTGATGTTGATTATATTTTTGAAATGAACATGTTAGTGAAGATGTTACTTCTCTTAAGACTATTGAATGTGAATTTTCCACTTTGCTTTCTTCTACTTATGATGTTGTTTCTGATGTCATTCATGATGATTTTACCACTCCTACTAGTTCACCTTTGATTGTTTCTTTGATTCTACTGCTATCATTTCTATTGATATTCCATGTTCCTCTCCTCCTCTTTCACTCTTCTTCTTCCCTAGATGATCTTCATGTTGATCCTTTTATTCCTACTAGTATACCTCATCTTATTTCTTCTACATCTACTGTTCCCATAGCATCTTCTTCTTCTCACATTCCCATGATCACTCATAACGTAAAGCTCCAACCTCTCAATGTGCCTCTCACATCTTCTATGATTTCTTCACATGATATTTTATCACTCATGCATGTTGTTAGACATTTTCAATCTAAAGTTCAATCTCTTACTCTCTGAAAGAAAAGCCTATTATGCTTCTACATTGATGATAAATCTCTTCATGGAAAATCCTATTCCAAAGAAAATTCACAATTCAACATTTTCCTAAGGATTTTATCATGCCTACATTTTCATGTTTCAATGACACTGGAAATCCATATTTGCATCTTAAGCATTATCATTTAGCTATGTCTTCTTATTCAAATGATCAATTATTACTAAAAGCCTTTTCATAGTCTTGTTGATGATGTTCTTCAATGGTATACTCATTTTCCTTTTGGATCTATTAGTACATATTGTGAAATGGAAGATGATTTTCTTATATGCTTTATACTTAACAATGGTCCTAGAGTTACACATGATCACTTACCTAGCTTGCATCAAGGAAAGAAAGAACCTATTTAGGAATACATTTTACGTTTCAATTATTACATGCATTAGTTATTATTTCATCTTATTAATCTAGAAAAGTAATTTATCTTTTCTTGTGGCTTGATTCTTACATTTAAATAAAATATTACAATATGATACATGTGAATCATTTACAACTTTTATGCTATAAATTCATTGATCTAGAACAAGATTTAATTATTACACATGTTATAGATCCTCCTTTTACCTATTTCCACTATTGTCATCTTCTACTTCTTCTCCTCTTCCATCTATTAAGTGTCCTCCAAGGTCTCCATCTCCTCCAAATCGTAAGCATGTTCCATCCCCTCCACCGCATAATTGTCCTCCATCTTATTGAATCTTCTCCACAAGTCTTCTCCATCTCCTACTCAAGAGCCATTACATTTTCACATGTTGAAAGCCTCATGATGTATGTCTTTTCTTGATAAGTGCTTAATTAAATTTCCCTCTAATCAACATCATCCTCCTCATCACTTGCATCACCAGCGTGATCGTTCCTTATTTTGTAATTTCACCGCATCAATGGCCATCATGAAAATGATTATTATTCCCTTCATGACAAATTACAACAATTAGAAGACAAGGGTGTCATTTCCTTTGGCTCTCACTCTCATGAACGAGATCTTTCTCCAATTCCACATAAGTGTTATTCTACTTCGGTTCACTTGCCTCCTTCTCCCACTTCTAAGGTCATGTATTCATCCTATCTCCTAAGATCATTATTCATCTGCATCCTCCACCTAGCTCATCCACATACATCCATCTCATCCAATGCTCATAGTGCTTACTACTTCACATTGGATACCTAAGTCAGTCAACATTGTGAAAAGTCCTACCAAGGATACATCTCCCATCATTGGCACCATTTCATATGAATTCAGTTTTCTCTTGAGCACTCATGTTGCTACCTACACAGGTAGGCTTCCACTGCTCCTCGAAGCCTTTCATCTTTGGTAGGTGATTTTTTCACCTCATTACCTGAATGAAAATAATCATGTTATTAAGGTTCTTACATGACTGTTGAGGGATATAGTTAAATAAAACCTGCACTCATTCTATCAATTTGTGCTTTGGACCATCTTTCTAATACATTCAAACCTTTAGGTTTGATGATCACTCATGTTAATGGATCATAGCATGACTATTGAGGGATCTTTACATAAATGAACCTCATGTCCATCTTTGTATGTGTATATGCTTCATATGATCTTCTATCTAAATACAATGTTAATCATTTCAATGAAAACACATTTTATGGTTCATTCTTCCATTAGGGGTCTTTTAAATGAACCTCATTTTTGTACACATAATGTAGGGGAATCATATTCTTCCCCCCCTCATCATCATATCACATTCATATGTACATTATTTCTTCATTACATTAGTAATTATAATCTCACTATTGTTCATGGCATCATTCAATTTTATCTATTAAAATACATTACATACATCTATTACTATTTATCACATATTATCCATCATTATATTCATACATACAATCCAATTTATAAGCTTGATGTAAGCTACATACATCATCATCTATTTCATCAACATATCATTTATGCAATGCATCAAACATCACATGGATTTCTTATACATATGAACAAAATATCAATGCATCACATATCAATACTTGCATAACATCCCTATATATACATAATGTAATATCCATTGTGCATATATATATATCAAAAATCTAGTTAGAAAATAGAATCACAGGGGAAAGCCCCCATACATCAATACATATATACATCATACATCATCATCATTGTCACTATACACAATCTGTGGGAGCTCTAGAACTAGATGTTTCACCGATCAATCTACGCTCCTGGTCGTAACCCCTATATCTCTCAACCTATCTATGTAATAACACCACCTCAACCAAATTCTCCGTTAAATCACCTATAACTCCACATAAGTTTGTGAACACATCTTGAGCTAAGGATCCTCCTCCTACAACTCTTCTAGCTCACTGAGTCTTTGTACTTGTGCCTCATCACGCTCACTCAATAGTATAGTACATGTGGCTGCCATTATTGCCACTGGCTCAAAAAAATGGGCATGCTCACCCAAATAGACATCCACTCGCTCCAACATTTCCACCGCCTCCCATATCACATCTTGGTACATTTCAGAAGAATGAGTCATAAGGACATAATATGTAGCAATATAGTATGAATCCTTAGTACCCACAAATATACATTTACAATCCAAACTCGTATAGATCATAACATTAGTTATCACACATGATAATTGCATAATGCCTACAACTACTCCTAGTCCCATGATCCACTAAATGCCAAATCAATAACAAATACTTACATCTTAACTATGCATTGGATACTATCAATCACCCATCAATTGGAATGGTTCAATCCACCTCTGCTAGACTCCTTCACTGGTGGTGCTCCTATTGGGATCCAATAATATTGTAGAAACAATAGATCATCAGTAGATGCACCAGATTGACAAGTGACTATCATCTTACATTGTCTATATGCCTCACACATTCATAGAATTGGTCACTGACATCCACTCTCATGGTGCATGCAAATGGGTGCACTAATGCTCAAACATCCTGTGGACCATGGTATCATATAAGTAATTTGATTTTGACATTTACAATCAAGCATATGATAAGTTTTTGATTTCTCCTACATAACATGCTTTTAAATATCTTAGGACACCCCAATATGATCACCAAAGTGGCATTATCACAATGTTACAAGATAGGCCCACTGTAACATCAATCCATCGAGTCCATCCACCATGTGTCATCCTAGGAACCAAGTAGATATTGAACACCTTCCATGCATATCCAGGTTCCAGTCCTCTATGAGTAACATTCGGATTGGTATACAGAGAAATTCTCACTTAAATCCATACTTTACCATTCCCAGATCTATCTGAATCTAATTCCATACCAAGGAAATAATTCATGTTAGGAAATAAGGGATAAAATATGCGGAATAATCCCTTACAGAATCGCAATAGTAGAAACTAATATGCAGAAAATATTACAGATCTCAAATAAAAGTGCATAGAATAAAAAAGAACACAACACAAAGAGACAATATTTAACGTGGTTCACCCAATTTGGGCTACGTCCACCAAGAATCACTTGCTCAGATTTTATTACAAGCCACCACTCTCTCAATACAATACCCAGATCTGTTTGGAGTTATGCTCAACAAACTCTACAGAATTCACACTTGAATTCAAAGCACATCTGCAATACATTTTCTTGTCTACCTATCATATGCATAAAACCATATAAGTAGACAATTGCTTAAGCAGTTTTATACAAAACCGTGGGTATCAAAACCATGGGCAAAAACCGTGGGTATAAAACCTATGGGTATTCAAAAAATCCAAAAACCATGGGCCCAATGAAAAGCCCATAACGGTTTACCCATGGGTTAATAAACCATGAAAATTTGCTTTTTTTTTTTCGGGGGCTTCACCCCCGAACCCCCTTTGACCCTGAACTTAGTGTGCCATAAAAATATCTTGTAACACATGTACAAGGTGTACCACACTCTAACATGAAAATAGGCTCCACAACCATAACAATCTCCCACTTGGAGACTAGTTTTCCACTGAGCAAGCTTCTCAACCCTTCACTATTTCCATGAAGGCCAACCAAAGCTGAACATAGCTTCAAGTTTATCCCTTGTGACCACCTTGGTCATCATGTCTGCAGGATTCTGACTGGTATGAATCTTCTCCAACTTCAACTTATCTTCCTCCAAAGTTGTCCTGATGAAGTGATATCTCAACTGTATATGCTTCATCCTAGAGTGGAAAGTAGAGTTCTTAGCTAGGTGTATAGCACTCTGACTATCACTATGCAACTTTCCTTCCTCCTGCTTATGCCCCAACTCCTCAAGAAATTGTTGTAACCAAATCATCTCTTTGCTTGCCTCTGTGGCAGCAACATACTCAGCCTCCGTGGTTGACAAAGCCACCAACTTCTGTAGTCATGAAATCCAGCTCACTGTTGTCCCACCTACAGTGTAAACATAACCTGTTGTGCTCCTCCTGCTGTCTAAATCTCCAACCATATCTGAATCTACATAACCACGCAAAATGGTGTCCGATCCACTGTAGCACAAAATTGTCCTCATGGTCCCTCTCAAATACTGAAGGATCCACTTTACTGCCTGCCAATGATCTTTACCTGGATCACTCATAAATCTACTCACAGCTCCCACTGCATGGGAAATATCAGGCCTAGTGCACACCATGGCATACATCAAACTACCAACTACTGATGAGTAAGGTACCTTGGACATCTGGTTTCTCTCCTGCTCTGTCTTGGGACACTGCTCCTTTGATAACTTAAAATGTCCTACCAAAGGAGTCCCAACCGGTTTAGCATCCTGCATGTTAAACCTATCCAATACCTTCTTAATGTACTCTTCCTGAGATAAAGTCAGCTTTCATTCCTTCCTATCCCAAGTTATCCTCATACCAAGGATTTGTTTGGCTGCCCCCAAATCCTTCATATCAAAGGATTCACTTAGCTGTTTCTTGAGTACTTTTATTTCCTGCATGTTTTTACCTGCAACCAACATGTCATCAACATACAAACAAAGGATAATATAACTTCCATCCTCAAATTTCTTTGTATACACGCAATGGTCAGAATGACATCTAATATAACCTTGCTCCATCATGAAGCTATCAAACTTCTTATACCATTGACATGGAGCTTGTTTCAAGCCATACAAGCTCTTCTTCAGTTTGCACACCATCTCCTCTTTACCTTTGACCTCATAGCCCTCTGGTTGCTGCATATATAGTTCCTCCTCCAAATCACCATGGAGAAATGCAGTCTTTACATCAAACTGTTCTAAGTGCAAGTCTTCTGCTGCCACTATTCCAAGAACAGTTCTAATAGAAGTCATTTTTACTACAGGAGAAAAAATCTCATCAAAATCTATACCTTTTTTCTATGTGCAAACCCCTTGACCACCAACCGGGCCTTATATCTTTTCTTTCCTCCTTCTTCTTTAACTCTATACACCCACTTGTTCTACAATGCTCTTTTGCCTTCTGGTAGCTTCACCAAATCCCAAGTGTGGTTCTCCATGAGAGACTTATGTTCCTCATCCATGGCTTGCTCCCACTTCTTCCTAGCATCTACCTGAATTGCTTCATCAAATATCTCTGGCTCTCCACTATCAGTGAGTAATAAATAATAAAGAGAAGGAGAAAAATGTTCAGGTTCTCTTTCTTACCCTAGAAGACCTCCTCAATATAGGAGTTTGGGGTTCCTGTTGAGTAGGTTCCTGAACTGATTCATGGGTCACTTTCCCATCTAGAAGATCCTCTACCACTGCATATTCTTTCTTGGATTCTTCCCTATTTTCCTGCAACTGTTGCTTATACATGACTTTCTCAATAAAGACCACATCCCTAGACCGAATGATTTTCTTGTCCTTAATACTCCAACATTTAAATCCAAAGTCATCACCACCATAACCAATGAAAGTACATTTTTCTGATTTAGCCTCTAGCTTGGTCCTATCATCCTTGTCTATATGAACAAACACCTCACATCCAAAGACTCTAAGAAATGAATAATCAACTTTCTTACCATACCAAGCCTCCTCAGGTATGCCTCCATCCAAGGCACTTGAGGGTCCTCTATTTATCAAGTACATAGATGTGCTCACTGCTTCTGCCCAAAAAGAAAGAGGCAGTCCTGCATGTAACCTCATGCTCCTAGCACGTTCCATTATTGTTTTGTTCATCCTTTCTGACACCCCATTCTGCTGTGGAGTTCCTGGAACCATCTTTTTCCTGTGGATTCCATTCTTAGAACAATAATCATCAAATTCATTGTTGCAATACTCCCCTCCATTATCTGACCTGAGACATTTTAGCTTAAGACCTGTTTCATTCTCTACCAAGGCTTTCCATTTAACAAAAGTGTCAAATACATCAGATTTGTTTCTAATACAATAAACCCAAACTTTCCTTGTTGCATCATCAATAAAAGTAACATAATAACTTGAACCCCCAAGAGATGATACCTGAGCCGCCCCCACACATCAGAATGTACCAGCTCTAACTTACTCTCTTTCTTTGTAGGTCCAACCTTGAGAAACCTTACTCGCTTCTTGTTTCCCATATATGCAGTTCTCACAGAAATCCAAACCTGTTTCTGTATATCCAGGAAAATTCTTCTTTATGATGTCCATGCCCTTATGGCTCATATGACCGAGCCTATAGTGCCATAATGTTGTATCTACATTTGAAGCCACAAGATTACAATCATTAGTACTATCAGTGGTTAAATACAAGGTTCCAACCTTCTTACCTCTTGCCACCACAAGAGCACCCTTGGTAACCTTCCAAAAGTCAGCTGTAAATATCACAGTACAACCATCACTTCCCAATTGCCCCGCCGATATCAAATTTCTCCTTAATGTAGGCACATGTCTGACATCCTTCAATAGCCATGTATTCCCATTCTGCATCTTAACCTGAAAAAAACTTTTCCAACTATACTGCAAGGCTCATCATCACCAAGAAAAACATGCCCAAAATCCCCTTGAACATAATCAACAAAATAATGCCTATGTGGAGTAGCATGAAAAGAAGCCCCTGAATCTAAAACCCAAGATTCAGTAATATTATGCAAAGAAAGAATCAAAGCATCCTGACATACATTACCCGATGCCACATTTGCCTCCTTGTTTTCTTCCTGTTGTTTCTTCTTATCCCGAAGCTCCCAACAATCCTTCTTTGCATGCCCAGACTTTCCACAATTCCAACATACAATCTTGCTCTTGGATTTTGACCTTGCCCAATCTTTCGATTTTCCACGGTTTCCTCTATTCTTCTGTCTCCCTCTAGTTTCCACTGTCAAAGCATTCCCTGAAGTAGAAGATTCCCCAGAGATTTTTCTTCACATTTCCTCGCTTAGAATCACCCCTAAACATCCTCAAACTTCAACTTTGATGTTAATTGGAACCAAGTTACCTCTACACGCCATCCAAGCTAAATAGATTCGACTAGATATATCTGTTAGGATTAAATATTATTATCCTAATATTAATTATGCATAGTTTAAATTATTTAATTTTATTAATTAAATAATAATTGTTATTTGGTTATATGGTTAATCAACCATATTTGTCTTTTATTTCATACTGTTATATTGTTGTAAACAATATATTTGTATCTATTCATTTCCTGCTTCCCGGATGTTATTGGAAGCTTGTTTATTCTGGCATTTGGTTGCACCTGTGCAACTTATTCTCCCGGATGTATTTGGCTGTGCAATATCTATAAATATTGCAGCCCATTCTCTGTAATTTTTTAGTTGATTGAGATTAATAAAATTGTACACAGGCTTCCGTCCCTGTTTCTCAATCTACATTTGGTACCAGAGCGAGAATCTGGCCCTGTAAAGGTGTGGAAGAGAGAGCAGCAGAGAGAGAGGAGATTGGAGACGTGTTTGCAGCATTTGAGAGCCTGTGCAGCCTCGTGCAAACTCCCAGCCCCATCCCTGCCTCCCCCACATCCTCCTGTTCCTTCCAGGTGCTTGGAAGGCAAATTTTTTTTGCACTGGTGCTGGTTGCACCAGGCAAAATTCGCTGCAGGTATATATATTTAAAAAAAAAAAAAAAGGGTTTTTTCCCCATTAGGGTTTTCCCTCTAATTATTTGGAGGTGCATTTAGTTGACAGCTACAAGTAGCATGCTGTTGTAATTGGAGGTATGTGTGCCAAAAACATATCTATTTGATTGACTGGTTTTCATCAGAATATACTATGGTCATGTAGCAGGGTTGGTCCATGTCAGAAACCTGCACAAATAGAAATATGTGAAGAGTGAGAAAAATGGTGAAATAGCAAGAATAATAGTATAGAAAACCTGTATAGTCTTAACGCCTTCAAAAGCAGTAAGGAAAAAAACAGTTCCAGCAAAAGCCTCCAGCGTCCATCGGCCTGCACACTCCACATGTTGTATGAACAATCAAAAAAAAAGGAGGCAAACCAAAAAAAAACACAGGCCAAAGAAGAGTAAAAGCAAAGAAAAAACAGTCCTCCAGCGTTTTTTTGGACCCTGCGCCAAAGCCTGCAAAAGGAAAAAAAAGTTTTTTTGGAGCAAAAGCGCCCAATCCACTCACCCGCGCCACCTGCCTCCAGCGACCTGCACAAAAAATGCAGGCCAATTAGTTAGTGGCCCAAAAAAACGCAAGGAAAAAACGCGGCCAAAAGGAAAAAAATCAACCAGTGTAAGCCAAACACAAAAAAAATGCGGCCTGTACAAGCAAACAACGGCCCAAATCAGTGCGTGGAAAGCTAAAAAATGCGGCCTGAGCAAGGAAAAGTGGCTGGAAAAGAAGGAGGCGGCTTCACAAAAGCAAACAATAACAAATAACAAGCTTCAGATCCAGATTTTAAGCAAAGGAACCCTAAAAAACACCCTTCACCAGCATGCGCCACGTGGAGCCTCTACAAGTCACATTTTCAAGAGGTAAGTCAATTTACTTGTCAATAAATACAAGTTCCTTCCTTTCATAGCTCAAGCGCCCTAAGTGGGCAAGTTGGTTAGTGCATGCGCCTTGGGAGTGAGAGGTTTGGGGGTCAAATCCCAACAAAAACACTCAAAAACTCACCTTTTGCATTTGGCGGAATTTTTGGCGGAACTGCTAAATTTAGCAGACTTTTTTGAATTTAGTTACAACTAACTAAATTTAGCGGAGAAATCCCTAATTTAGGGTAAAAAAAAAATTTCTCCCATCTGGTCTGTTTTTTCATTCCAGACATTTTTTGCAAAAGGAGACCCATCTAAAAATTGCATTTTCAGCTATTTTTTTGCAATTTTTAGCATTTTGGGTCGTATTGGGCTCAGGAGGCCACCAGGACCCCGAAACTGAAATTTTTTGCCTGTCATTCAAATTGTACAGTTTTTTGAATGTAAATTGTATACTGCTGCATATTGTACTAATTTGCAGGTTGCCATAGTCAACTGCAAAACTTTGTAACTGCTCAGAAACTGGCAGAATTGTAATAAAAAACAGTAAAATTGGTTCTGTAACACTCACGAGATCCTAGATCTCATTCGCAGCGTTCGGTATATACAGTGCCTCTGGGAAGCGCTTACGGGTAAAGCCGTCGCGACTACTACTGCACTTAACGCCTAATATAGCTGCAACAACGTCGTCTGGGCATCGTCCCTATAAATCGACGGGGAGTAATAAGGTCACAGTGCACACACTATGAACCATCCCATCCGTCTGTGAACGATTGCAAGACATAAATCCGGACTGAGAAATTATCCGAGTATATAGCGAAGTTACGCGCGCGTATGAGGATATTTCTTTGAGCCGGTGTCAATAATCACACAGACCCCATCAGTACTGTCTTGGTACCACGTATTGAATTCTTTCACGTACGTTAACGCCTCTTTCACGTACCGCCGGGTATATAGAAAGGGCGAGCTTCTTCCACGTACCGACGGGTATATCGGAAGGGCGCGTATATAGAAAGGTTCGGTATATCGGACTGACGGTATATAGATTGGGAGACCTAATACCTGGAGTGATAAGAGCCAAACCCTGTCAGTGATCTCTGCAAAATGGGCACCAATGCCCCCAAATTTTTTCTTCCGGATTCACAATTGCTCAGAGGAAGCAACTATGCTGCATGGAAGACAAAAATCAAGACACAGCTTGAGTTTGAAGAAATCTGGCCTGTTGTGACTGGTACTCTAACCAGATCACCAACTGATGCAACACAACAACGACAATTTGATAGAGCAGATCAGAAAGCAAAACTCATCATCTTGTTTGGAGTGTCCGACGATGTGCAAGCCCACATTCGAGATGCCACATCAGCAAAAGAAGCATGGGATAAGCTGAGCACAATATATGAGGCCAAGAACAAGAATGTCATACTCAATTTGCAGAGTCAGTTACATACATTGAAGTTCAAGCAGAATGAGAAAATTGAAGCCTTCCTAAGAAGAGTTGCAGAGTTGAGGGCTTCACTTCTAGCCCTAGGAGAAGAGGTCAAAGATGAATCTCTCATTCCCATTGTTCTGAGAGCTCTCCCTTCTTCTTACCGCATTTTTGTCACAACTCTAAACTTGTCAGATACGACAATTAGTTTTGACAAGCTAGTAAACCTACTGCAACAAGAGGAAGCAATGCACAACAAGGATGATGAAGAGGAGCAGGCACTGTCTTCACATCAAAAATGGAAAGGAAAAGGTAAAGGAAAACCTAAATCCTATCAGAAGTCCCCACATCAGAATCAGTATCATGGGGACAATCAACAGAAGAAGCGATGTCCAATTTGCAAAAGAGGACATGACTTGCAAGAATGTTGGTTTAACACTTATAAGAAAGGTTCATCAAGCAATTCTGGACCACAACAACAACAATCTTACAAGGGACATTCAAACAACTATCACGGGCAGAAAAAGGGGAACTGGAAAAGAAGACCCCACCAGCAAGGTAATATTGCTGAGCAACAAGAACAGTCAGACAATGAAGACTTCTTGTTCACTGCTCGATCAAGTGAACCATCCACGTCATCTAGTGATGTCTGGTATGTTGATTCGGGAGCCACTCGACACATGACCGGCCACAGAGACTGGTTTATTTCAATGAGGGACACGCCATCGAAAAATCATGTTTCGTTGGGAGATGATTCTTCATATACAGTTCAGGGGATTGGAAACATTTCTCTACCCCTTGGTTCACGCAAATGCAGACTATCAGATGTTCTATATGTCCCTGGGTTGACAAAGAATCTTCTTTCGGTCAGTCAACTCCTAGATCACAACCTGAAAATTGACTTTGATAGTCAATCCGGCAAGAAAATGTGTTTGATTCGAGATAAATCCAGAGGCTCGAAAATAATTGCAAAAGCCTCAAATGTGGGACGAATGTTTCAACTTGATTTCATTCACAAAAATGATCAAGCACTTGTGGCTAAAAACTCCACCTCAGCCCAGTTGTGGCATCGGAGATTTGGTCATGTAAGTTTCAAATATCTCGAAACACTTCGCCGGTGTAATATGGTACATGGGCTACCATCTCTTCAGAAGGATACAGACAAGTGTCCTCACTGCTTAGCAGGAAAACAACACAGAGTTTCATTCCAAAAGAGTACTTTTCGAGCTCATGGTAAACTTGACCTGGTTCATACCGATCTGTGCGGTCCGATGCAGCCAAGTCATTCAGGGTTCCAGTACTTCATGCTCTGTGTTGACGACTATTCACGGAAAATGTGGATTTTTTGTCTTCGCAAGAAAAGTGAAGCCTTTGAAACATTCAAAAAGTTCAAAGTGGCAGTTGAGAAAGAAACTGGTCGTCACATCAGAACTCTCCGCTCAGATCGAGGGGGGGAATTCACCAGTGATGAGTTCAGAGACTACCTACAAACTCACGGGATTCGTCGACAAATGCCTCCTCCACACACACCGCAGCAAAATGGTGTTGTTGAGAGAAGAAATCGTACTATCATGGAAATGGTGCGATGCATGATCGATGATTCCGAACTTGCAAAGACATTTTGGGCAGAAGCAGCAAAAACAACAGTGTATTTGTTAAACAGAGCACCCACAACTGCTCTTGATGGAATTACACCACAAGAAGCATGGTCAAAAAGGAAACCATCCATTGCACACCTCAGAGTATTCGGGTGCAAAGCCAGCATGCACATACCCAAACAGAACAGAAAGAAATTGGACATGAAGTCACAAAATCTCATCTTCATTGGATACAGTGAAGAGACTCTTGGGTATAGATTGATGGATCCTAAGACCAGAAAAGTCTACACAAGCAGAGATGTTGAGTTTTTCGAGAAGAAGGAAGCAGAGACTCCTCCTCCGGACTCGCAAGATGTAGATTTTTCACCAGTTGTAAAAATTGAAGCTAATGTTCCCTCAGAAGATGAAAGTGATGATGGGGATGATGGTGTTGATCAGATAGAACCACAACCCATGGGAACAGGTCAACGTATGCCTAAATGGTGTACAAGTACATTACGAGATGCAAGATTGGATGCTCCACCGGATACATCCACCCCTGGACCACGGACTCGCAGTAAAGCAAGAGAAGAAGTTAACTTTGCTTTGATGAGTAGAGTTATTGAATCAGACGAGCCCTCTACAGTCCAGGAAGCCCTACAGTCAAAAGCTTGGAAAGATGCCATGGATTCTGAATATCAATCAGTGATGAAGAATAACACTTGGCAGCTTGTTGATCTTCCACCAGGGAAGAAACCCATTGGATGCAGATGGATATTCAAAACTAAGTACAAAGCAGATGGGACAGTGGACAAGTGCAAAGCAAGACTTGTAGCAAAGGGGTACGCACAGAAAGAAGGCATTGACTATGAGGAGACATTTGCTCCCACAGCTAAGATCAAAACGATCAGGATGATCTTTGCTCTAGCTGCACAGTTTGGATGGAAAGTTCACCAAATGGACGTAAAAAGTGCCTTCCTGAATGGAGATTTACAAGAAGAAGTCTACATGACTCAACCTGAGGGATATGTTGTACCTGGTCAAGAAGAAAAGGTATGCAGACTCAGGAAATCTCTGTATGGCCTCAAACAGGCACCCCGGGCATGGTACATCAAGATTGATGAGCATCTCGTACAACATGGATTCGTCAGAAATCCATACGATCCCAATCTCTACCTCAAAAAGCAAGGGGGGGAGATGGTGATTGTTGTAGTTTATGTCGATGATCTAGTCATCACTGGCAGTTCAGTGAAGATGATTGATGAAACAAAGAAAGATCTTAAGCGATCATTCGACATGACAGATCTCGGGCTTATGCACTACTGTCTTGGACTAGAAGTATGGCAGAAAGAGAATCATATCTTTGTTTCTCAGATGAAATATACCAAGACAACGCTCGAGAAGTTTAGGATGATGGATTGCACACCAATTGCTACACCTATGGAGAACAGATTACAGTTATCTCGTTCAGATCCATCTCCTGAGGTAAGTGCCACTCTCTATCGGCAGCTGATTGGGAGTCTCATTTACCTGACCTACACTAGACCAGATATCAGCTTTGCAGTGAGCTATCTATCCAGGTTCATGCAGGAACCCAAAATTTGTCATTGGAAAGCAGCAAAGCGCATTTTGAGATATCTCAAAGGATCAGTGGATCTTGGTCTAGAATACAAGAAGAATGAAAACTTCTTCTTGACTGGATATTCGGATTCAGATCATGCAGGTAACATTGATGATAGAAAATCCACTTCTGGATTTGTATTCTTTATGGGATCTGGACCAATATCATGGGGAAGTAAGAAACAACACTTTGTTTCTCGCTCTTCCACAGAAGCCGAGTATCGTTCTGCAGGAGAAGCTGTCTGTGAAGCGATTTGGCTACGTCGCATACTGGAAGGACTTGGAATACCACAGGACAAACCGACTACCATGTATGTTGACAATGAAGGTGTTCTCAAACTTGTTCGCAATCCAGTTTTTCATGAGAGAACAAAGCACATTGAAGTTCAGGTTCATTTCATACGCGAACATGTGTTGAAGCACAACATCCAGCTTCAGTTTTGTCCAACGGCTGAACAACGAGCAGATATTTTCACAAAGTCACTTGCACGTGACAAGTTCGAGTTGTTCAGAGCATTTCTCTCCTCATCTCTTCAGACAATGCACAATTAAGGGGGGGAATGTTAGGATTAAATATTATTATCCTAATATTAATTATGCATAGTTTAAATTATTTAATTTTATTAATTAAATAATAATTGTTATTTGGTTATATGGTTAATCAACCATATTTGTCTTTTATTTCATACTGTTATATTGTTGTAAACAATATATTTGTTTTTATTCATTTCCTGCTTCCCGGATGTTATTGGAAGCTTGTTTATTCTGGCATTTGGTTGCACCTGTGCAACTTATTCTCCCAGATGTATTTGGCTGTGCAATATCTATAAATATTGCAGCCCATTCTCTGTAATTTTTTAGTTGATTGAGATTAATAAAATTGTACAGGCTTCCGTCCTTGTTTCTCAATCTATAAAAGTGTTGATTGGAAGCCAAATTACTTTTCATTTTGTTGCATGCATTAAACCTTATGGGTCAAAATACCATCGATATGAGGTGTTTCTGGAACCTAACCATCGGTATAGGGCAAGTTAGGCCAATATGACAACATCAATTAGGCGAGAACCTGTGTCAAGTTACCTATGCGATAGTGTTTTATTTAAATCTCAGGAATTATATCTATTTTCAGCATTAAAATAGATTTATTGAATAATAATTGCATGGCTAAGTGCCCTAAGTTTATAAACACTATATAAGCATAAAAATCTAGGGTTTAGAAGTAAGAATTAAGTGATTATTGTGAAAATAATTGTGAGAGAGAATTCTTGGAGAAGAAGGAAAAGTCTTGAGAGAAAGAAAGTACTGTACATCTGAGAGGTGTGGAAGATTGTAAATCATTCATTATATATCTTGTCAAAGCTTTGGATAATAGATTGGCTTGTTTCTTAGTGGATGTAGCCCACACTAGGTTAACCAAGTTAAATCTGGTGTTGATTTATATCTCTTGTTTTGTATATTTCTTCTGGTAGAATATCCATTTTTATTTGCATGTATGCTTAGATCTGATATATTATCTGTACAACCGGTGTGCTAACCCCAACAAATGGTATTAGAGCTTTGTTTGAGGGTTTTGTGTGTTGACAAATTTACTCACAGAGGGTTTTCTGATTGAGTGGGAGCTACAACAATGGTAGAAGAAAACAAATACAAGGTAGAGAAGTTTGACGACTGAAATTATCAATTATGGAAGATGCAGATTGAGGATTATCTGTATCAAAGAGATTTGTACTTACCGTTGGATGAGAAGTCTAGACCTACAAAGATGACTGATGAAGAATGGAATATTCTTGACAGAAAGGCTTTGGGATCTATAAGATTGAGCCTAACAGCATCTGTGGCTTCCAATATTACAGAAGTGACATCTACGATAGAGTTAATGAAATCTCTTGCTAATTTATATGAAAAACCTAGTGCTTCAAATAAAGTTTATTTGATGAAGAAACTATTTAGTTCTAAGATGCATGAAGGTGATCTGCATCTAGTCATTTGAATGATTTCAGATCTATTGTAAATCAGTTAAAATCGGTTGAGTATTCCATTTGATGATGAAGTGAAAGCACTTTTATTCTTATGTTCTTTTCCTGATAGTTGGGATAACTTGGTAATGGTTGTTAGTAATACAACATCTGCTAATAATATTTTTAAGTTTGATGATGTGGTTAGTATAATCTTGAATGAAGAAATTCGCAGGAAAAGTACAGAGGAATCATCATCTGGGAATGCTTTGAATGTAGAAAGTAGGGGCAGGCAGAAGGAGAGATCCAAGAGTAAGAATAATGGGAAATCAAAGTCAAGGGATAACAGATCTAAATCCAGAGGTAAGGGAATTACCTGTTGGAAATGTGGAAAGAAAGGACATGCAAAGAAATATTGTTGGTCAAAGGATAAAGAGAACCAACAACCAGACAAAGGTAAAGAAGAAAATATTGTTGCAACAGAGGTAATGCAAGATGCTCTTATTCTTTCTTTGGATAATAGAATTGAATCATGGGTTTTAGATTCAGGAGCTTCTTTCCATGCAACCCCTAATAAGGGTTATTTCAGAAATTATGTCTAGGGAAATTTTGGGCATGTTTATTTGGGTGATGATGAACCTTGCAGTATTACTGGTAAAGGGGAAGTTCATCTAAAATTGCAGAATGGAAATACATGGGTATTGAAAGATGTGAGGCATGTGCCAAGCCTCAGGAGGAATCTTATTTCTGCAGGGCAACTAGGTGAAGCTGGTTGCATGGTTACATTTACAGGAGACTCTTGGAAAGTCACCAAGGGTGCTTTTGTTGTGGCAAGAGGTAAGAAGGTAGGAACATTATATTTATCTACATGTGTTACTGATTCCTTTTCTGTATTATCTACTTCAGATTCAGATGCATGCATGTGGCATAATCGGTTGGGCCATATGAGTCAAAAAGGAATGCAAATCTTAAAGGCTAAGGGTAAGTTATCAGATTTGAAAGATTTAGATCTTGATTTCTGTGAGCATTGTGTCTTTGGAAAGTAAAAGAGAGTGAGATTTATCAAAGTTGGGGCAACTAAGAAGGAGCAGAAATTGGAGCTTGTACACTCAGATGTGTGGGGACCAGCCTAGGTAGCTTCTCATGGAGGATCCTAATATTATGTTACTTTCATTGATGATGCTACAAGAAAGGTATGGGTTTATTGTATTAAACATAAATCTGATGTTTTTGAGACTTTTAAAAGATGGAAAGCCCTTGTTGAGAATGAATCAAATTCAAAGTTAAAGTTCCTTAGATCTGAAAATGGTGGTGAATATTGTAGCAAGGCTTTCAATGATTATTGTTCAGTGAATGGGATACATAGAGAAAGGATGGTTCCAAGA
This sequence comes from Taxus chinensis, assembly GCA_019776745.2. Classification (NCBI taxonomy): domain Eukaryota; kingdom Viridiplantae; phylum Streptophyta; class Pinopsida; order Cupressales; family Taxaceae; genus Taxus; species Taxus chinensis. Next base: position 84,060 of record JAHRHJ020003439.1, on the reverse strand, counting down.
ACACCACAGAGAATGGTGTTGTAGAAAGAATGAACAGGACAATCATGAAATGTGCTAGAAGTATGAGGATACATTTGGATTGCCCTTGCAGTTTTGGGCAGAAGTAGTTGATACAATGGTTTATTTGATTAACCATGGGCCTTCAAGTTCACTAGATGGAGGAATACCAGAGGAAGCTTGGACCAGAAAAGAGGTAGATATTTCTTTTCTTAAAGTTTTTGGTTCAGAAGATTTTGTGCATATTGATAAGGAAAATAGAAAAAAGTTGGATGCAAAATCCAAGAGATGCACTTTCATTGGTTATGGATCTGGTGATTTCAGATTCCGTTTTTTAGGATTTAGAAAATTCTAAAATTATTAGGAGTCATGAACATTGAATGGAATGAAAAGAGAATGTACAGGGATCAAATTTTGGTACCCAAGGATGAACCAGTTGAGAAGTTTGTGAATGAAAATGAACTCTCAGATTTAAAAATAATACTACAGGGTTACATAGTAACTGTGGTCAGTGACCCCTAAACCACATCGGTCAGCTAAACTGATATCAGTTACAGAAGATCAACCAAATGACATCGGTTAGCCAAACTAGTATCGGCTATAGGTGACCGGCGTCGGTCACTGTCAGAATTAGATACAAATGTCTAGGAGGTCCAGAATGAGCCTCCGGTACCCCAAACTCCTGTGAGAAGGTCACAAAGGGTAAGTAAACCTCCATAAAATATTTACACCTTCTTTATCTTATTTATTATTGACTGATAATGGTGAACCAGAAAGTTTTGAAGAAGCAATGCAGGATGAGACCCACGTTCAATGGGAGCATGACATGGATGAGGAGATGGACTCCTTGGAACAAAACCAGACTTGGGATTTGGTTAAGTTACTAGTAGGTAAGAGGACATTGCAGAACAAGTGGGTTTATAGGATCAAGGAAGAAGAGGGTGGACAGAAAAGGTACAAGGAAAGGCTTGTAGTAAAAGGATTTACACAGAAAGTAGGTATTGATTTTGGTGAAATATTTTCTCCTGTTGTTAAAATGACTTCCATACGTACTATATTGAGTTTAGTTGTAGTAGATGATTTTCATTTAGAGCAACTAGATGTGAAGACGGATTTCCTTCATGGTGATTTGGATGAAGAGATTTATATGCAGCAACCGCTTGGGTATGAAGTCAAGGGTAAGGAGAAATTAGTGTGCAGGTTGAAAAAGAGCCTATATGGGCTCAAGCAAGCTCCAAGGCAATGGTACATGAGGTTTGATAGTTTCATGCATGAGCATGGTTACTTGAGATGTGAATCTGACCATTGTGTTTATTTCAAGAAGCTTGAAAATGGGAGCTATATTATTTTGTTATTGTATGTGGATGATATGCTTATTGCAGGATCTAGTATGCAGGACATTGGTGAGCTTAAGGGAAAGCTAGCTCACACATTTGCTATGAAGGATTTAGGAGCTGCAAAAAGAATCCTTGGCATGCAAATACATAGAGATAGGAAGAACAAGAAATTGTATTTGTCTCAGAAGGATTATATCTACAAGGTGTTAGAAAGGTTTAAAATGTAGAATTCAAAACCTGTAAGTACACCTATGGCTGGACACTTCAAATTGAGAAAAGATCAGTGTCCTTCATCACATGAGGAGGTCAAATACATGACATGAGTACCATATGCTTCAGTAGTTGGGAGTCTCATGTATGTTATGGTTTGTACCAGACCAGACATTACACAGGCAGTGGGAGTTGTGAGTAGATTTATGGCCAATCCAGGTAAAGAGCATTGGAAAGCAGTCCAATGGATACTCAGGTATTTGAGAGGGACATCTAACATGCAGTTATGCTATGGAGGTTCAGATATTTATTTATGTGGCTATGTTGATTCGGATATGGCTGGAGATATGGATGGTAGAAGGAGCACTACTGGATATATTTTCACAGTAGGTGGGATGAAAGTTAGTTGGATTTCGAGATTGTAGAAGGTTGTGGCTTTGTCTACTACAGAGGCAGAGTATGTTGCAGCTACAGAGGCTAGCAAAGAGATGATATGGATGAGTATGTTCATGGAAGAGTTGGGAAAGGAGCAAAGAATTGCAAATTTTCAGTGACAATCAAAGTGTAATTCATTTGGAAAAGAACTCAGTGTTTCATTCTAGAACAAAACACATTCAGTTGAGATATCACTTCATACGACAAGTATTGGAGGATGGGCAAGTTAAAACTAGAGAAGATTCATACGAATGAGAACCCTGCGGATATGCTAACGAAGCCATTAGCAAAAGAGAAGTTGGAGCTACACTCCACTTCTGTTGGTCTTCGAGTTTGAGACTTGAAGAGGAAAAAAAAAGCTAAGGAAAGGATCCAAGAATGATGTTGTACATGTATAGTAAGTAATTTATCTCCAAGTGGGAGATTGTTGAGTTGTGGATCTCAATTACTTTAGTTTAGCATGCTATATCAACTTGCTGGAAAACACAGTAACCAACATCAGTTATGAAGGGACCGAAATCGGTCACCTATGACTGACATCGATTAGGAAAGTAGGAACCGACATCGGTTAGGGCTAACCGATTGGTTACCTGTGCGTGAGTGTTTTATTTAACAACATGAGAATTAGATCTAATTTTAGTATTAAAGTAGATCTATTGATTGTAATTGCATGGCTAAGTGCCCTAAGTTTGTATAAGGTATTCATAAGCTAGAAATCTAGGGTTAGAAGAGAGAGTTAGAATTATTGTGAAAATAATTGTGAGAGAGAATTCTTGGAGAAGAAGGAGAAGCTTGAGAGAAAGAAAGTATTGTACATCATGAGAGGTGTTGGAAGATTGTAAATCTTCATTGTATATCTTCTGAAAGCTTTGGATAATAGATTGGACTTGTTTCTTGTGGATGTAGCCCACACTGGGTGAACCATGTTAAATCTTGGTGTATTCATATCTCTTGTTTTTATATTTCTTCTGGTAGAATATCCACTTTTATTACATGTATGCTTAGATATGATATATTATCTGTACAACCTGATGTGCTTAATCCCAACACAAATTAGGCAACCAGTTAAGTAATTATCTGTAGCTTTACATGATCTTCATCACTATAATGCAGTCAACATGCATTCATATTTAATGGGAAGAACTCCCTGCCAATTTCTCTGTGGGTTTGTAAGGTTGAACGGTCATTATGTCTATTTTTCCACTTATGCATTTGGATAAACCTAAGATTACAATGTCCATCAATATGTAACCTCCACAGAACTCCCTCTTTAGTACTATAAAATTTGTACACTACATAAGAACCTTCCAACAAGATTTTGACTTTAGTACCTCATACATGACTTCAAAATCAACTAGGCATAATGAGATCATCACAATTCAAAATTGCACATGACTATTAAAAGCCCTATTTGGGCTCGTAGAGTAGTTTAAAGCAGGTCCAAGTGCCTAGGAAATAACTCACTAGTCCTAACAATATTTCATAAGCACACTGGAATGTTTACAACCTTTATTCCATCTTGACACAATTATCAATTAAATATACAAAGAAAAAGCATTTGAAATTTTGCAAAATCGACAATTTCGGGCAAAATTTCCACATTTTTCAGTAAAGTGTCTCAATAATCATAAAGTGTCTCAAATTCAGAGCCTACTACTTTGCTAGGTGTAACCTTGTCAACCATGCTTCCATAATCTTTCGGCATCTTCACAAGTTTAAAGCTTCATTTTATTCTAACTCAATCGGGCTCAAATAAATTCACTATTCATTTTACTATTACTATCTAAGCAATTTATCAATTTTATTGAGGGAAGTTAGTTTGGACTTTTCTTCCAACTAATAAATGACACAATGTTTTCGCATATCTAGCTTTTAACTCCATATTTTTCCCCTTTTCGTTAAACTACATTGGGTTAATTTTTCCTACCACATACTATACAATTCCACAATGTTATATTCAATCTCAAAAGTAGTGATACTAACATTCAACAATATGTAATCTTGCAAACATCTTCATTACTTACCTGCATAGGAGTCAGCATTAGGATATTTTCAAGGAGTCTATTTTCCTCAGTGCTCGTTTCTCCACCCCTTCCCTTTCACCTGGGAAAGGGGGGCATACTTTTCACAATATTTGGATCATGTATCTGATTTTCAGGTGTACCTATTGATTCTATCGATCTCCTATGATTTTTTGAGCATCATTAAAAACAAAATTCTACTCATATATTCGAGAAAAGGTATCAAATCATCCTCTTCATATTCCAAGTACCTGATTCTAGAGTTGTTACTACTTCAGAATGTGATTCCCCCTAATGACCTAACTGGGGCCTTCGAAAGAATCATCAACCTCTCCATGACTTAATTCCCATGACATACATCCATTTCTAAGACAATGTTTTACGCTTCAATGGAAATCTTAATCGTTATTGGGCCAACATAAAATCTTTGGTAATTACATTATCTCTCGTAGATGACCTAACTTGTTACATACTTCATTATCCCCCCTCATTTCCTAACAGGGACACTCATTTAGACATCACTTCTTTGACCTAACATGAATTGTCCATCTACCACTATCTAATCATAACACATGGGACTGAGAGGTAAAACTCTTTTCCTATCCTTTAGAAGCTACTCTTATATGGGTTATTGCTAGCATGGAACTAAATTTGGTTCATCCTTCCTTATCTTTGGAAATTTTTGTTGATTCTAGTCATGGATGGAGAGTAAAACATAGACCTCTCTCAACAACACTCTTCCTCTTTGGCATGAACCAAAATTATGACATGATCAAAATTTACTTTGGGTTGATTAGGAATTGATCACGCCCTACCCCTTAAATCTCCATTGATGTAATTGGCCATGATGTCATGACATTCACATAAGTGATCACATTTCTTTATAGTGAGTTGTGCCTTACAATACATTCCCAATCTTCTATTTATGGAATCTGGATTTTTGATACTTTGATCTCATGGTTGGCCACAGTTATATGTTCCATCATACACGTACTTTCCTCATAACATGGCTACTCCAGACCATCTCACAGTGTATGTTCCTTGACTTCCTTTAGACTACTTGAATTTCATTTAAATAGCATAAAGGGGGGAATTCATGTAGCACAAAACTCATAAGCTATCATATTAGCTATTTTACTCATACATGTTTTATAGTTGTTGTCGCCATATGCTTATTTCTCCTCTGAATGTGTGGAAAAGTTATTCATTGGTTGACACACTCCCTAGTCGTGTCCAATGTTTGGAGCTTGTGTCTTATGTGTGGTCACATACATCCTTCTGAATGTCATTTTGTACCAAGTTTTGGTAGGTCACAGGGGATCCTTGATAGTGTCTTACAACATTTTGAGGTGTCTAATTATCCTAGTGTGACACCATATTCCCAGTCTATGAACATTATGTACAGACAAACACTCTCTGTCCAGGATTAGGGTTTTGCTTGTCCTCTTTTTCTTAAAAAAGGATCAAGCTTGACCTTTGTGGTCATTCTTTTTAGTTATTCTTACTCCTATCCCTGTACCCTAATTGATATCTTGTGTCAACAGTGTATAGAAATTCAATACAGAGATCCCTATATATACACAAATACATACTGTTATATTCCCCAGCGGGAAATTCCAAAAACTTGTCTATATACTTCAAAGGGACTGCTTTTAACCACAATATGGAGATTCTTCAAATAATAGGAAATTTGAATGTTTTGAATTAATCATCCAAACATTTACACTATTTTCCTAGACTATAGCATGCTCATCTCGGTGTCATTTCTTGTACAAATTGAACCTAATGACAATAGTTTCACACACAAGCACACTAGAAATTACATGGAGTTAGAATGTATAAGGAAAGTAAATGCTCATCATAAGTTTCTCTTCAGGATAGAACAAGATCTGAAGGTAATAACTGACTCAATAATAAACTTGTTTTAAATACCCATTTGATGTGCTAAAATGGAAGTGTAAAGGAACATATGTTTGTCTTAAGTTATAGGTATTGGCGATCCAAGTGATACATTCAAGTGGGGTCAATCAAGTGACAATTAAAAACCTTCTCTCAAACATAAAAATACATATCCACAACCCTTAATTAGTTCGTGCAATTCTACCATAGGCATTTAGTGCCTAAAAATTCTCCCCCTAGCCAAGGTGCAGAACAATTCTGAACACATATTTATAGAATTTATGGAGAAAGGGAAGTCCACTTCGGTGAAACCAAGGCTCTATTAGGAACACTCCATTCCAAATCTTTTGGGTTAAGCATAGAATCACCCAAGTGCTACTATCTCTTCAAATGATTCTTACATCTTGCAATTTAAAGTTCTTGATCAAAGATTTATCTGAGGACTTAACATAGTATGAATTTAGTAAATTAGACATTGTAATGATATTGAAAAATTTTTTAAAATTCCTTGGACCCACTTAGAAAAACAGTTGGAATCTTACACTCTACAATTTGCACAATAAATAATCCCGAAAGTCATTATACAAGGTTGATTATGATCACTTTTATGTATCATTTTGTCTTGAAAACCTAACACACTGAAAACATTATTCTTCTTTGCAACATGAGAAATGCACAAAAAACTAAGACGGTGCTTGCATAATTTATTAATATGAAAATCAAGCATTACAAAACAAATGAGAGAGCTTCAATATTTATAGATATTGGACAACTTCTATCTCATCAACAATATATGGAAACAAATAATCTAATCTGAGAAAATATGTGAAATAACATATTGCCCCTAACTGCCCCTATTGTCCCTCATGGAAATCATTCCGGGAACAAAATATGCAAGATAGAACATGATCCCACAAACATTGGGATGAGAACACTATCACTTAGTTAACTAACAACTAAGGATAACTAATACCTATTGACATAAGTTTAAAGTATTTAAATTAAATACTTTAACTTATTACATTTATTCAAATATCAACTAATGATGAATTAAAAATGTTTATTCCTAACATTCCCCTCCCTTAATTCAAGCATGGTCTCAAGTGAACAAGAGAGAAATTCTCTGAAACCCTCAAATTTACCTTGAGTAAGTGACTTTGTGAAGACATCTGCACGCTACATATCTATTGGGCAATATTGGAGCTGGATGTTATTGTTTTGAACATGTTCACGAATGAAATGTACTTGCACCTCAATGTGTTTTGTGCGCTCATGAAAAATTAGATCATGAGTAAGTATTACTACTCCTTTTCTATCAACATGTAGGATAGTTGGATCTTTTTGTGGTATTCCCAATCCTTCAAGTATACATCAAAGCCATATCACTTCACAGATAGCTCCACCTGCTACACGATATTATGATTTTGTGGAGGATCTTGAAACACAATTCTGCTTCTTACTCCCCCATGATATCGGTCCAGATCCCAAAAATAATACAAATCCTGAAGTGGATTTCCTATCATCTATGTTTCCTGCATGATCTGAATCTGAATATCCTATCAAGAAGAAGTTATTATTCTTCTTGTATTCTAGGCCATAGTCCATAGTTCCTCTGATGTACCTCAATATCTGTTTGCTGAGAAGAAACCTTAGGTTCTTGCATGAACCGTGAAAGATAACTAACGACATAGCTGATATCCGGCCTAGCGTAAGTCAAGTAGATAAGACTCCTAATCAACTACCGATAGAGAGTTGCATTTACTTGTGGTGATGGATCTGTTTGAGATAGTTGAAGTCTTGTCTCCATAGGTGTGGAAAATGGCTTACAATCCATCATATTGAATTTCTCAAGCATTGTCTTGGCGTATTTCAATTGTGACACAAAGATATGATTTTCTCTTTGCCAAACTTCAAGTCCAAGATAATAATGTAGAAGCCTGAGATCGGTCATGTCGAATGATCATGTTAGATCTTTCTTTGTTGACTCAATCATCCTCATTAATCTTCTAGTGATGACTAAATCATTGACATATACTACAACGATCAGTATCTCCCCCCTTAGCTTTTTGAGATAGAGATTAGGATCGTATGGACTCCTATTGAATCCATGTTGAATGAGATGCTCTGTAGATTTTTACATACCATGCCCTGGGAGACTTCTTTAGACCATATAGTGATTTTATGAGTTTACATACCTTTTCCTCTTTACCTGGTATGAAAAAACCTTCTGGTTGAGTCATGTAAACTTCTTCCTGTAAATCACCATTAAGAAAGGCACCTTTTCACATCCATTTGGTGTATTTTCCAGCCAAATTGTGTAGCTAGAGAAAATATTAACCTAAATTTTTTTGTCTTAGTTGTGGGAGAAAAAGTCTCCTCATAATCAATGCCTTCTTTTTGAGCATATCCCTTAGACAACTAGTCTAGCCTTATGTTTATCAATTTTTTCATCTGCTTTGTACTTTATTTTGAAGATCCATCTGCATCCAATTGGCTTTTTCCCTAGTGGAAGATTTGTAAGTTGTCATGTATTATTTTTCATAAGTGACTTATATTCTGTATCCATAACATATTTCCAAGGTTTAGACTATAGGGCTTCTGAAACTAAGGAAGGCTCAATAGTTTCAACAACTTTACCCATTAAGGCCAAATTGACCTCATTTCGAGCCATACTGCGAGTCCTCTTTCTAGTGGTAGATGTGTCGGGGACACTATCCAATTTTGCATCTCTAATCATACTTGTATACCATTTAGGTAGAATTTTTGTGGTTCCTGTGGGAGGTTGAATTTCACTATCTTCCCATCATCATTGTCATCATCAAAGTGATTACCATCCTTTTTTTTCACTGTATGGATGATTTTTTCATCATGTGAGTGTATGGAAGGAATTTTTTTAATTTCTTCTCAAAGAACTCAACATCTTGACTAGTGTATACCCCTTTTGTTCTTGGATCCATAAGTCTATAGAAAAGTGCTTCATCACTATATCCCAAGAAGATATGTTTTTCTGATTTCATATCAAGCTTAGTTATTTGTTTCTTAGGAATGTGCATAATTTCTTTACATCCAAAAACTCTAAGGTGTGAAATAGATGGCTTATGCCCTGACCATGCTTCTTTAGGTGTTACTCCATCAAGAGCTACAGTGGGAACTCTATTTAGTAAATAGACTGTCATTTTAGCTGTTTCAGCCCAAAATGTTTTTTATAAACCTTCATCATCAATCATACATTTCACCATATCCATGATAGTATGATTTTGCATTTCAACAACACCATTTTATTGCAGTGTGCGAGGAGTGATTTGGTGACAAATGCCATGTGTTTTCAAAAAATCATTGAACTCATTGCTGGTGTATTCTCCCCTCAATCTGAATGGAGTGATTTTATTTTCCTACCAGACTCTGTTTCAACAAGGGATTTGAACTTCTTGAAAGTTTCAAAAGCTTGGTCTTTTGTAGAAAGACAATATATCCACATTTTTCTTGAAAAATCATCAACAAAGAGCATGAAATATTGAAACCCAGAGTGGCTAGGTCTCATTGGTCCACACAAATCAGTATGCACCAAGTCAAGTTTTTTCTTAGCTCGAAATGTACTATGTTTGAATGGTGTTCTATGTTGTTTTCCTTCCAAACAATGTTGACATTTATCTGTACCCTTTTTTAGAGGTGGTAAACCCCTAACCATGTTGTATCGACGAAGTGTGTCAAGATAGCCAAAACTAACATGTCCAAGTCTTTGATGCCATAGTTGAGCTGATGATTATATCCTTGGATACAAGTGCTTGATCCATTTCTTGAACAAAATCCAACTAAAATATTCTTCCCACATTCGAAGCTTTTGCAACAATTCTTAAGATTCGTGACTTATCTAGAATTGGGCACATCTTTGTACCGCCTTTATAGTCAAAGTAAATTTTGATATTGTGATCTAATAATTGACTAATGGATAATTTTTTTGTTAAACCAGGGACATAAAGAACATCTGTAATTTTACAATTATGTGTGCCCAAGTGGTAGTGAAATGGAACCAATGCCTTCAACACTGTATGATGTATCATCACCCAAAGAGACATGATTTTTGGTGGGTGTTTTACTCATTGTGAAGAACCAATAATTTCTTTCCTATCATGTGTCGAGTTGCACCCAAGTCACATACCAAATTTGATTTGTAGAATTGGATACTTCATTTGACTGTGTAGTATAGGAAGAATCATCATCATCAAATTGATCTTCCTGTTTGGCTAAATTTTCTTTATTGAGTTGGTTTCTTCTTCCACTTTTATTATATTTTTCCTTGTTTACTCTGTTGTTGACCAGATTTTGTTTGTTGGTAATTAATATTTTTACCACTTGAACAATCCTTGTTGGAATGTGTTGTACCAACAATTTTTTAACTCATGTCCTTTTCAACCAAAAATAAGACATTTTTGTTGGTCCTTTTGGCCTTGTTGAGTATTACCTTGCTTCTGAGGTTGTTTACTAGACTTAGCCTATTTTTTTCCTTTTTGATTAGAAGCAAGTGCCTTCTCTTAAGTTTCAGTAGTTGAGTGAATAAATTCGTCTTGTTGTAGAATATTCACTAACTCTTTAAAAGTTATTGTTTGACCAGTTATGTTTAACATGGTCACAAAAATCCTATAAGAAAGAGGAAGAGATCTCAATACTATAGGCATGAGTGATGTGTTAGTTACTTCTTCTTCTAAGCTTGAAGTGATGCATGTAAAGTTGCTACTCTTCTAAAAAACATTTCAACTTTTTCAGCTTTGGTTGCATTTTCAAGTTCAATAGTTGACTCTGGAGATGAAGTATTGTGTTCTTATTTTTTGACTCATATACAATTTTCAACTTGTCCCAAGATTATTTTGTTGTTGTGGCCTCATGATATGAGGTTGTACCTCATCTGAAACACTAAACAAGATTATTAACTTTTCTTTTTGATTTGCACTGATCAAATGTATCTTGTTGTGTAACATTTGTTGCAGATCTTGTTAATGTACCCAAAACAACATGACCATAGATTTTCAAAATCAAGTTGTGCATGAATTTTTGTTTTCAATGCTAAATAATTATCAAAACACAAAGTTGAGAATCTAGCAAAAAGAATTTTGGTGCCATAATTGCGGCCATTGTGAAAAGTGAAAAATGAGAGGAAGAATAAAAAATTAAACACTTTCCCCCCTTAAAGCATACACACCCCCCCAAAAAATATTTTATTTATTTTGGGCTCCTTTTCAGCCGGTACAATGAATTTTTGGCACTATTGGCCCTGTTACAAATTTGGCTCTATGGCCAATTTGTAAAAATAAAATGGCTCTCTTAGCTGATTTGAAAATTTCTAAAATTTTTGGACTCTTTTCCCTCTTTTCAAATACAAGCAATTGATCTAATTTTTTACAATTTTTACAAAAAAAAATCTTATTAAAAGTTGGACCAAGACGTAGAGCTTTACAAAAATACACACTTTTCGAAAAAAAATTCAAATCTGAGGTACTAGTTGAAAGTTATGACCTTTTTAAATTTTGCGATTTCAATATCTTTTCGGGCCCCTTTCCAAAATGGAAAAAATTTTCTATTTTTTAATTTTTTTAACGACGTCCAAAAATGGAAAAAATTTGAAGGTATTTTTTAAAAACCAAAATAACGACTCCCCTAATGCATATTTATCACAACCGCAGTTCAACCGCTTTGCCTAAGCATATAATAACCCTTGGCCACTTATTTTTCTTCTATTATTTCTATTTCTACAGGTTTTTTTCTTCTGGGGATCAAACTTTTTCTTCCTTTTTCCAAGTAACATTTTTGGTTGTAGGTAAAAATATTCTCCACGTTCAATTTGTATTCTTCATTTTGGATGCAACTAGTTAATGAGATTGTTCAAATATCCTATCTTCTACTCCTCTTAATAGCTGTAGGTTATACAAAGAAAACACGTTTGATTGGATCTCCTTTTTGCGCTCTTAAACTATTGACCAACAAATATTGCGAAGAGGAAGAAGAATACAAAGTATAGAGAAGAGGAAAAACAAGTAATGTGCGGAGCTTGAAAAGCTTGGGTCCCCACAAATAAAAAACTACCTTATAAGAGCTCATTTTTTAAATGCTTTTATGTAGGGTTTACAGGGTCGAATCAAGGATGTACAGGTAATTTGAGAAAAAACAAGAAATGAAACAATGTCACCTTTTGCAAGAGAGTTACTTCCTTAAGGTAATGCGTGATTCAATGAAAGGGTGTTCTTCAACAACAAATCAACTGTGAACTAGGAGTACATATTGAAGTAGGGGATGTGAAATGGTTGGGGACATTTATGGCTCCTCCTAGCTCTGTAATTGATCCAGATCTCCCTAAAGTTCCCTAAAAATTCCTACATCCTTCTGTAATCAGAATACTACTCTGATACCAAATCTTGTAATCCATGCAAATTATGAGCTCGTCAATGTAACTCGCAATTAGGGATCCAAAATGCTCTACTTCATGCAGATCAGGGTGTAAGGAAAAATAACACATCTCAATTTAGGTTTTGTCTTTTTAGTAACATCGACCTAGTTCCCTTTGTGCAGAGGACCGATTATAGAACTCGCCCAATCACCAACTCCCCAACTGGCCTAGTCAAATCGCTCAATGGCCTCCGAATTTTACTCAATCTCGTTAGATCTTTGAAATAAAACTAGAAAATATGAAACAAACAACCCAGAATTTGCTAAAGGTTAGTGATGTCTCTTCTCCTCCATGACCTTTCCCATTCTCCAGTGCACGAGAGGACATGAGAAAATATAAATACATGTTTTTCCTAGAATTTGAATAAATCATTGAAGCATGAAAGCAAGTGAGAAAGAAGTTCTTAGTGCTGGAATTCATGTTTTGTAGAAGAAAGGAGTGTTGAGATAGAGCAAGGGGTATTTGGGAGGAAGTGTGAGATATTATCTACTTCTCTTTCATACTTATTGTAATTTCTGTACTTAAATTATTTCGAATTGGCCAATAAAAGTGGGAAGAAAGAGCAATTGCCCTTCCCGACTGGTTTTTCCTCAAACTAGAGGTTTCCAGGATAAAACTTGTTGGTGTTTATGAGCTTAAATTCTTTCCTTTCCTACAATTAATGGATTCTAAGCACAATGTATAATTCATTCACTAGCTATCTCTGTCATTTTCTAATAGAAAGTAGAATCAAATCAACCTTTAAACTGTGATTTTGTGGATAATTCCAAAGTTGAAGAGTTTACAGATCATTTTGGTATTAGAGCTAACAAGTATCCAAGACTATGGTATTCATTCTTGGATTTGTATGACAGTGAAAAGATCTAAAGGCAAAGAGGCTTTACCTTGTGATCTAAGTTAATTTCTACAAAGAAGTGGAAACAAAGAATTAAAGTAAAAATGGAGGAAGAGAACTTGGTCCGTAGAATCGAGATGCTAGAGACCATGATGGATAAGATGTTTAGAAGGCAAGAAGAACTTGGGTCAGATTTGCAGAAGATGAGTTCTGTTAAGCAAGATTCCATGGACTCGGTGGTTCGAGGCTTAGCCAAAAAATTCGGCATAGGAAAGAGCCACCATGAGGAAGGATGGGGAAGAGCATGAAGAAGAGACTTCAAATTGTAAAGAGAAAAGGTAAAATCTGATCATACTCCTTTTAAAGTTGAGATGAAAGTTTGAAATTAAAAAAATTGAAGGACAAGTAGATGCAAATTTTTTGATAAATGGTTAAAACAATTAGAAGTCTACTTTAGCATCCATAATGTCACTGAGGCACAAAGGATCACCTTTGCACGTCTCAAAATGGAGGGACACACTCTGGTTTGGTGGGAAACCCATCTAACCACTTGTGAAAAGAAGAAACGTCCTATTGTGAAATCTTGGAAAGAATTTAAAGAATTGACTTAGAGCTAACTTCTATCCTATTGGCCACAAGACTGACCAAATGATTAAATGGCAGTATTTTAGACAAGGAAGTGGTCAAAGTGTGTAGGACTATACTACAGAGTTTCGGAGGCAGGCCATGTTGCTAAACATGGACTTGGAGGATGAGGATATTCTAACTAAGTACTTGGGAGGACTTCACACTCACCTTCGAAGAAAATTAATCTCCACAAAGCCCAAAGATCTCAACGAAGCTTGTGTGTAAGCATACTACATAGATGATGAAAAGAAGCAAGGAGAAATAGAGCCAAGGGAGAGCAGTCAACAAATCAGCAGAAAAAAGAGTATGGGAAAAAAAGTAACAAGGGTAAGTAAATGGAAAGGTAAACAAGCTGCCACTACTTTGAACACTTGTAAAGATCCTAATAATTTTTTTAAGAATTGTGATATTAATGGTCATATTGATGCCACATGTTGGAAGTTGCATCCAGAGTTACATTCGAAGAACCGAACCAAGGACTCAAGAAGTCCATGACCAAACTGTAAAAACAGAAGGGGAGGTGGAAATCGAAGATGAATTCTGATGTAGATGAAAGGTTGGATGCATGGCCACTAACATGTATGGGGCAGGAAAGAAGAGATGAGTAGACTATTCCAAATCAAAATCTAGATCAAGAGAACTAAGGTAAATGCTTTGGTTGATACCAATTCTCAGTCTAACTTGATTTCTGAAGTAGTTGTAAAGAAGCTTGGTCTTGAGACTTACAAGCATCCACACCCTTATCCTTTGGGTTGGGTGAAGAAGGGTGTTGAAATTCAGGTAACAAGAAGATGTAAGGTCAAGTTTGGGATAAATTCCTAGTATATTGATGTTTTGGAAGCTGACGTTATTCCACTTGATGCTTTTGATGTTGTATTCGGGAGTCCTTACTTGTATATCAGGGATGCTATATTTATGAGAAGGGAAAACCGGTATAGATGGGTCAAGGATGGGATCAACTACAACATTTGGGCACACCAACGTAAGACACAAGTTACTATGGTGAGTGCTAACCAAGAAAAATGACTTATTTAGGAAAATCATAATCAGTTTTGTTTACTTTTGTTAAAGGATAAACAAGATGGGGTATAAGTTTCAGATATTTCTAACCAGGGAAAGCATGATTTGGATAGTATTATTCAGTATTTTCAGGAATTATTTTAGGCTCCCAGTGGGTTACCACCAAAATGGGAAGTAGAGCATGAGATTCAGCTATTGTCTAGAGTCCCCTCTACCAAACATCAGGTTGTATAGGCAATCCTTGCTTGAGAGTACTGAAGTAAAGAAAAAACTCCATGAACTACTAGACCAAGGGGTGATACGTCTCGAGCACCTCACCATGTGGTTCTCCTATTTTGATGGTGACAAAGAAGGATGGTTCTTGGAGAATGTGCATCGAACTACCGCGCTTTGAACAAGATCACCATAAAGAACAAATATCCACTTCCCCGCATAGATGATCTCTTGGACCAGCTTCAGCATGCCAAATTCTTCAGGAAGTTGGATCTAAATTCTAGGTTATCACCAAGTTAGAATGAAGGAGGAGGATATATGGAAGACTACCTTCAAAACAAAACATGGTTTTTATGAATGGTTAGTACTTCCTTTTGGGTTATGCAATACACCTGCTACATTTATGAGATTGAAGAATGATGTATTGCGGGATTTCATAAATTCATGTGTCATTGTATATCTAGATGATATTTTGATTTTTAGTGCCACATTGGAAGAATATCTAACTCATTTATAGCAAGTATTGTAAGTTCTCAAGGAAAAACAACTTCTTTGTAATATGAAGAAATGTGAATTTACCTGAAACAATCGCTTGTCTATATTGGGCATCGTGTTTGGAGGAGGAGAGCTATGAGTGGATCTAAAGAAGGTGGAAGCCATCACTAATTGGCCACACACAAATAGGAGCCACAGAGACTAGGAAGTTTTATGGGAGTAGTGACAATACATGTGGAAGTTCATTTCGAGCTTCTCCGCATGATTGCAGCACCTCTACACATAGTGGCCATAAAGAGTAAGGGTTTTCACTGGGGTAAGGAACAAGACAAATCCTTTGAGTTATTGAAATAAAATATTAATCATGCTCCAGTACTTGCTCTTCCTAATTTGTAGTAGCCTTTTGAAGTAGAGATAGATGCCAGCGATTATGCCATGGTCGTAGTGTTGCTTCAAGGAGGTAAACCCGTATATTATCATTATGAAACTTTCACTTCAACAGTTAAAGGATATTCAATATATGATAAGGAAATGTATGCACTAGTTCAGGAGCAATTAAAAAATGGAAGCATTATTTTTTGGGTAAAGAAACTATTGTGCACACTGACCACAAACCTCTCAGTATTTGCAAGCACAGTCTAAATTATAGTAGGCAAGGCACTGTCAAATGGATGGGGTTCCTTCAACAGTTCCATCTGGTGATCAAATACAAGAAGGGTAGTACAAACTTGTGGCAGAACATGTTGTCTAGGCCACCCACATCAGGAGAAGTTTTCCTATTTGGCCATGCTATCTCTTAGATCAAGTCCTTCACGAAGGAAGCTTACAGAGAGGCATATGCCTAGGACAAAGACTTTGGGGTGAAATTTCAGTAGTTGCAGTCCCAAGGGACTGAAAGGACTAGGGATTGAAGATTGTTATCTCAAGGACGGGCTGCTCTACCGATGGGGGAAGCTTTGCGTGCCTAAAGAAGAAAGACTTTTATTGATGAGGGAAGCACATACCTCGAAAGTAGTGGGACATTTTGGTGTTGGTAAGACCCTAGCCCACTTGCAAAGGTACGTGTATTGGCCCAATATGCAAGAAGAAGTATCAAAATTTATACGTGGATGTAAACTTTGTTGTACTAGCAAGCCTAAGACTAGGAAGGAGGGTTTGTATATGCCTTTGCCAGTACCTACTCATCCATGGGAGGACATTTCTATGGATTTTGTAGGAGGATTACCTATGTCTAAACATGGCCATGACTATCTCTATGTTGTTGTTGATAGATTTAGTAAGATGTGTATTCTTATGGCATGTAAAAAGACAGTAAAAGCACATGAGGCAACAGATCTTTTCTTTGCTAATGTATGGGTGCATTTTGGTTTGCCAAAGTCTATTGTTTCTGACAGAGATTCCAGGTTCTTGGGGAAGTTTTGGACTACTTTGTGGGACAAGATGGACACTAGGTTACCGAGGAGCACAACTTTCCATCCACAGACAGATGGACAGACAGAGGTGGTGAACAGGACTTTGGTATAGTTGATCAGAGGGTATAACAACAAATACCCAAGGACTTGGGATGAGTCCTTAGCCTACATTCAACATTCCTATAACCAGGTAGTACACACATCCACTATGAAGTCACCGTTTGAAGCATGCTTGGGATATCTACCTACAAATCCGCTAGACATAGTAGTTGGGCAAAAGGATGAGGAGGAGACACAAGACATAGAGGTGACTAGAGGAAACAAATTTATTTAGAGGATCCGGCAAATCCATCTCAAAGTCAAAGAACAACTAGAGAAATCTCAAGCCAAGTACAAAGCTAGGCACAATCAACATAGGAGGGAACATAAGCTTCATGTTGGAGATAAAGTTTGGCTTTACTTGAGCAAGGAGAGACTAAAAGGTCAAGCACAGAAGCTCAAGCCACTACGATATGGGCCCTTCACCATATTGGAGCAGGTTGGAGAAAATGCTTTTTGACTTGATTTGCCATCATTTATGAGGATGTACTCTATAGTAAACTGTGAGAACTTGCACCTATATGAGCCATCCATGCTAGATGAAGATGAAGGACTACAATTGCTACCTTCCATTGAGGATTGCATCTTGGACTCACGAGGTGAATTGGAGGAGGATGTAGTGTTGTAGCAGAAGGTCAGAGAGACTAGGAGAGGTCCGCAGGAGTCTTGGAAGATTGGACTGAAAGGAAAGACACCAAGGCAGTCCCGGTGGTACTCCAAGGAGCAAGTGAGGGAATTATTTCCTCATCTACTCCCCACTAAGATTTTGTGGGACCAAAAGCCTCCTAAGTAGGGGAGGTGTGATCCATAGGGATCCAAAATGACTCTACTTCATCAAATCAGTCAACACGAAGAAGGAAAAATAATACATGGAGGTTCTGTCTTTTTAGTAACAGGACCGCCGCTCTATGCAGAGCGGCAGTTACAGAACCGCCGCCCAACTAGGGCGGTGGTCCTGGGACTTCCGGTTTGCTTTGGGCGGCGGTCCCGTCTGTTTTGGATAGAAAACAAAAATATGAAACGAATAGTCCCAGAATTTGGAAGGTTGTCCGTGTCTCTTCTCCTCCATGACCTTTCCCATTCTCCAGTGCATGAGAGGACATGAGAAAGGCTATAAATACATGTTTGTAGAAGAGAATAAGGCATTGAAGCATGAAAGCAAGTGAGAAAGAAGTTCTTAGTGCTGGAATTGTGTTTTGTAGAAGAAAGGAGTGTTGAGACAGAGCAAGCAAGTATTTGGGAGGAAGTGTGAGATATTATCTACTTCTCTTTCATACTTATTGTAAATTTTGTACTTATTATTTTGAATTGGCCAATAAAAGTGGGAAGAAAGAGCAATTTCCCTTCTCGATTGGTTTTTCCTCCTCTAGAGGTTTCAAGGATAAAAATTGTTGGTGTTTATGAGCTAATATTCTTTCCTTTCCTGCAAATTGTGGATTCTAAGCATAAGCATAATTCATTCACTAGCTATCTCTGTCATTTTCTAATAGAAAGTAGAACAACAACGTTTATTTTGTGATTCTGTGGATAATTCCAAAGTTGAAGAGTTTACAGATCACTATGTGTTGGTGTGTTGGTGAGCATGTGGCTTGGTATTACCTTAAAATTCATTGTGAGATTTCTGATCCTCTGCTCTAATGATGGAAAGAATTTAAGGATCAAATTTGGTATACCTAGACAAATCTTCAAGAAGGATGTCATTAGGTATTTACAAGGATTGATCATGTACTTCTCTCACAGTAACATATCTTTGATTTTGACACACAAGGCCTATCCCCTGTTAAGGTGTGGTTAGATGTTATTTTTCAGATCACTATCCAATCTATTTTAAGATTGTCTGGAGAAGGACCCCTTTCAAAACCTCATCAAATCAATTATTTCTTAATGTCTCCTTAATGAGTCACTCAGGGGATTTCCCTCTTATTTCTAAACTTTGTAACATGGCGCCACATCCGCCTTTTACTACTAGTTGGATTGAGTGGTGGGAAGTGGTGATTCATAGTACCACCTAATTTCTCCACCAATTTGGAAAACAGGTTGCTCGGGTGCATAAGCATGCAGACTCGGCTCTACACAAAGAATTCATGAGGGTTTTTGTTCTCCTCGAATCCAATCCTTTCGATACCCCCTTTAATTATAGGCTATCAACATTCAAGGTCATAGGCTGAAAGCTCATGAGGAATCTCACTTAGCCTGTGGTGATCAAATTTGGTCAAGGATGCATTGGCTCAAGGTGCGATGATAAAGGTGCGAGACAAGGAATGATCAAATAATTTTTTCAAATCCCTCTGTGCCAAGCATGCTCATGAATAAATTAACATCTATTCAATAAGTGCTCATAATGAGGCTCACATATTTTCCTAAGATTAGTGACGCTTTTCTAGAACATTATCAGGTATTTTTCTAAGGCAAGAGATCACTAATGAGCGAGTGGCTGTAATGCAACAATGTATTGAGGTGGTTCCTTTCAAACTCTCTCTTTACGATTATGTTCAATGCAATGAAAATCTTACATTGGAGGAGATTTATGATGCTCTTTTGTGCTTAGCAATGATAAATCTCCTGGGATGGATGGATTTCCTTTTGAATTCTTACAAATCCACTTGATCTTTTGCTGGCCTAGAGTTTCTTATGGTGTCTACAATGAAGCTCTCCAATTCAATTCTTTAAGGAGATTCATCAATCAAGGAAACATCACGTTCATCCCTAAAGTTCGTTATCCTGAATTGATTACTAGTTAGCATCCTATCACTCTATTGAATGTTTCTTATAAAATTATTGCTAAGCCCCTCGCTATTCGCATTGCCGATTTTCTACCTAAGATTTTTCCACCCGAGTAGACGGGCTTTGTCAAAGGTCACTATATTCTGGATAATCTTATTGCGGTCTAGGAAGGAATGGAATGGTCTCGAATGTCTCTGTAACGACCCACATTTCTTAAAATTTACTTTGAAAAGATTTATGATCGTATCAAGTGGCCGTTTATTATGGCCATGCTCATAGCTTTAGGTTTTGGCAAATTTTTTACCTCGGTTGTTCAAACATGATTTTCCCTATGTGTCTGAAATTACCTCACTATCAATGGTCAATTCCTCTGCAATTATCCTTTTATGCTCTATCAGACAAGAGGTGCCCTCTCGTGCATGCTCTTTTTGTCTTATCCGCTAATGCTTTTAGATATCTTATTGTTAAGCAATCCAGTCAGGGGGTACATTTGGGGCATTTTTTTGTTGGATCATTCTACTTAGCTCATTAATGGGCACTTTGTGGATGATTATTTTCTCACCCTTGTGGAAAATGAGAATAATTTTGTTGAATTTTTTGAATTCTTTGAAATCTTCTTTCTTACTTCAGGATCCAACATTAAGATGGCTAAAACTTTGGGCTATCGGTAAAGTTGTAGCCTATGCCTGACTGGTTAAATGCTTACCCCTGGAAGTGGATTGGTTGGGGAGAACAATTTAAATTTTTGGGCATTCCTTTTGCCTTTGATAGTGATTCTAAAACTTTATGGCAATATGTGATTGACAGAGTCGAGCATAAGGTCTCTCGGTGACCTTCTACATCTCTCTCTTTATCCAGTAAATTTAAGGTGTGTACCAAGATTCTTGCTGCCACCCATGTCTATTACTCTACATGTTGGTCCCCATCTCAGGATTCCTTTATCAACATCACCAAGATGCTCTGTGATTACCTTTGGTGTAAAACTTCTTGTTCAACTAGCTTTCATCGGGTCGCTTAGGAGGTATTTTTTCTTCCCTGCGATCAAGAAAACATGGGTATTATTGAAGTTTTCTGGCAAAGCATCTCTTTATGTTTTAAATAGGTGGTGCGCTGCCTTTTGGGTACTTAATCCTAGAAAAAATTTCTTCACCATTGCTTTGTTTTAGGTTCTCTTATGGAAAAATATGCTAGAATAATATAGGGTTGCATACCTTAATTATCACTAAGGTTCCTATTAAGATTTTTGGCACTTTCATCACCAAGAGCATATGGAAGGCCTTTGAAGATATGAAATCATTGCTATGATGGATTGGAGATGGATTTCAAATAGATCTCTCTTTCAATTCCTAGAATATCTAGTGGTCTCCCATTATCACAGAGGACAGTATCTTGCTTGTTGAAAATCTAGGCATCAAAGCTATCTGTTTATCTTGAAAAGGGATTCATACTATTCAAGATTTGGTTTATCGCATAGACTGGATCTCCTAGCCTTAGCTCAAGATGAAATTCAATCTTGGAAATTCAGACATTTCGTCCATCCATAGAATTTAAGAATTGTCATCGGATGTCATGCTTCATAAGTTAGGACTTAAACCTTCGGAAGCTTGGTCACGGGATTGGTAGTGGAATCATAATATTGTTTTTTTCACTATAATGTCAGCATAATTTACCGGGGTATTGAGTCCTATTTAACCTGTCATTTCCAAAATCAACACCCATTGAGGTCTTCAATCTGCCCTGACTACTTGGCTTTATCGACTTTCCTGTGCCCGAAACCCTCTGTTGGAACCTAAAGTTAATCATTTTCATTGCTACCTTACTTATCAGGGTCTTCTTGTTGGCGAACGACTCAGTCACATTGGTTTTCCTAATCTTAAATGTCCCTTTTGCTCTCAGCCAAAATATTTTAAACATTTGTTTTGATCTTGCTCCTGTGCTCAAGACATTTGGTCGTGGATTTACACGTTGTTTCAACCCTACCACCATGAATTCTTTCATTAGGGGATGGTATTGTTTGGATATTTTAGTTCTTGGTTGTCCTATATTAAATCTCTATGGAATTTTTTCAAAGTTAATATTCTCTTTTAAATTTGGAAAGCTCATAATATTGCTATCTTCCAGAATGATCAACCTGTCGCTTTATTTTCCACTAATGATAGAGTAGTTATTTTGTTTAATGTGCACATACATATTCAAGCTCAAGCCGAAAAAGTTGCTCTGGAGTTTGCTCACCTGCAGGAACTACTTGCTCACTGGGGGAGTGCTCCATGCACGATGAGTTAGGTCCTTCCTGACCCTATGCTGCCGTCACCTCGGCCATCTCCACCACGCCAACCACCTCCGCAAGGACCGCGTCGCAGAAGCTGCTCTCATCGTTCTTCCTCTCCCCGGGGCCGCCCATCAGCTCCATCCTCTTTGAGGCCGAGCTGGAGTCCTCCTCTGCGGGGGAAGGGTGTGGCTAGTTCTTCGTGATGGGCCTTTCCTCCACATGGAGCTCATACGTTTGTTTGCTCTCCGCCCCCTGGTTGGAAAATTATGGCGCTTCTGTAGATTCAAATGCTCGATCAAGATGGCTAATAGGTTGATCCTTGTTCGACTGAGCCATCTAGTGGGGTTTACATCCCTCCTCAGGATGATCCTCCTCCTCCTCCTCTCGGAGCGACGACATGTGCTTAATGTTCTCTGATTTGTTTTAATGTGGTGCTTATGTTTGCCCTTGTAATGATTTTTATTTGCCCTTTGGGCGTTTCATGGTGCCTTTGTAACTTTTTTGTGGGACCGTGAGTTGTTCGATCACCCCTACTCTTGAAACTCTTATATTTTTAATATAATGGGCAGTTCCAATACTAAATAAACAAACAATAAATTAGAAACATTGATTAATTTTTACTCGTGTCAAGACTCCAATCGTTTACAGACCTCCATATCTAGCCTACTTTTTTTATTCGACCATCACACACTTTAATTTGATATCTCTTCGTATGTACTTTAGAATTGGTAGTTAATTTCTGAATGGAAAAGTGGGGAGAAGCTTGTTTCACCCCCCTTATTTCTCATAACCAAAACATAGAGTATTTCTAAAACAAGGACTAAAATCCCAAATATCTCCCTTCCAATTAATTAGTGCTGTATATTATCCTCAATAAAATTTGACTTCGGAAGCAATAAGTCCAAATATTAATGTTCAATGATCTATCTATCCTCGTGGGATACTCAAAAGCTAATGAAAGCTGTATCGATTTGTCAAGAATCAAGATAACTTTGTTAAAAAGATTAAATGGTGTGGATTCTATTGGCTGTTGCTTGGAGAAGCTCAGATCCACTCGTAGATATATCAATTTTCTGAAATCTAATTTGCCAGTTCTGGTGATAATCCTTATGTTGTGAGGAGAAAACAAAGTTTGGATATAGATTATTATCCTGTCATTGGAAAAGAAAAGTCAATGGTGATGGCCGCCATGAATGTCTGCAAATTACAGGCAATTAATACTTTAACTGTGTATTCTTCTATTGCCCCCGTTCACTACAACTTATCCACAAGGTCATGTGGACATAAGAGTTTGTCATGGCATAGGCGTCAATGGATTGGATCATCGTCACCCATTTCAATTTCCAGAACATCTGCTGGTGGGTGTCGCAAGATTACGAAAAGGGTGACGGTCACATGCAAGGCCACCAGTATTGGAGAGAGCGAGTTTGAGGACAAGGTGGTGAATTCAGAGCTCCCTGTTCTTGTTGACTTTGTGGCAGACTGGTGCGGCCCCTGCAAATTGATTGCACCCATTATTGACTGGGCTTCTCAGGTCCCTTTTTTGCCCTCGGTCAATTATAAAATTCTGCATTTTATAATTCTTTTTTGATGGTGTTAGTGAATCTGGTGTCGAATGTCATTTTTTTTCGCCTGTTAATCTTGGGAATGTTTTCTCTAAATAGATCAGATTTCCCCTTTTTTCCCTCACCCAAGTTATAAAATTCCTCAACTTCTATTTGTAGGCACGTGAGATGTAATGCTAGAGGAAACCCAACCCGAGTTTGCAACACTAGCTTTAGGGTATATGCATTTAGGTTAGTCCCTCTAGCTTTGGTTTTGTTCCAGAGTAGAGTTTGAATTAGGGTACTTTTTTGTTCTCAGCATTTGACTATCATATCTGGATGTATTCCCAAGCTCCACTGACCTATCTTTCTTTCCTTCTATTCATCTTAGACGGTTGGATGTTAATGAGTCTGTCATCAAGGTCAAACATCATTTGTTTGTTAAGCTTGGGGATGTTTTCTAGTAATTAGATCAGATTCTCTAACCAAAAATATTAGAATTGTTACAGAGAGACATGGACATTGATCTAGAAAGGAAAAGTAACATATTCAACATTAAATATGTTAAAATAATTAAAAGAAATATCTAGATTTTGTATAAATTTCAGGCGTTCTACTTGGATCTAAATCATGCAATTAACAACTATTTAGTATACTACTTTTTGAGATGGTGAGGCTCAGAGCTCAAGGGGCTGCCGCCACACTAATTAGGATGTATAAATTCGAAGTTCAGCTGTGGAGATTTTTTCCAGCTGGGGAGTATGCACTGGTTGCTGAATGGGAAGTAATTCCAGTGACCCAAGGATTATACTTAATCAAAGAAGGAATCACTATCTTGCAAATGGTAAAATCCCCATAGTCTCATGAATGTGTACCTGGCAAGAGGATTTCCCTTACCTGATTGATATTGGATGCTGACTATAGAGGACGAGGGAATGAAGCATGGTTGTATATATTAGAATATGTGAACATGCTAGGAGGATTCATGCTCAGGACCTTCGACAGCCCAGTTGGCTGCCTTTTGACTGATCTCCTTGCCCATTTCATGATGGCCCTTTTTGTTAGGTCGCCCTGTAGAAGTTTGGATTTCCATTTACAATGGTAAAGAGAGATATCTTCTTGATTTCTATTGTTGGTAGCTGTAGACTTGCTGGTGTACAAAGATGAGACTGAAAAGTATAGTTCATTGGACAAGCAGATTTTGCTTAACTCACAGAAAATATATGTGGAATTTGAAGGAAGCAAGGTTGGGTAATAGAAAAAGGATTGAAAAATATGCCGTGAAGGATTTGAGGAGAGAAATTAGAGATTCACATAATTTACAGAAAAATATTTTGTAATGGTGTATTCAAGGTTAAATAAAGAATTAATCAATCTGTTAATCCACAGATTTGTGGTTCTAGTTATTTATTATTTATTTCTTACTCTACCTCACCCGCTTTATCTCCATGGGATCAAATTGAAGAATTTGGTCGAAAGTTTAACACATGAATATGCAATAAAACTCACAATCATAAAACTTGAGATGTTATTCACAAAGAGAGAGGTTACATATATAGTGCATTGATCTCCTATAAGTCAGGAGTCAAAACTTATTTCCTTCCAACCACTCATACCTGATAATATTGTGAGTAACAACTCACCCATAATCTCATTCTAACTATATTAGTAATGTAACATATACTAGAATCTCTCTAACACCTCATACATTATTAACCAACTATTACAACACATAATATCTATGAGTTATTATTACAACTGTTCATACCACATACTAACACAATAACATGTGAACACTAACAAGATATTCCTAACACAAATTCCCATAAAAAAAATGAACCTGCCTTGCTGATATTTTTGAGTCATTTGCCAAGAGCAGGGTATCCTCTGGCTGCTTTGGGGGCAGCTATGCTTCTAAAAACATGGAGGAGGCAATGGCATAACTACTGCAGCTTCAACTCCACAGGAGGAGTTAGAGATGATTGTAGTTGAAATTCAAAGCTGGCAATTATTTTCTACTCAAAAGAGTGAATTCAAGGCAATGCAACACAATAGCTTATTCATAACAGCCTGAAAGCCTATCACTATCCAATAATAACAGAAAACTATGACTTTAAATTGTAAAAACCTGAAGTCCCAAAATTCAAGATTTACCAAATTAACTTGTCTTTTGGTCAGAAGGCACATGGTACGCCACACGGATGCACTGTTAAAGTCCCTAAGAGGCTAAGATTATATCCATGGCTACCTAAGATCTCAAAGCAATTAAGTCAAATGGCAGAGATGGGTCTTTATCATTTTTTATTCAATGCTCCCTGCCTGGTCTATTCCTCTTCTGTACATGGATCATTTACATTCTAGCCATCCCCTATTGCTCGCTGTCTGTCACCTTCTGATTCGAATAATGGTAATAGTCGGGTGTTTGTCATTCTAGGTGATGAGGTCAGCCTATCACCTTGTCCTTGCTGTAGGAAACCGTGTTAGGTCTCTGATAGTTCTGCCTGATCGACTGTATTTTGTTTGGTATGAGATGGTCTTTCTGGGGCCTTTGGGAGCACATGCAGACCCCCCTCTGGAGGCAGTATACTTATCAGTCAAGGGGAGCTACTCAAGTGTGCAATAATCTAAGAGGATCCAACTATTGCCACTTACTCCACTTGGCATTGAATTTGCAAGGACAGGAGGTTTACATATTACTCTTAGTAATATGTAGAATCCGAGCTGGATGTCTGACCACTAAGGAAATCTTCATTACAAGCTTTTCAAAAATGTTACAAAATCTCAATTTTAATCAATTGTCAGTCTTTATGAAGAGTTTACTGACATATTATGAAGCTCAGAAAAACATTTGAGGCCTTTCATTTAGCATGGGGAATAATGCACATGGCTGGCTTTCTTCAACTCATTGCACCACCAGTTGCCACAGCTCTGATCGTGATACCTGAATAGTGAAAAGCATACTACATTCCCAAGAATTGAAAAAAAAAAATGGTGTGATTCAATCCTTTCCAATTCAACATCTGATGCCAATTA
Organism: Taxus chinensis; assembly: GCA_019776745.2. Taxonomy (NCBI): domain Eukaryota; kingdom Viridiplantae; phylum Streptophyta; class Pinopsida; order Cupressales; family Taxaceae; genus Taxus; species Taxus chinensis. Next base: position 57,451 of record JAHRHJ020003439.1, on the reverse strand, counting down.
GGTAGGTCTGTGGGATATTGTATAGTGAATATGCAGCCACTGAATAGTGAATACTAGATTTTAAAGCTTCATAAAAAATGCCCAAGCATTCCAGGGCACCATGAAATGATCCTTGATTCTCAGCTATAGCAGGGAAGAAATCATCAGCAAACTTGTGATTGGCAAGTTCACTTTGATTGGACCTAGTCCTGCAAATAAGATACTTTATGAGGAACAATGTTTATGCATGTTTACGTTGCCACTCTGTGTTCCATACTTTCTTAGGCTTTGAATACCATTTATTGATGGTTGGAAAATATCTCACAACATCAAGGCATTCTGATAAATAACCTTTGGTCATTTTAGTGGCACCAATGTGCCAAAAGGTCTATTCTGCAGAGAGGTTTGTGAAAAAGTCCTCAAAGATCTATTGCTAACCTTAAGCAAGTGAATCCTAGCTTGAGCTTTGGCTCCTTTGGTTGGCTAAGTGCTTGGAATTTGCAACCCATTTTGGCAGTCTTTCATCCTAAGGTTGGTTTTGGAGAAACTTGTTTATATGCTCAGTTTCCTTCTCAATGGCTCTGTCAGCACCTAATAGCCGCAATCTGTCTACTTGGCCTATGAGAAACAAGGTTGTACTTACAATGGATTTACTACACCATTATATCTAGCCAGAGTCTTTTCAATGTGTGGAAATTCAATCCTATGTCCATATAATGATACTGTCCATATAATGTTACTGATTATAACTCAGGCTTGGCAAATGGGACATATTGAAGAGAAATTGAGTTCTTGAGGTGTGCAGCTTCGCAGTCCCCATACCGAAGAAAAAGTAAGTGGCTCATGGTTTCTGAAAGGAATCTCAACCACAACAAGAAAGTGTGGACCATGAACAACAGTTTTCTATTGTGGTCAAGATAACTTCCAGTAAAATGTTGCTTAAAAATCATCAAGAATTTGAGTTCTTACAGAGGAGGAACTCTTTGGATTTGAGGTGATTCATTGTGCACTGTACAAGGTTCAGAAAAAATAGGCAGTGTCAGGCAGAGGAAAGGGTTGCCAATGTTCAGGATTTCAAAAAGGTTGAGAAAAGTTTCGGAACCATATTACATTCAAAATGTAATAAAATACAAAACATGATATAGAAGAAATATATCAGTCGCCAATGTTTACAATAATTGAGAATTTGATACCTCATACTATTATACAATATTTAGGAATTGTTGCTTTCTCTTGAGTGTGCATGACCTAGGCCCTCGATGCTCAAAAATGACAGTTTAAACATCTTCAAAACCAAAACCTGCTACATATATTGAAAGGGTTGTAACCCGATTTGTGAGGATGATACAAATCCTTTTAGGTAGCCAGTGTATAACGGGAGCAGACAAGGCCAGGGTCAGTCCTAGGTGACTTTGACGGAGTGGATTCCCCCTAGTTGTTGCAGTGTAGCCAAAGAGGTTCTGATTTAGATGTATGCATACTCAGCTTGTTGATCTGTATATAGTTTGTAAACATGGCAGGTATGCCAATATCTATGTAACTCTGTTGTCTTCAATGAAAAAAAAAAACTGCTACATGAACTTAATTTAAGATGATTAATACAATTAGTGCCTAACATTTTGATCCAATACATCTACATTACCACTACAATGATCACTATTTGTTCATAATTCTCAGAGCACACAGGCTAATACCGAGGTAGAATTGAGAGACGCCATTTACCCTGGCTGAAAAACAGTGTTTATGCAATCAAAACAAGGGCCAACATCACAGTCATTTGTTGTTCAGAATGATACCGAGCTAGAAATGAGAGACACCATTTACCCCAGCTGAAAAACAGAGTTTATGCAATCAAAACAAGGGTTGACATCACAGTCAATGGGTTTAGTTTGATAGGTTCAACCCTCCAAAAAAGTTCAAGGTTCCATGAAAATCCGTAAGGTTTGATTGAACCTTGTAACCAGGTCATTGTGCTGTAGCAAGGAGCAATCTTTGAATTTATGATCAGCAGTTTGAGAACAAAAACAGGTAATTGTTAAGTTGATACACATCACAATCTGCATAAAAGAATTCAGTTATCTGAATTTCTATAGTTCTTTCAAGTCTTGCAAGGTTGACTTGCATACATATTACAAATACACTTTTTTATCCTAGCTAAGAATGACCTTTGAGATTCATGGCTCACGTAATTTATAAGGTTTTGGGTAAATCTTACAGGAGAGGAAAATGATGAATGGGCAAGCCCATGAACTCCACCCATTGGAAACATTAAAGCATAACTAGATCCTGTTATCCAAAATACCTCCCAGGCTATTTTGATAACTTGTGATTCCATCTCGAGCTTGGGGGAGTACAAACTGATCAGAAATGGGCAAATCTATGTTTTGGAAAGGTTGCAGTGGTTCAGGGCATTTACTCTTCTCCTTGTTTCAAATCCATTTGGACCCATACATAGTCAAAAAATGCATTTTTTATGAAAATCTTGAAAAATCGGCCGACTACCAAGAGTTTCCCTTTATGTTGGGTTTTCGGGTTCTCTTGCATCGGAACATGTCAATTTCCATTAACATGTTCTATGTCAAACTTGTTTTCCGAAACCCTGAAATACTCGACTTGTGTATTTCGTTTCAGGTTTCGAGTTGCAACGTACATGTAAATAGCAACTTGAAACTCCACGTTACGCTAGCCTTTGTGTCGGGTTTCGGTATTCTTCGTCACCGGAACATCGTAGTTTCCAAAATTGCATTTACATGTAAATTCAATTTGTTCCCACTTCCGAAACCCGACCAAGTCAGATCCTTCATTTCGGGTAAATTTGGGTTTCCTCTTGCATTTCGATTTCAGGAACATGTTGACCCAATTACATGTTGCCGTGTCATGCGCATACCGAGTCCCCCTTTGTGTCGGATTTTCGGGGGTCAATGACATCACAACTTATAGTCAAATCATGTTTCATGTTGTGCCGACATCTCCGATTCCCAACGGTCTGCTTCAATGTTCGGATTTCTTGGGATTCTCTCATGATCAGAACATTGTTTCTCAAACACATGTTATTTCTCGTTACAAAGCAGGATCAGAGTTCCGAAACCCAATGGTCCTTCGTGTCAAGTTTCTAAGGGTGTTTTACAAGGTTGCGAACCCGACAGAGGCGTGATTTAACAACTCAACTACACACATTTATTGATGTACGACACCTTAAACTTTAAATGGCCATAACTTTCACCCTATAACTTCGATTTTCACAAAATTGGATTTTTTGGAAAGGTTTCAACATGTACTATACCAAAAAAACTAGATTTCTAAATTTTAATGAGGTTAAGTTGGTGAAAAAGCGGAAATATAGTTGCAACATTAAAAGAATAGTTCCAGGTAGCTCAACCACCAAATTTGATGAGGTATGGTGCCCATTGACTTCTCCTACAAGCAAAGTATCATGGGGGAATGGGTTTGGCAGGGTGCCCATACCTATTTTTAGGACATTTAATGCATCTTGTTGGTGGTTGAAGGAAAAAATTCAAATTTCCCTCTCTTTTCCCTCCTCTCTCTTTCCCATTCTTCTATATAATGTAAAATCTATCATTTGTGAAAGGGAGGATGTTCTAAAATGTAAATGAACTCTGTCAAAATTGTTCCTGAGCAATTCTATGAGTTGTAGACCTCCATTTGAGCTTGGAAATGTGTTCTTGTGCCTTCTTCTTCACATGTAATGGTCTGTGCATACTTTGAAAGCAATAAAATCTTTGTTTTGTGGTGTTTCTCAACCCTGACTTATGTTTTGTTGCATTTCCTTTCCTCTCCATTCTTGTTGTTGTATTTTGTGCATGTATTTCTCCTTTGCAGGTTCATTTGTTGTGTCTCATGGAGAATAGAAGTTAAAAATGTTGTTTTGGGATCTGTGTCACTCATGTTTGACCTCTCCCTTCTCTATTTTCCTTCTCCCTTTTCACTCATTAAAGTGTATTCACCCTTTTTTTGGTGCTATCACCTCTTTTAGCTTAGGATTTCCCCTTTCATGCATCTTTTCTCTTCCCCTAGTCCCTTGGAATGGTAGAATAGGATTAGTATAGGTGCATTTTTTTAGCTGTAAGAGTAGTTTAGCATTAGGATTAGGTAGAGGAACTAACCTCCTCTGGAGGTTTGTCTCAAGTAGCAAGTCCCACAACTTGAGAGACAGTCCTAGGTTACCCAAAATTTTGACCTTCATGATGTTTTTTTCCTAAGCACTTCCAATGGTCAATTTTTTATAATCACAAGTTACCTAAGTCAGCTTAAGGTCAATTGAGTAAGAAAACCATTTGTACAAGTCATATATAAAATTAGATAGACCCTACATATTAGGGACACCTATTGAATCTTTGGTTATATAGGGTCTCTGATACTCAAGCACTACAAGCAGGACTATCATTGAAATATCATTTTTTAAATCATATTAGTAGGGTAGAAAACTTAACTACATCTCATATTATAGCCCTATATAATTATTACATGCTACAACTCACACCAAAGATCATTCCCAAGTTGTGGAGGCCTATTAAATGGGAAATACATCGCTACATAATAGGAACTGCTGCAACCACTAAGCTTATTCGAGGCTAAAGACAAGCCTACGAACAACAAACCCTAAAATAAGGGTAAAATAGTGTAACAAGCTCAACAAGCTCATTAATACGTAGCATTTACAAATTTATCTTTACTCAATGGTTTAGTCATTATATCAGCTGGTTGTTCAGAGGTAGGACAATAATAAAGACATATCTTCATTATTAACCAACTCTCGGATGTAGTGGTGGTGAACTTCAATGTGTTTTGTTCTAGCATGAAAAACATGATTCTTCACCAACTTTAGAACACTCTAGTTGTCGCAGAAGATAGGTGTGGGTGTAGATGAATCAAGTTGAAGATCCTTCATTACTGTTTGAATCCACATCAACTCACTAACTGCACTCACAACTGCTTTGTACTCAACTTCAGTAGAGGACAAGGCAACTGTGTTCTGAAGCTTACTCTGCCATGAAAATACTCCTGAACCAAGAGTGAAAACATAACTTGTTGTAGACTTTCTTGAATCAACTGATCCTACCCAATCTGAATCAGTATACCCTGTGAGCTTAAAATCAACAGATTTCTTATATAGAATGCCAAAGTCAAGAGTTCCTTTGACATATCTGAGAACTCGTTTTGCAGCTTGCCAATGTTCTTCATGCGGTTGGGACATGAAGCAGACAAGATAACAAACTGCGAAACACAAATCCAATCTATAAGTAGTAAGATAAATCAAACTACCTACTAATTGTCAACACACATTGTTTCATTGACCGGTGGTGAATCAGTGTTAGTTGAGAGTTTTGTCCCAACTTCCATAGGTGTAGTTGTTGGATTGCAATCATACATTCTGAATTTTTCTAACAAGGATTTGGCATATTTTGTTTGAGATATAAAAATAGTATAACCAAAATTGTAACACTGCCAAAATTCTACACCTAGACAATATTGAAGCAGTCCTAGATCAGTCATTTCAAATACATAACAATGTCAGCTTTCACCTGTTTAATCAAGTCATTATTGCTTTCGGTGATGGCAAGATCATCAACATAGACAACTAGAACCACTATGTCATCACCATCCAACTTAATATAGAGAGTAGATTTTGAATTACTTCTTTTAAAACCAGACTCTCTAAGATATTTATCAATTTTAACATACCAGGCTCGAGGAGCCTGCTTAAGTCCATACAAGGACTTCACTAACCTGCAAACCAAATGCTCTTTTCCAGGAATCTCAAATCCCTGTGGTTGAACCATGTACACCTCTTCTTCCAAGTCTCCATTAAGGAAAGCACTTTTGACATCCATTTGATATACCTGCCAACCAAACTGAGCGGCAATAGCAATAACCAACTTGAATGTTACCATTTTTACTGTAGGAGCAAAAGTTTCTTCATAGTCTACTCCTTCCTATGCATATCCCTTAGCAACAAGACGAGCTTTGTATTTATCTAAAGAGCCATCTAACTTACATTTTACCTTATAAATCCATTTACAACCAATGGATTTCTTACCTTGAGGTAGATCAGACAAAACCCAAGTGTCATTTTTCATTAATGCATCATACTCCACCTTCATGGCAGATTCCCATTTTGGCTTTCTTTTGGCTTTAGCAAAATTATTGGGTTCAAAAATTTGTGAAACTGAATTGAGAGCATAATTTACCTGTTCATCACTTTGCATTGCTTGTTTCCCAGATCTTGTGCACCATCCTTCCATGGTTGTTGGATATTCATCCTCCACATCTTTCAATGTGGTATAGTACCACTTTGGTCTTTTATGTTGACTTATCTGATTTGACTGTGAATCACTGGATTTTTCCATGGGACTGGACTTCTCTGGTGTATGCCTTTTTAAGTCATGTTCAATTTTAGTACTTGAACTTGATTCATAATCATCATCAGTAGCTATCCATAGATTACTAATATCAGTGGGTTTTCCATCACTTGAGAAATATGGAATTTTCTCATCTATTGTCACATCTCTACTTATAACAACCTTATTTGTAGAGATATCTAGTAATCTATATGCTTTGGATTGCTCACTATAGCCCACAAACATGTACCTTTTACTTTTAGCATCTAAACCACTCCTTTTTTCTTTAGGAATTAATGCTAAAGCAATACAACCAAAAATACGGAAATCACTTACATCAGGCTTTCTACCTGACCATGCTTCTTCAGGAGTGATGTTTTGCACAACTTTACAAGGACTTCTATTCAGGATGTAGACCGCAATATTGATAGCTTCTTCCTAGTACCAAAAAGGTACATTTCTGCTTTGCACCATACATCTGGCCATCTCCATAATAGTCCTATTCCTTCATTCCACAACTCCATTTTGTTGTGGAGTGTAAGGAGTAGTATATTGCCTATGTATACCTTCCTGTGTGCAATATGCTTTGAACTGTTTTGAGACAAACTCACCTCCATTGTCAGATCTGAGTGTTTTAACTTGTTTACCTGATTGTTTTTCAGCCAATGCTTTCCATGCAACAAAGTTAGAAAAACATTTTGATTTCTTATTTAGGAAATACACCCACATTTTCCTAGAAAAATCATAAACAATCAATAAGAAATAAAGTGCTCCAGACACTGTACAAGTTTTCATTGGACCATGTAGATCTGCATGAACCAATTCTAATACATTCTCTGCCCTCCATGCTTTACCAGTAGGAAAAGGATGCCTAATCTGTTTACCCATCTGACATCCTGTACAAACATTTTGATTCTCTTGAATTGATGGAAGTCCATTCACCATTCTAGTTTTACTCAACATGTTCAAATATTGGTAACTAAGATGACCATATCTTTCATGCCAAAGAGTACTAGTATGCTCAACTGATGCTAATGCATGGTGTTCTGCTGATTTAGGATCTACAAGCTTGTATAAACCTCTTTCTCTAATGCCAATAACAACTATCTTATCATTGAGAGTAGTTACTTTACATTTGTTTCCTTCAAATTTCACTAATTTCATTTTTGGTGATTTCACTTATGGAAAGGAGATTTTTGTTCATATTTCACTAACATATGGAAAGGAGATAATCATTGTTCATATTTGGTACATATCTAACATTGCAAAATGTATCCCATTGTTTAATGTGATTTGAACATCACCATGTGTCCATCCATCACCTAAGGAAACAATTTCTTTACTACTATCATCCTCAATGAGATTTACATACCAATCTTTGTGACACGTATAGTGTCACGATGTGCTCGAGTCAAAGTACCAAATGCGTGACTCTTCAGAGTGGTTATGTGATGCTACAAAGGCAAAATCATTAGATGCTTCCTCTGCAACATGAGCATATCTAGATTTCTTGTTTCCATTAGCCATATCTTGTTGTTGCTTACGACAATCTTTCTTAAAATGACCAGGTTCTTTACAGTAAAAGCATTTTTATTTAGACTTATTAAGACTTACATTGTTTTTGTTGCTTTTGGAGGTGTCCTTGTTTGTATTCCATTGTTTTCCCTTGCCTTTTGACCTTGTGAAGAAAAATTCTCTATAGCAATTGATGTAGAGGCAACTGACTGATCTAGCCTCCTTTCTTTCTGCATGAGAAGTGTAGACAACTTATCATAATTGATTTCTTGTGTCTCCACGATCATGTGCAATGACTCAACAAATGAGTCAAAAGATGGCGACAAGTTTTGTAGTACCAGAGCAATCAAATCCTGCTCATCTACAGGTTTCTCAACTGCTTTCAATTGATCACAGATATCCTTCAGCTGCAACAAAAAGTCAGAAACCGACCCACCTTCCTGCATTTTAGTGGAAAATAACATATTCTTCAAAAATAGTAACCTAGCCGCTTCTGAAGCCAGGTACTTTGAAGTCAAACTTTTCCACAAATCTGAAGCTACCATTGCATTTCTAACTTCTGGAATTAAATGGTCAGCAACAGAGAGTTTAAGCAACATTAAAGCTTCCCTATGACGTCTATCATAGTCATCAGTTTCGTCTTCATCATCAAGTCGTAACTCTTTACCAAGTATTCTTGCTCAATGATTCTGAACGAACTTATTGTCGGTATCTTATGACTCCAGAAACTGAAATTTTTACAATTCAACTTTTGGTTGTCAGGCAATAATAGAATGTTGAATGCTAGCCATTTTGCCTAGTTTTTCACTAAAACAATTAAATTTAGGAAAAACTAGAAAGCTATCACAAAAATTCCTTTTGCAATCCGACTTAAACTGGACACTACTGCCAATTTTCAGCTTCAAACTCTTTAGGGTTTATGAGAAATTAAATTAACCATTTTCCGCAAAATTGCCTAAAAAAACGGAAAAATTAAAATCTCAAGATTTAAACTCTTTTGCAAAATTTTCTTTTGCGTGAGGTTTTAGGCTGATCAAAACGGACAACTGTGGACAAATTTTCAAGGTTTTACTGCTTTCGATTTTCCGTCACATGAAATTAATCGTGACCATTCAGGCATGGGTTTTAAAGGCAAATTTTAATAAAATGTTTCTTTAAAAATGAATAAACGATTTTCCCTTGCTGCCCTAATTTTTATTAAAGAAATTCACTGAAAACTGATTGGATTAAAAATTGAAACTTAAGACAAATCATAAAAAACCTTGCAAATGAACTATAACATGGCGCTCCAGGCTTCTGACAGCCTGGTATGGTTCAGCAAGTTGCTTTTTGTTTTTAATTAAAAAACAACTTAAATTAGGTTTTATCAGATGGCTATTCTCTTCATAGAGAAAAATCCAGGGAAATAGAGAATAGAAAATCCCGTGTAACCAGGAATAACAAAATGATTATAACACTATAATCGTATTACAACAATATTAATAAGCTCTTAAGCTTATTAAACAATTATTCTAAGCCCTGAGAAGTGTTCGGGTGGAGTGAATAGTTCCTTCCTCTATCTCGGTTATGGACGCATGGATGAAGGTAGAGAAATTATTAGAAAACCTTCATGTGGTCAGTTACAAGCCTTCTAATCATTTAAATAAATTTTAAAGCCAACATGTATTGATTTACACACAAACCATATGATCAACTCCTGAAATTTTCCAGTGAAAAAGTAAAAGGTTCAACTCTCAATTTCAATCTTGATTGTAAGTGTAAACATTATTTCTTGTTATAACACTCTCCTTGGGATTGCCAAAATTGAGATTCTAGGTTGAGTGGATTTCTCTGGGTATTGTCATTACATGCTATCCTCTCTCAATGTTAAATCAAGTTCCATAGGTAATCTTCCATGCTTTGAAACCATTAGCTAAAATACCATAAAAGATCCAATTGTGAAGCCACAAGTTCGTAATTCACTTTTTACAAATATGGAGGCCTATTAAATAGGCAAAGCATAGCTACATAGTAGGAACGTGCTGCAACCATTAAGTTATCCAAGGCCAAAGACAATACCTACAAACAACAAATGACAACAATAGGCAAGTAAATAGTGTAACAAGCTTAACAAGCTCATTAACATGAAAAATATAAAAATTACAAACACAGTCTTAGCTCCTAAGTAGTTTTAAGATAATTGGGCTAAGCTCATACTTGTTTATAAATTTTTTACACAGGTGTTTGTAGAGAATTGTTGTCAGTAACTAGAGAACTTACAGCCAACTATCAAGGACTCGTCTATAATCATTTCAAAGTCTAGAGAAACCAATTTTACTGCTTTAGTTTAAAATCTACGGAGGGTCACAATTTGTACTTTTCCTAAAGCTTGAATGGGATGTTTGGGTACCAAATGGTTTTTCTTTCACTCCAACATTTTACATACATGTCACTTGAACTCTTTTATTATGGTATTGGATGGTTTTGGTTATTGAGTCGAGGTCTGGGTCAGGGAACTTTTATAGTCTATCCTTCAATTTTTTGTTGTCCATGAAGAGTATCTTATTAATATTTCTATAGTAGTGTTCCTGAAGGTGCATCTCACGAGAACATGCCCAAAGATGTGGAAATTTTCATGGTTGACATTCCTCTCTGATTGGGCCACAAGATTTGGTCTCTAGAAATATTTGCACTGGAGTTAGATAATTTCCATTATTCAAAAGGTTTAGACATCTTCCTTTAGTTACAAGTATTTTCAAAAAACTGCGTCCATACTAGTCACTGACATCAAGGCTCTATATGGATACAGGAATATGTCTGGACTAGTTGACCCTATTTAATATTGACCATGATGCTAACCCTCTACTTGTGGACACCATACAAGGTCTATTTTGCCAAAAAGAACCTCACACTTTGTTTTCAGAAACTGGAAAAAATAATAGAAGTTTCAGGAAGTCGAAGGGAAGGTGCCATTACTAAGGATAAACTAAAAGTATATCTGGACCAGTTGTTGGAATCAGCGGCAGCATTATAGATTACGTTGTACCATCCGCATGCAAGTTGCCATATATAAGAAGAAACTAGGAAGTTCAAAGTATCGAACCAACTCCCCATTCAATTTGTTATCCCTGGGCTTCTCAAGATGGGAAAAAACTTTCAAGTTCCCGAGCCATTATAAAGAGAGCCAAAGATGACAGTAATGGATAGTTAATCAAGATAAAAAATAGTCTACATTTGGGAGTAAACATGTGGTGTTCTCTCAACATTTGAGAAATTTATCTTGGAGACCTTCAGAACCGATAGCAATGAAAAATGCGCCTATTCAATTATCTCTTATTACATATTATGTGACTACTCCCCACGAACTCCCCTAAGAGATTCTTAAACATTGATGAATGATAAGAAGTCCTGTTCTATACATTGCCTGGAAAAGATATGAATCCCACAATTGACTTAAGAATTGGTTAAACCACAATTATTGTGAAGCATATATATAAATATAGTAATATAAAAAAAGCTGTTTGTTTTAAAGATATAAAGACACATCCTCAGCTAGGCATAAAACCAAATTTAATTTTCCTTTTGTGTTTTTTCATGGGCAAATTTCTCTTGAAAACATGACAACCATACCCTAATATCAAAAAATTTCTATGGTATACCTTTACAAACATGACCCTCCCAGATCAAGGCAATTCCGTCAATCTTGCCGCATATTAATAAATATGTGATCAAAACCGTGTGTGAATGTTACCCTTTCCCATAGGTTATTTAGAGTATAAAGAGATCATTGTGAAACTTATTTAGAGATAATAAATTTCAAGAGTCACAGATCATTGTCGAAACTTATTTTTAATGGAATATGCAAATGGGAAGATTCTGACGTTTAGGAGCTAGTTTAACATGTGAGACTGAGGTTTTTTAGGCTGACGTTTGCTTTACATTGAACAAAAGATAAACTGAACTTAAAGCGATGATTAAGCTGGCAACATGCGACCTTTACATTATGAGTTATGAGTCAATAACTATATTCCTCCACTTAACTAAACTATTAAGTGTTTTTCATTTTAATACTGTTGAAATGGACAATAATTATGGAAAATTAAGAAACAAAAACAAAAATTTAAGTTTTCAAAATTGATTTTCATGCCAAACTCTGTCCTAGACACTGTTGAGTATCTTAACAAATTTTATTCACGTACATCAAATTAGTGAAATTGGCTGGAGTTGGCATGCTTGTCTAAGCCACTTCTATTCTGAAATTGATAAATATAACTTGATTCCAAACCCAAAAAACCATGGTTATTTGTAGACATATGGGCAACTTAGAGGCAGGGTAGGTAGCTATACAATTTCTAATGGAGGACTTATCTGACATTATTTTTGGTGTCATTTTCACAAGTTACATCAGATCCTTGAGGAAACTGGTGAGTAACTTTGTGATATACCAAATATTATTTGACCTGTTGGGAATTCACTCAGGTAGATTTTGTCCTAATTACGTTAGATCTAGTTAAAACTACTTTTTAAAATTATATGGTATTTACGTTGTTCCATTACAGATCACATGGTGGTGGTTGTGGTTGATGTTGTATGGTCCTTGTTGGGCCATCAAAGCAAAAAGATTGCTATATTGCAGCCAGATCCTCGTCATTGTTGGGCTATCAAAGCAAAAAGATTGCAATATTACAGCTAGGTCCTTGTTTCCACTTGAGATTTAGCTAGAAGCCTAGATACATGCTAACATGAAAGACAAGATTTTGCCCCTAGCATTATTCCTAATGCGTAAAAGACTTGGTTATTCACTTACAACATCAATTCATGTTTCATTTTTCAAGTATATCTTATTGGCATAATTTTGGTCTTCTGTAATTTTTAAAAAGAGAATACATCTTATATTTACTTCAAAGATTGATAAATTCACATCAGATTTCCCCTAAGTCTACATCAAGGTAGCAATAGGGTTACTAGGAAAATCTCTCCCCACACATACAGTAGAAAAAGCACCTGGGCCTTAGAACCAATTAGAAGTTTATTATGGATCCGTTTATGTTGAGTTTTAACTTGCATAGCCATCTCCAATCTGAAAGCCCTCAATTTTTCTACATTGATAGGAGAGGTGTCACCTTGAAAAGTTGCCTTACGCTCAGTGCTTCATAGAAAGCTCATGGCACCATTGTTGTATACTCTTAGCGTCATGCTTATTCAACCGAAAATCACTTAAAAGAAGACCTTGCCAAAATAGGGTTGCAATAAAAAGTGTTTTTTTGTTTGAAAAGCTTTCCCCATATATCGATATGAAGCACAAGTTAATCATACAAAAAAGTGAGTGAACAAATCCACTGCAAATATCACTGCGGCAATTGGCAGAGAAAACTACAAATTAGCTCAACAAATTAACGCGTCTTTTCAATAAAAAAAGATATTACAACAAGACCAACAAGGCACAAAAGACATTAGGCAATTGAAGCTATGACCAACGTAGGCGGAGGAGGTGGGGATCATTAAGTTTGTCACCCCAAGCCCTTCAACTGCTATCAGGTGGGTGTATGCACCAGAGTGTGCAGCTTTCCAGGCATATTTGACTTCCCAAGGTCAGGCCGAGACAACCAATTAGAGGATAATGTGATTGATGTGGCTAATGATTTGGTTGTGGGATGTGAGTCTATGTCAATGGTGCTAAACAACCTCAACTTGCTCATTTAGGACAACAAATTGTTTGAAGATCTCCGCTCTCAGACAACCCAAATCGAGGATGACGAAATAGCATAACTCTTGAAGAATGTCACTTTTCTTAAACGGGTTAAAATCAAGTTGAATCACCCATGGAAACTGTTTGCTTCTCTTGATATGGTCTTACCCGTGAATGGTCATACATGTGAGCGAATGAGAATGTCAAGAGGCTAGCTTTGAGGATAATAAAGCAGAGCAGAGCTGAAGATTAGCTTGTTCGCAGCGGAGTATGCAGATTTGCTTGTCAAGTTGTGCTCTTGTGGACAAGGCTTGTACGTCTAAGACACATAATTGTTAAATGACGAGGTTTGGAAGAGCAGTTGAGCCGACGACTTCTTGTCTGAGTTCCACATCAATGTCTGCTTGAATGTTATCCACTTCAAAAGGAGTGGGGATGTGTGGTAACTGTCCCACTCTGCTGGGGAATACATGGCTATCAAGTGTCATTCAATAGTGTGGGGCAGGCCTACAATTGTATGTATCATTCAAGAGTGTGGGGTAGTCCTACGATTGCATGTACCTTGATCAATAGCTGTGCACTTGATTAAAGCGTGAACAGGAGTTGTTCAAGTGTGATTTGTTATATTTCGGAAACAAATAGCTTGCTGGTTTTGGTGTGTAAAAGGCGTGTAAAGTTGTAGCAAGTTGTTTGTTTCGTTGTTGCGAAGAAAAATCTTTTGTTTGCAAAAGGACATGGAGCTATTTAGTTTTGTTTAAAAAATGTAATGTTGATTTACCAATACGAATGTGGATTTATTTTTTGTGTTTTTAGATCTACAAATGTAAATCTTAAAATAAATATGCTGTTTGAAATACCATTGTACACTAACTTTTAGATTTGTGCATGTAAGGTCTATACCACAAACTAGAGATGCAAACTAGCTATTGCAGCTTTTTGATTCATTTTTCAACTTATTATAATGAATGCAAACGAAAGTCCCTTTCTAGATGCTGAAAATGAACTCTAAACGATTAGATCTAAAAGAAATACAAAACAATTTCTCTAGATTTGAATAAGTAGGTTGCTGAAAATGAATATTTTGCCTCTAGTTATGCAAATGCAAATTAAAAACTATCCCTATGCAAAGAGATAAATAGCAGATGTAAGTAATATGATTTTAAATAAATTCTTATGGATTCTAAATGATATGCAACGAGTTTTTAATCATCTAAATGCCCACGATAACTAAAAATCATAGATTTGAAATCTACTTTCAGATGCAAAGAAAAAGAAAACAAGTTCCTAACTAAATTATTAATTTTTGTGGGATTTTAATTCGGGTGGTTTTCAGTCATTACTCAAGTGACCTTCATGAGTACTCATTATTGTAATGACATTTTTTTTTTCATGTATTTCTAACTAGTTGAATCTACACTTATTCTAAATCTTTATTTTCTTTTTAATATTCTGAAATGAAATAGCAAACTAATCTAACAAATTTTAACAAAGACATTGAAGTAAATAAAAAATCTTCAACATGTCAATGGTAGATGGTGATTTGAGATGACCCTTAGCTTGCTACCTCCGATTTGTGTGCTTAATTGACCCAGGGAAATCTTCAGCACTAAGGAAAGTGAAGGCAAAATGACTAGAGAATGACAAAAGAGAGGTGCAACATAATTGTGTTTGGCCTTTATAGGGGATGTGAGTGTAGAATAATATCCTTTAGACCTCCTTTTGTAATATGAGATGAAGAAAGTATGCGACAACCAAACTTTGGTTCAATTTCAATGGTACTTTACATCAATGATGGATGGTGCCCCTTGATCTCTCACCAAAATCAACTTTTAAGAGCTTTGTGATGACAATATGCAAAAAAATTCTAATTCTTAGAATCTTCAACTTCAGACTTAAATCTTCTAACCCCTAAAATGATGGCATACTTTTTTTAACTCGAGCAGTAGTTGAGAAATTGATCTTTGGTCACGATTGAATGCACTGGAATGAAATGGAATTCATTTTGAGTGGTTTGGAGGTGAGCTGGGTTGATTTACATGCAAGGCAGAAGAGTTATGCAAAATGGACTAGAATTTGCATTCTCGTGTCTAAAAATAAAGTTTTCATGCAATGGTGGTGAAACTGCTGTTATACGTAGGTGGCTAGCAAAGCTGCGGGTGAGAATACAAGACCGCCATGACAGTTTTACGAAGCTTTCGTAATGGTTGTGCAAATTGTCATGGTGGTTGTGCACCCGCCAGGGTGAAATGCAAATTCTGAGTAGGGAAAGGTAAAAAATCTTTAGAGATGACTGTTTTGGCAAGCATAGAAGAAAGGTAAGGGTGAGGAAGAAAATTGGGTTAGAGTATTTTGTATGTATTTTTGAGGTCCTCGGAATATCGCTAAGTCTATTTAAAATATTACACCGTGTAAAATTTGGGTGCGTACATATGACCCCTCAGGGAAGTACCACACAAAGCCAAGCGAGACACATCACTGCCTGCAATAAAGAAAACATGAATCAAGTGCACACGTATATAAAGGACAACAACAATGTACTATGTAATCAAAACATAAACAAGAGTACCCACCATTTGTACGTGGGTGAACATGCTACCCAACTCGTCCCACTAGGGGGAGAATGGACATCGATATCGAGTGTAGAGATGAAACTTGCAAGATGTAATGATATCTTAGAGGAGATAAACATAATAACAATTATTTTAAATGCTAGCACATAAAAGAAAACATTGTCATGATTATCTTGCACTATCTAAAGGGCCTACAAAACTCGCAATTAGTCAAAACATGATGAAAATACAACACATGGGTCTATATATATATATGGGAAATATTTGCACTTTGTCCTCTTGTGATTTTTGAGCTTTGGCCCATTATTGACCGTTTTGCGGGTAGAGATAGATAATAAAGAGAGGATGGTGGGGGTATTAGCTATAAGAGGTGGTGCTCTAGTAAGGTGAGTTTTTTCTTATTTTTGTCAGTAAAACCTAGTTTTGGAAAATTGATTGAAAATGGGTTATGCTAATGGTTTTCAGTAAAATTAGTGTCAAAATGTTTATTTGGATGGGTAGCGTAGGAATATGTTGTAAATGTTTAATTTTTGATACATTTTTGTGTTTTTTTAGTTAGCTCCCCCTTTTAGGGCATAACTAGCAGAGGCGTTAGTTTGTGGCGTGTTTGCAACATCGATTGCACAACGTTTGTGAAGTGTCAGTCTGTGGAGACCGATAGTTAGACAACTGCCACCTGTGAATAGGGGTGGTTTTGCAACATAATGATTTGTACTTGATTTTTGCTGTTTGTTTTTTACTAGAATCTTTTCCTGTAAATGCATGGTGGCTATGTGAAGTGGGGCAAGGTTAGAGAGCAAGAGTGGCTTCCCCAAGTTATACACTTAAGGTGGAATATGTGAAAATAGGTGAAAATGGATAAAAGGTAGATCAAGGCAAACAAATGTCTTCTACGGGCACTATGGGAATGTGCTCATCTAAGGAAATGAATGCCTGTCTAACTTGTTCAGGTGAGATGGAACGGTCAAGGATAATGGTTGCACGAAGGTTTTGATCAATGTCAGAATCACCAAATATACCTTGAATGGGTTGTGGGATACGTGGGAATCGTCTTGTGTCTACTACGTAAAAGTCTCTAGACAAGGTCATGGAGGTGTGAGAAGAGACGTGTGGGAAGGAAAAATCTATAGATTGTGGGATCTAGTCTCGACCAGGATGATTGTGCCAGAACTCGTTAGCGTTATCCGCTTCGTCGTTCAAGGCTATCAACTATGAGATAATGCTTGGTGGAACTGGGGTGGTTTGGAATATAAGTTTTCTAAGGCCCTGATCAATATTTGTCAATTGTGTAACTATGTTCAGTTGTGGCACTCTTGGATCACACACTCTTTGTCTAGGTTTCTGGGGCCTTGGATGGTCATGTGGACATGCAAACAATTAATCTAAGGAAATAAACAAACACACAAAGAATCCAAAGAGGCAAGGTCAATGTTCAGGTAACCTAAGCCAACTAAGGAAACATAGGGAGTTGTGTTAATTCCCGTCTAATTAAATCTATGTGCCTAAATTAACAAAGAAATGCAAACAAATTTAAATTAAACAAATTGATTACTCTCCTTGAATCTAATTAAATCTACGTGCAACTAATTAATTAAAACAAAAGGAAACTAATTAATTGAAACAATGAATTAAATCTAGTGTACTTGTTTTTGTATTTTTAGAGATTTTAAATGAAAGTGAATAAGTCAAATAAAAAAACTAATTAATGTAATCTAATGTTTTTGATGATTTTCTTGTTTTCTGGAATTAAATAAAAGAAATCTACACAGACAATACAATTGCTTCTAATTAAATGGAAATTGCTTCTATTCTAAAATAAAATAAACTAAACAGTGAAATAGCTGGATGTGGCTATTTCCCTGTTGCAGAATGGATTTAATCTAATCTAATAAAAATGAAGATTTTCCTAATTTGTAATTGTGGATATGACTTCCTCTGGTTCTACCTCAGAATCACAGGAAGATTGAAAAGCTTCTCAGAAGCAATTTCTTCCCCTGAACTTCCCCGGTAAAACACTAAAATTCCTACCGAAGATATTTGTGAAAAAAATAAATGAAATACATAGAAACAAAAGCTTTATTCAAACCCACTTCCCTTGTAGATCCACAGGGATAAGTAGGGAGGAAGTTTTCAATAGAATCCTTGCCCGTATGCAGGCACAAATCTAATTAATGAACAAAATAAAGCTACAGGTTTTTGATGAGGAAGAAATGAAATACTTTGTGCACAAGAACTTCCTCCAAATCCTTCCCAGAAAAATCCACATGGATGAGCTGAGAAGAAATCCTCAATGGAAGCTACTTACAGGAAATGTAACTAATTGTAAAATTCTACTTCTTAAAACAAATGTTTCTAATTGATTATGAGATTGAAATCTAAACTAAAAAAAGAAAGCTTCTAAAGAATTCAATAACACCTCCAACCTGGAAATGTAGTGAAGACAATTCCAATGTTGGTTATGATTTGTGATCCCCTCAGCTTCTTTTCCAATGAGATATCCAAATGTGTCCAGGGAACTGTGCTGGTAGTGTGCAGAAGAAATGAAGGAGTGCTGGAGCTAGCTGGTTTGCAGGCAGTCTGGTAGCAATGCAAGAAAGAGAATAACAAGGAAAATGAACTGTGTTTTCTTGTGTACTTCTTGGCAGGATTCTGACAGCATAACAGTGCAATTCCAAATCAAAAGACTCCAACCAATGCTTCGGTAAAATCTTGGTTTTTATAGAAAGTTGGTAGAAAAGTGGTCCAACCCACTTGGCAACCAAGAAGTGCCACATCACTCATGGGAGGGGTAGTTAACTTACTAATAATAGTAAGTAGGGAAGAAGAAGTCTATACGCATCTAACAAGCTCAAGAACAGTTGATTAAGTCAAGAAACGTGTGAGAAAAATGAGTTGGAAGAAGGCAACACATGTTTAGAGCATGTTGGAAAGTCTCAATTAAATGCACACAAAACCATCGGTGGTTACAAGGTGGTTACCACCCCTTCAAGGAAGACACACAACCACGGTTGTGGTTACGTAACCGCTCAGCATGGTTCCATAACTTAAGGATCAAATGCTAAGTAAAAAGCTGTAAAACATCTAAGGAAAGTGGGAAAAAATAGAAAATAGATAAGTAAGGTAAAATAAGCTACAAGAACATGTTGCAAGCAAGAAATTGGACTTGGATATCATTGGAATCGATATTTATCATCATTGGGGATTTGAACTGTTCTGACAATGTAGCACCATGCAAATTTGGGTGCATACATATTGCCCCCTCAGAGAAGCATTTTAGCCATGAAGAGGCATAAAACGTGAAGTCTGAGTATGGCACTCCCAAATGGGAAAGTTAGAAATTATACCTGACACGCCCGTGTGTTGATACTACGCCAATCCAAGCTTCCCGCTACCTGCAAGAAGAAAATGGGAATCAAGTGCAGATATAATGTATAATCGACAAAATATTAAAACTAAAATGACAAGAGGACTTACCATATCCATGGGGATAGAAATATACCTGCGCTAGTGCTCCCGCCCTACAAAACACACACACACTCAAAACAATGTTAAAACATGCTATATATATCTCAAAATTACTATTTTTAGAAATCATTTGCACTTACCCACTTAGTGAAATTTGAGCTCTGGATTACCTGTGACGGTTTCACGTGAGAGTATAGTCAAAATGAAGAGTGTTCCGACGTGATGGCAACCCAACCAGTGGGAGGAGCAGTGGGTCATGAACAAGTGAGTTATCTACATTTGTTTAATTTCACCCTAAAATGTAGAAAATATGAAAAACTTGACATAGGGGGGTTATTTTTGATAATTTTATAGTTAAAATGATCACAAGGGGGTGCCACTTAGGATTTGTAGTTTGTTTTATTTAAAATGGTCCATTTTTTTTTTTTTGAGTTTTTGGGCCCTAGGGTATGACCCACTTTTCACAGATGGAACCACCATGGTGATTACAACCGCCACTCTACGCAACTGGTGTTGTGTAACCACTGCATGTTGGTTACACAACCACTACAAAGTATTATGAAAATGTGGAATTGTCCATGGTGGTTACACAACCACCACTCTACACAAAGCGGTGGTTACGTAACCACCACTGTCAAGGCAGTTCAAATTTGACTAAGTATTGACAAAATTTTAGTTTTTTTGATTGTTTTTGTGATGTTTTTGGTGAGCTTATTATGCATTGATATGATTCTAACTTGCTCTTTTTGATGTTTATGAATGCAGGGGAAGTATGTTAGATGGAGCAGAGCTCGTGAGTGTGATTGGTTGCCCTAATTTTGGATGCACTGACTCAGGATGAGAGGGACTTGTTACACAGGGCTGGGATATGGAGGATATCACAGACACAGTTAGTTACACCTGCTAGTCATTTATTGTGTGATTTATTGAGTTATTGGGATGCAGACCAGAACACTTTCCAGCTTCCTGGAGTTAGGGGGAGTGGATGATCACTTTAGAGGATGTCTACTGGATCTTGGGGGTTCCTGTCACTGAGCAGGAAGTTGGTTTTGGCTAGTGTGAGTACATAGTACAGGCCCATAGTTGGGAAACATACATGGGAGATGCACAGGAACCTGACACAGGGTGCCAAACATGGGATGAGATTACTATCAGTTTCCTCCGCACCTATCCCTACCTTGTGCAAGGCCATTATTGGTATCTTGGCTTCATGCTTGGTTGGGGACGAGAGTGGAGACAAGTTACTCTACTGTTGGGCACCCATCATACAGAGCATTGAGTACATGGCCACATATATGCATGGGGCATTGACATCCTTGGTGCCACTTATCATGATTTGTACAGAGTTGTTGACTGAAGGGAAAGGCCCTTAGTCATCCCACATTGGTCATGAGTTGGGTTTATGAGCACATGATCCCCTATCAGAGGGGAATTGGGATAGCAGATCCCAGGGGTGATTAGAGTAGCGAGATGGGTTGACATGGCTCCACTAAAGGGGCCACATCAGTTAGTTTCTACACTTACTACAGATGACATGATCACACAACCATATCAGGACATGGATGGCCTATGGGGTGAGGAGACTATTATTTTGACTACATGCAGTTCTACTACACAGTTAGTGGATAGGACCAGCAGAGTAGAGGCCCATCCAGTTCATAGGGTACCACAACAGTTTGGGTTACCTTATGTTGATGCCCTCCCAGTAGTCCTGATAGTGTATAGAGGGATCCAAGAGGTGAGAGCTGGCCCGAGGGGAAAGCTTGAGTGGACCATTGTCACTCCTGGAGTTCCATTGGTACACCACATGTTACACAGAGATCCAGTTAGGGAAGTGATTAGGCCAAGATTATTAGATTGAGGCAGGACCCACACACATTGGAGAGGAGGAGGAGGAGGCGGAGAGAGGCAGAAGGTAGAGGTAGAGAGGAGGAGAGTGACACATATTGGGTGGCCACTGGAGAGGCTTCTACTACAATTAGGGCTGAGGCAGAGGCTGAGGTAGAGACACTGCACTCAGAGGATCCTTTGACCATTGGAGGAGGGGATGAGGAGTCATTTTTGGATGAAAGATGGGCATAGGGAGACCATAGCAGAGGAGGTTAGAGTAGAGGAGGTTCCTGCATAGCAGCTCCTGTGCACCACACCAGTCGTTGATCCATCCTGGATGCATGGAGACCCAAGTAAGTAAAATACTCTTCTCTCGACTTTACTCTTGAGACTAGATTGTTAATGAGCTACACACTATAGATATTTTTTGTTCTTAGAATTTTTTTAACTCACCGTTGTTTTCATTTGTACTTTGCAGCTACTGCATGATGGTTGGTGAGATTTTATTCATGGATTCTCCTAGATACCTTTTGCACTCCCTATGGGGAAGACATAGAGAAGTTGTTTGTAGATATGCTGGAAACCCAGTGATGGTTGGACATCACACAATGTGTTCACACTGACATGGCATGCTGTAGAGGCCATGACCAGATGAGGACTGAGCTTACTAGATACATGAGCTGGCCAAGAGGAGACAACGGTGAGACCATTCTCACAGTGGAGGCTACTACTACTAGGTAGATCACCTTTCCCATCACATGGGAACTCTCATGGTCACTCTCACTGATCGACACATGGAGGTTCTCATATTACAACAAGTCACTCTCATCACTAGAGCCACAGTAGGAGCCCTTGTCCTACACCTTCAGTGGGATCCCGTAGAGAGGGATAGGCCACAAACACTTATTGCTTTGAGATCATTTTTGTGTATATATCATTTTTTTGGATTTTTGCTCATAGATGAGCATTTTGACCACACTTGCTAGAGTGTGATGGCATTGTACATGAAACTTGATGTTATTGATATATACATATATACATTTCTTTTTGGTTTGGCTATTCTGTGTAAGAGTTGACTCATTCATGATTTGTCTCATCTGTGTACTCTTAGATGTTTAGAATTTCTGATGCTTTTTATATGCTTTTATGGATGCATGTTATGGATGATGATGATGCAAATGTGTAAACAAAATGATTTCTTTCTTTATATATATATATATATGATGCACATGAGAACAAATTGTAATTAGATACTTTGGTTTTCAAGCAATATTTAGCACTTCTATTTTATTGGAAAAATGTGATGAATGTGATATAATAAGAAGATGAACTCACTCCATTCCTAACTCCACACAACTAGTAAGATGTGAGGGCTCATCACCGAGAGCTAGGAAGGACACAAGTTGTATGATTTTGATGAATGAAGATGGTGACAAGAAGACAATATTTTGACAAAGATCCAATTAGGAACCTACAACTCAACCCTAAGCAAGGTCAACTAACCAGTTCAGAATGTGATTTTCTTGCAAGTTTATCTAGACTTAGATCCATAGATGGCCTTTTGATTGACAAAATATGGTTTTAGGGATTGAATCTCTTGTAACATACACATCTAACTCATTTTCTTGGGATTTTTAAGATTTCAAAGCACTTTTTATTCATTGACTTATTTACAACTTATTGATTTATTTGACGGACCCCCTACATCTTGCCCCATGCTACTAGTAAGAAGCATGGGCTCATCACCAAGGACAAGACATAGGTGAGTAAGGGCACTTCCCTCCTTTCCCAACCTCATGCCACTAGTAGGAAGCATGGGCTCATCACCAAAGATTGGTAGGGAAAAGAAGTGTAGTTTTATTTTGAAATGAAAGCATTTTTGTATTTATTGTTGATTTATCTTTTTTTTATTGATTGTAGACTTGTGCTTTTGGGAAGGAACACTTTCCCCTAGCCTCAACCCCACACAACCAGTAAGATGTGAGGGCTCACCACCGAAGGTTGAGATAGGTGGACAAGAGCTCCAGGTGAAATGTTTAGATTGCTTTTGTTATCAGAGAGATTTTTAGGGAAAGATGTGACATCAAGAAGCTTCTAGAATAGAACTATGGGAAAAGACACCTGAGCTAGAAGAAACCATGAATAGAACTAAGTGTGCAAGTCTTGGTAGGATCAATGTCAAAATTCTATCTTAATTGCTGAAATGATGAAAAGATTAGAACAATTTGGAGATGATATGATGGATACTTGAAGAGGTATGATTAAATGTTTATGCCAATATTTGAAATTTTCTTAAAAGTTACTTGAAAAGTAAGTTTCTTGATTTACAATTTCACAATATGATAATGCAGATGATATACAATATGGATGCAATAATGTACAAGTGGAGATGCAAATGAACTATGCATAAAAGTGTTTGAGGTGAAGTGAATTAACCAATTCACTGAATTCTTCACCTTCTAGAGTACATAGGCAGTACACACCATTCTTAAAGTCTTCTATTACTTGGTATGGGCCTAACCATTTGGGTCTAAACTTCCTTCCTTCACCGGTATTTTTGTCAATCCAGCTATCAAGTCTCAATACTAGATCTCCTACGTGTATTTCATGTTCATACACTTTCTTATTATACTGACGACACATCCTGTCAGCATAAACATGGTGATGTTGTTCAGCTCTAAGTCGAGCTTCATCAAGGGTTTCCAGTTCAACCAGTCACGCTTCTCGATATCCATCTTCATCTAAAATTCCTTGTAAGGATATAAAAAAACTAGGTAACTCTACTTCTAATGGTAAGACTACTTTAGATTTGAAGACTAAAGAATAAGGGGTTTCCCCCATGGGTGTTCTTACCGATGTCCTATAGGCCCACAAGGCCAGGAAATAACTTTAGATGTCAATCTCTTTTGTTCTCCTTAACCGTCTTAAGGAGAATGGACTTTAGGGTTTTGTTTGTAGCCTCAGCCTGTCCATTAGCCTGAGGATAGTACAAAGAGGCTGAATGTGATGGGATATTTTGAATTGCACACAATTCTCTCACCTCTTCATTCTTGAAAGCTGTGCCATTATTCCTTGAATAATGACTTGTGAGACTCTGTACCTACAGATGACAATTTTAAAATAAACTTAGCAATTATTATTAATTTGAGTTCAGATTAAATGTATACCTAAAATAGAGATTTAAACTAAATAACACCGAATACAAATATAATTCACAATAGAATTCATTCAGGATGTTGTATCATGTATGAGATTACTTATACATAGAGTTTGATCTCCTTGATTCTAGGAGTCAATAGTCATCCCTCATATCTCTCAACCCCTTCCTAGAATCTCTCAAATCTATCCCAACAACTCACAATATCTACGTGAGTTGGTTTACCACCAAATTCACTTACATTATTTGATCACAATAATATAAAAGCTAAATATTATGAGTTGTCATAACAACTCATAAACTATTACAAATATATTTTACCCAAATACATAAATGTGAGCACTAACATAATAGAATATCTTTAACATTCCCCCCCTTAGTGTGAACATGGTGGAAAAACATTCACACACTTATCTGCAGTATGCTCACCCATGTGGCATGCCCAACTTGGCTCATGACCTTGATCAAAAGAAAGGCTCTCTCCTTCCATGGTTTTAAACAGGTTTACCACAAACCTTGACGTGACAGGAACCATCAATTGTCCACCTCATGTGGTTTTCTGGATCTCCCACAAACATTTTCAAGATCCACGAACTGACTTACATTGGTGCTTCTGATCTTCTGCAATGTTCTGACATCAAGGGAAAATGCAAGAAATATCGCTCACGCAGGAGCTCACTTATTACAATAGTTGAACAGGTATGATCCATCTGTTCTTATTTGCAGAAAGTAAACACACAACTGAAATAAAATGCCACAACACCATTGTGCGGCCCCGTCGCTTGCGGCTGGTGAGAGGTCACTGATTGACCTCCTTCCTCCGTTGCCTCCATCCTCCATCTGAAACTGCTTAGTTACTCAGCAAATTTGAAAATGAAGCTCAATATAAAATGCCCCCCCTCAATTTGAACTTGGTCATCGCGTACAAGTGAAAATGTGACCAGGAGAAATGCGGGCAACTTTTTTTTATAATTTTCCTAATAATCACCTAAATGACACTTTTAGACTCTTATACACTGAGACGATACAAAATAACGACTATTTGACAGTGACACACAAAACAATAATAGAAAAATGTCAATAACAAATTTTAAAATGACGGTGACTCCATACTTAAAAATATAATAATTAAAAACTCATTTAAACATTTAAATTTAACAAAATAAAAAATATCATCTAAAAGCTAAAAATTTAAAACACTATACTTAAGTAAAAAAAATTAACTTTTTAATTACAAAACTTTATAATGACAATAACTATAGATAAACACTAAAATAAACCTTAAATATTCCTTTGACCACATTTAAGTAAAAAAATGAATATGACACGAAATTTCATAACCTACAAACTCTAAAATATGAAAAAGAGAAAATATTTAAAAATTAAACACAAACTATTACTTTTTATATACTCACCACTATAATAAGACCCGACACACAAAGAAGATTAAATTAAAAAATGAATATATATATATTTTTATAATAAACATAAAACCAATAAAATCATGAGGACGGTAAAATAAATCAGGAACTCATAGTAAACATACACCAACAACAATAAATCCCAACGTTGAATATATCATTGACTTCACCTTTATGTTATCTTGACAGAGCACAAGATTCAAATTTCATATTACAAAGGACAAAGTAAATGCACATGTGGCTCGTAAAATGAATGTGTGGATGGAAGATTTCAATTCTGTATCCGCATGCAGAGCTTTTGTTCATGTAGTTTCTTTATTGTAATTGGAATGCACATAGCACAAATTATGTCATACTGCTATCAAATCTGCAATTAAATACTCCTAAGTAATGCTCCATTGCTGTGAGAAACAAAGCTGATGTAAAAGATCACTATGCAAGGATTATGCAACATTCATCTGAATTGTGGTCTCAAATTCCAGAAATTGCTTCGGACATCAGAATATCTTTCACATTTTCTCTTAAAATGTGATGTGGGTTTAGATCTGAAATTTGAACAGTAGTTTCCTCAAATATAAATCTTCAAACCCATTAAAAATCATAGAGACCCAGATCGTAAAAATGAACTTATGACCTGATCTTTACACAAGAATTATTGAATCCAAAGCCACAAATGCACATCCACAAGATTATAACACTGCTCTGATACCAAATATTAATTTGGTTGATTGTTGTATAAAAACTAGAGATTTAATACTAAATAAAACCGAATACAAATATAATTCACAATAGAATTCATTCGGGATGTATTATCCATGTATGAGATTACAATATATAGAGTTTGATCTCCTTGATTCTAGGAGTCAATAGTCATCCCTCATATCTCTCAACCCCTTCCTAGAATCTCTCAAATCTATCCCAACAATATCTCACAAACTTATCTACGTGAGTTGGTTTACCAACCAAATAACTCACTTACATTATTTGATCACAATAATATAAAAGCTAAATATTATGAGTTGTCATAACAACTCATAAACTATTACAAATATCTTTTACCCAAATACATAAATGTGAGCACTAACATAATAGAATATCTATAAGCTACAACGTCATGTTACTAAGGTGGGCCAATGAATATCCTGTGCTATGAATCTTGCAAGCGGTTGCATGCCCTCTAAGTGGCCACCAAAGACTTTGCAATGTGGCTTCAAACAGGATATTATCTGACTCTTCTCCATAATACATCTTAAACATACCATAGAAGGCACAATGCCATAGAGCAATCTTCTTCCACAATTATTACACTTTTAAAAATTTATCAACTTCTCATCCTTCAAGACTTGCCTTATGTATGAATAATATTATCGTCTCACATCCCATGAGAATATAAACAATACATCATAATAAAAGGTTATTTATTATATACGTGAATTGCCTTCAAGACTTATTTTTCAACTCTCATGATATACTAGTTTGTGGTTGAGTTGTTTCCAAATACTTAATAGCCAAACAATCTCCTCTTGTATCTTGTACACGATCTTCAATATGTAATAAAATCCCTATCTTGAATATAATTTTGATGGTATTTACTCTTCAAATCAATCTTGTTAAAATTTTATTTGGTATCAGATAATCCATGATGTCATCCATGCGTGGAAATGGAAACCTTACTTGATGGTAATCTTGTTCATAGCTCTAAAATATGTACACGTACCCACTCACTAAAATTATTTTAGCACTAGAATTGTTGGTAATATGCATAGGATTATACTTTATCTAAGTAATCTTCTATCTGACAATACTGAACTTTCCTTTGAATCATGCATTCTCTTATGGTTTCATCATGTACAATCACTTTACTTAGAAATATTAATCTTGGAATCAAATCCATTGGTGACTAATTTTCCTGTGACATGTGGTTCCCTTTAGGAAAATCACTTGAATTATCTCTGTAAACTCTCCCAACATATTCTTCATAATTCGTCTTGTGGTCAACGCACGATTCAACTTCCTGTATCAGTTGTAAGAACAAGTACTTTAGCAATCTTTGCAAGTGGGTTTCATTATTAGCCCGAATGCATAACATGCATTATTGCTAGTTCACCTCACTTAAGAATTTGCTGCGACCTAGTAGAAATATAAACATAGGTCCCTACTATTCAGTCCCATATCTTTATCCTTCAACAAATTTAAAGTGTTCTCTCTTCCATCCAGTCACCACATTTTAGGTTTTTATGTAGCCATCAAGCCTACACCTTATGGTCAAAGTGTTATAGTCTTGTAAGTAGCACAAGAAATGCATCCATATAAATTATTTCATGGATCACCTCATCTTCACATCTCCCTATCTAGAACTTGGACATTGTTTAATTTGATGCCAACAACTGGTGTCCCTTCTTGAACTTGCATGAACACTTTGTAGGGATTAGGATGCTCAATCCTCTTCAACCCTAAAGTCGGATTTCCATGACTTCACGACCCAATATAACCATCCAAATGATCGGTAAATAATTGGGACAATTTTTTTTCAGTCTATCGTTTGTTAATAATTAAACGTGATTTATCCATTGTTATTCCAGAATCAATTGGCTTATAAGGATGTGTTTACTAAACTAACTAACGCATTACATGCACCTTGATACCACAAGTCACGTGACTAGAACTAGTTAAGTTCATTACGAACTCCACCAATAAGGGTGAACAAATTATCTATGAGTTGAATAGCACAAACATTAACTATCATGTATCATTAATCTGTCTTATTATTCTAATAAAACTTCATGTGGGGGGTATTGAGAGTGGACACAGAAGTTTAGCCATTCGTTTCTATTCATGAAATTTATGGTCATTATAAAATTCAATCCTTAGAATCATATTTGCATCATGAAGTTTGTCGTGATTAATAAGGTGCAATAATGTTGGTTATTCAATGGTTTCGTTTTTCAATGATAAAGTTAGGTAATAGATCACAATTCATTAGTTTCATGCAAGGGATTTATTAATTACTTGATAACATGTCAGATTGTAATATATGAGTATCATAAAGCAGATTGAATGTGTGTGTACCAAGAAAAAAAGTAGGTCACGAGCATCTATCTCAGAATGGTCACTGTGGAAGTGAACAATGTAGCTCGTGCAAGGCAATTACAACTATGGAGAGAGACATAAAAAGCAATACTAGATCAAAAAATTCAGCAGCTAAATTTAGAAGAAGGATATGAATTGACAGTGAATTTGAAATCTAAATCTATATGAAAACAAAATTGACAAGAATACATATATAATTTTGAATAAATGAGAAGTTCTATTTAATAAGTAGAAAATCATATTCCCATTGTGTACCTAATTATATGTTTAACTAGGATGCTCCACAGAAGACTGCATACATTGTGTGACCTCTCGTGTGTCACCAACGACGTGTGTGTGTGCACGTGTGTGTTGTGGTGATAGTGTGTGTGTGTGTGTTTTTTGACCTTTCAGAGTTGCAGTTGATTTCAGTTGTGTGCAGAATGATTCTTTTTCAGTGTTTTTGTTATGGCTTGAATAAGTGAAATGTTCACATTGAGGGGGGAACATGGTCTCAATGTTCAATTTTCTCTTTTTCATATTTGTACATCAGTGAGTAGTAGTTCCTACATAATTCCTAAAGGAAAATTAGACATGCAAGTGGATGGATGAAAGCACAAAAGAAATCACCTGCATTGACATCATGATATTTTAGGTTGTTGGTTGTCCTAGGTAAAACCATCTGTATGTTGGGTTATTGGTTGTCCTGTAAAACCATCCTCTGTTTTGGATTTCGAGGTGTCCTGTTCTGTGAATGTTTTGGAAGTGTCAGGTTGGCTAGTCCTGTAAAATTTTCCATTTGAGGTTGTTGGCTGTCCTAAAAAACCATCCAGATCATGAGCACGCACGGGATAACACACTGTAGAAGGAAGTGCAATTGTTTTTCTCCCATGTTCGCACTAAGGGGGGAGATGTTAGGAAATCAGTATATAGTGCTCACATTATTCATATATACTGGATGAATAATATTATGTAATATATTATGAGTTGTATATAAACAAACTCATAATATTAGGTTATTATATTATATACGTGAGTTGTTTGGGAGTTATAACAACTCACATATATATAGATTTGTGGTTGAGTTGTTTCCTACTTAATAAGTTCCCCATAGTCTATAGGATTTTTTGCTAACCAATCAACAATAATTTGTCCCTTCATGGAACTTTTGGTTAACAAAGGTGAGTTCAAACTCACCCATCAACGTAATGAAATGGCCAACCTTCTTAGATAAGGCATCCTAAGTTAAGAATGTTTGCAACTGTTCGGATTTAACTATCACTTGTGTCTCTTGGTTAAGCATGTAGTGCCTTAACCTCTTTGTTGCGAAAACTATAGCCAAGCACTCCTTCTCTACTTGCATGTATCACATCTCGTAATTGAGAAGAGTACATCTAATGAAATAAATGGCCCACTCATGACCATCATCATCCTCATGTCTCAACATGCACGCAATCGAGACATCAGTGGCTCGAGAATATAAAACTAAAGGACAGACAACTTTCGTGGCATGAGCGTAGGCAGGCGACATAAGGAAGTGCTTCACTGACTCAAATGCTTTGTGACACTCGTTGTCCAATCTTTGCTACAATTTCTTCAATATGTCATTGATGGGGTGAATGGTGTAAGTTAAGTCAGGGATAAACCTATGAATTTCCCCAAGCTTACCTAGGAAATATCTAATGCCTAGCTCATCAGTGGGTGGGGACATTTCTAAAACTACCTGATTTTTTTTGGATCAACATCAATGCCTTGAGATGAAATGATGTATCCTAGCAACTTGCCTCTTGTTACTCCAAACACACACTTCTCAGGATTTAGTGTTACTCCATATTCAATTAGGCATGAGAGAATGACATGTGAAGCACCTCAGGTGATCACCACATTTCTTTGCTTTTTCCAATAGGTCATCAACATATGACTCAATGATCTTATGAATAAGATCATGAAAAATGTATGTCATTTCCCACTGGTAAGTGGCTCTGAAGAATTCTTTAGGCCAAAAGGCATGACTATGCATAATAGAAGGTTCCCCAGGAGTTGTGAAAGTAGTTTTTGTTGGTCTTCCTCAGAAATCCTTATCTGGTTGTAACCAGAAAATCCATCCATAAGAGACAAAAACTCATACCCAGTTGTTGCATCAATGATGACATCAATTGAAGGCAATGGAAAATCATCTTTGGGACAAGCCTTGTTAATGTCCCTGAAATCAATACAGATGTGTATCTTCCCATTCTTTTTTAGAACTGGGACGATGTTTGACACCCACATGGAATAATCTACCAGTTCGATAAACCCTACTTGCAGGAGTTTCATTACCTCCTCTTTAACCATTAAAGCCACTTTTGGCTTCATGGGTCTCAATTTTTTCTTCACAGGTTTAACATCAGGCTTCGTAACTAGATTGTGCACTACAACATCAGGAGTGATACCCATCATTTCCTTATAGCTAAAGGTGAAGGATTTTGAATGCTCTTTAAGCACCTTTGTGTGTGATTCTACCTCTTCTAGAGACAACAAAGAACCAAGTTTCAAGATTTTGGGTTCCTCTTCCATCCCTATGTTTATGTCTATCATTCCTTTGATCAAAGAGGCATTACCCTCTTCAAACTCAGGTGGGGCTGGAGGTAACTCCATCTCTTCTTCCTCAACTTCATAGATCTCAAAATATTCTGATGAGGAAGAGTTCATCATGTGATCCCCAAAGTAGGAGGAAGGGTGAGGTATAAGGGAAAATCCCTTCTTATGGTGCACAGGATGGAGGTCAGTGTAAGAATTGAGGTATCCTAAGATATCCTCATCATTTTCTATAAAATCCAATGTGACAGGCTCATTCTCAGTCTTCGACGTATGCCAAAATTGCATTAGTTGGCATCCTTCAACCAAAGGTTTGGCTCAGACTGAAATGGTGAATTCAGTTTCCTTCAAGTCCTCACTTGGACAAAAACGAGAGGAGGAAGTAGCCATAGAATCATCCAATAGGTTTTTTTCTCATGGAATAGCTTCTATGGAGATAAATTCAAAACCCTTGCAAATCTCAAGAACGAAGGACTTGTAGAGTTGTAGGTGCTCTGCTCTGGTCTCATAGACTTCTGAGACTTGATTAGCAATGAGTTGAGAGTCACCCAAGACTCTAACATTGTTCACACCCATCCTCTTGGCCATGATAAGACCAAGAAGTAGAGCTTCATACTCAACTCTATTGTTTGTGCATTCAAAGTTCAACTTGAAGGCAAAAGGCATGACCCTCCCTTCAGGGAAAGTGAGGATCACCCCTGCCCCAGTGCCAAAGTGGCACTTTGCACCATTGTAGTTGAGAGTCCAATAGTCATTGGGGAAATAGAATTTTGATTGTTCTTGGAGTCTTCTTCCTTAACTTTGAGACCTCAACCATACAAACCTCTTCAAAGCCCTCTGCCAGGAAGAGAGGTGATTCCAAGAGCATGACCTATGCCCAAATAATCATATGGGAGAACAATAGGCAAATCATTCTCCAAAAGCTTAACAATTTCAGATGTGGTTTTCATTGACCCATATTTCTACCACAACGTGGTTTTGTTTTCATTAACATCAACCCCTTAGATTGCCTTAGGGGCTTCCAACTCAGTCGTAGGAACAAGCTTAGATGCAGGTATTGATCCCTGTGGCTTGTTTAACTGATTGGTTGGGAGCTCAAATTCGGTATGAACCCCCAGTTTCTTCTTTAAGTTGGCCAAATGGATATCGAATGGCTTCAGGTCACCCTGAGCCACAAAGACCTTCCCTAGATGCAAGAATATGACTTCTTGGAATAACGTAGAAGGAATTTCCTTCATTCTATGAATCCAGGGTCAACCAAGAATCATATTATAGTTAGTTTCTTGATCTATAATATAAAATTCAGTCAACATGGTCTTGGGTCCAAGAGTGACTGGAAGCACTGTGGTTCTAATAGAGGTTTCTTTGAGGCTATCATATCCCTTCAATGTGTTTCAAGTGGAGGAACATTTCATCTATCCATAGCCTAAATTTTGTAGAAATGAGAAGGGGACTATATTAACAACAGCCCCATCATCTATCATAGCTCACTTAACGTAATTATTGTAAATCCAAACTTATAGATATAACACAAGATCACCTCTCCATGCTAGCTCAACGTCAGTAGGCATCTTGCTAATATCAAACACAAATCCAACATCTCTCTCAGGCTGCCCCGTGGGATAGACATCAAAGTCTATGTGATTGATTTGGGCCTCTGGAGGAGGGGTGACATGGATTAGATGGCCAAGACCTAGCGCTTCTAATAAAGTAGATCATCGATGCACAGGGGAATTCTTTAACAAATCCAAAAAGGAAATGTGGGAAAAGGTCTTAGTCAGATCTGTGATCAAATCATAGGCTCCTACTAGCTTAGGAGCTACTAGCATATCATCTACATTGAGGGATAAATGGGAAGAGGTTGTGAAGAATAATCATGCGTGTGAGTCACCACAAGGACTTCTAGTTCAGTTTCTAACTCAACTAGGCCTACAATCTTAGGTTGATTTTGAGTTGTCCAAAGGAGGAGCTACTCAAGGATCCGTAGATGTAGAGGTTTCATGATCATTCTTTCCTACAGTAGCCCCTTTGTTGGTACCATGAGGATTAAGCTTCCCATTTTCAGGACGTGTTGGGAAGGGGTCTTTATAAATCCTGAGAGTAGCATTTTATGGAGCAACATGCCCCATGTGAGTGTTTTGTGTAGGTGTCGTGGGATTAGCCAAGAACATCTCAATGAAGAGTTGTCTCTAGTCTTCTAGAAGCCGTTGTATGAATTTATTACAATCACAACATGTTTGAGCATCATGTCCTATAACCCTATGGAAACCACAATATAAGTTGGGATCATAGTCACAAGGTCTTTGGTTCTGGTTTTGTTGTGGCCCATAGTTTTTATTATTATTCTGTTGTTGGTTATTATAGTTGAAGTTTGGAGGCCTCTGGCCTTGGTTCTGATACTGATTTGGAAATTGGTTCGGATATTGGTTTGGGTATTGAACCAAGGCCTTGGGCCTGAAACCTGTTGAGGAGGAAGAGGAGGGTGACTAAAATCAACCACATTAATGGAAGGAGTGAAGTTGTTACTCCTTTGGTTGTTCATGTTTGCATTATTATTGTTGTTTTTATTTGTGTTGCTTGTGCTAACAACATTCGGCTTTTTAGATTGATCAGTTACACCATCTGTTGTAGCACCATGGTTCTTGTTGAGGACCTTGGGTCCTTGATTGTTATTGTTTGAACCATTTGGGTAATTTGAATTACCTTGAGAGGGAGTGACCAATTTCCCATTTGGACCATAAGTCTTTCATCCATTGTCAATCACCACTTGGTCAATGCGGAGAGCACCCTCTAAGACCTCCTCATAGCTCCTAAGAGGAAAATTTTGTACCTCCTCCTTAGTTTCTCGATTGAGGGAGTGGAGGAATAGATCACAAAGCTCTGTTTGATCCATGTTGGGAGCACTGGAAGAGGAGTAGAGGACTTTCCACCACCTCTGGATGAAATGGGCAGTGGATTCATTATGCTCTTGTTTAATGTGAAGGAATTCTCTGATTCTTGTTCTTAAGAGCTTGTTCATGTCGAAAGCCTTTATGAACTCTGAAATACGAGTTTCTTAAACAAATGAATTGAGGCTTCCGGTATCCTATAGTACCAGTCAAGAGAAATCCCCTCAAGGGTCTTGGGGAATATTTTCACTACAACCACATCCCATGGGAGTAGCTCTCTAATGGTGGTCGCATATGCTTTGATGTGGGCATTTGGATCCCCCTCCCCTTTGAATTTGGGAAGGTCCGGAAATGGTCATGGGAGCATTACACTCCATATGGTAAATTCAAGGGGATCCTTGAGATATTCAGAGTATGTGCCCACTGCATAGGACTTAACCATTGACGATCCTTGATGGGGAGGTGGAGGTGGAATCAGAGTTTGGTATGGCACAACATAGGCATTGAGCGAGGCATAAGGAACCCCTTGTTGCTGAGCATATAGACCAGGATAAGAAAACATGTCCCCTTGTGGTGATTTTGAATACATGTGAAGGTATGGGGGAACATTATTTTGATGTAGATTGGTAGGTGTGAAACCAGGGAATGTCACATTTCTAGGTTGGAATGGCATTTGAGAACGCACTTCCAGTTGGCCCTTGTGGTGGGTATCTGTACAAAGAATAAGGGGGCATACCTAATGTGCCCGATCCAAGTAAGAAGGTCTCCAGGGCTAGGAACACCCATGTGGACCTGAGAAGG
Source organism: Taxus chinensis (assembly GCA_019776745.2). Lineage (NCBI taxonomy): Eukaryota > Viridiplantae > Streptophyta > Pinopsida > Cupressales > Taxaceae > Taxus > Taxus chinensis. The sequence goes on along the minus strand of JAHRHJ020003439.1, from coordinate 22,152 downwards.
TGATGGTGCAAAGGGAACATAATTATAGTTTTGAACATGGTGGGGAACTTTTCCTTGCCCTGCAAATGGTGTAGAATGTGAAGGTTGGGCAAGTTCTAATTCCCTAATTCTATCCACCAACATTGAAATCACATCACCTATGAAGGTGTTGCATTTTTCTTAGGCATGTGTTGAGCCTTGTTAGAGGCAAAGGCACGTGATATCCTACTATGAATTGATCCTTAGTAGGCCACCCCTCTTTAGGTGTATTTTCTATTGTAGGAGGAGGGGTAGAAGCATTGTTCTAGAGAAGAACATCAGTATACCCTTGCATCCTATCCAAGGATTGATCTATAGCATTGAGACACTCATCACTTCGGTTGAGTCATGCTAGGAACTCATCATTTGGTAATAGATAGGAAGGGAGTGAATCAGTTTGCATACTGATTTGAGGCCTAGATAAGACCCGAGGATAAAACCTTTGTTCTCCCATAAATGTCATGTTATTTGAGCTGGAGAACTCAGGTTGTGCATTGTGATTGGGTTTGTCAATCTCCTCAATTCTAAACAATGAACTAGTATTATACCCTTGAGGAGGTGCATGTGAGGAGATAAGATATTTTGTGAGTAATTATCATCCCACCTTGATAAAGAGGGTGACTAGTGCATACTCATCTGAGCATAATAAGCTTCAAGACCCAGAATGGGCCTATCGTATTCCTGACTTGACATATTCGGGGGGTGTAAAAACACCCACAGAATAATGGGAGAGGAGAAGGATGGATGAAAGAAAGGAAAGAAAAGAGGAAATGAAAAGGAACTAGTCCTTCATGTCGGGTTCACCAATTTTGTACGTCCAAGAATCAACACGTGACTCTAAGGTGCACTCGACCTCCCGAGGTCATGTCGAGACAGCCGATATGAGATAGAAGATGGCTATGGAATGGATAATCTCGGTCTCATACTACTATTCATATGGTTTTTGAGTGAAGAAAGTACTAATTAACCCCTGTCTTTTGGCCATTTTACTTTGTTTTCTATCATCATTGCCGACCTCTCACACATACATGCCCAATTTGTTTTGTCATTTTACATCATTTTAGCCTTGACTGGGGCACCCGGGCCAGTACTGGGGCACCCACAGGCACCCTGGTCCCATTTAAGGGTGCCCTTGATCCTTTTCCACTTTATCTCCATCTTTTGGGCACTTTCTAGCCGTTTGAGCATTCTATATTTTTGGTGGTCAGGCCTTTTCAGGGTTAATTACGAAATTAGAACAAGAGAACCATATAAATATAAAGTTATGAGACCATAATGAGGGACCAAGCACTAGTCACTACTATCATCACCTAAGGTTGCATCCATCTAAGGCATCTAGAGCTCATTTGCATCCATCTAGCTCCATCACAAGGGACAAGGTTGGTTCATCTGCATCACACAATCATAGGAGGGAATTTTATTCTATTCCATCCACCATTTTATTACATTTTCTACACATAGTTATTGCTCACTACTTTCACAAAGTGTGACTGACACAAGAGCACCTAGGGCATGATTACACACACACACATAGAACTACATCGGGTCTGAGATGTAGTGCACCGCTCAGTTAGTAAGTCCACCATTGCGGTCATTGAGGATAGTCTGACCCCTTCATTTGCATCTTTCTTTTTTAGGGTTTGATGCTTGTTTTGGGGTTTTGCAGGTCTTCATCTTCATCACTTGATTTCCAGCAACATATTGCGCAATAGTGAAACAAAATACATGCAGATAGGAACAAGGCTTCATCATCACCTTGTAACCCTACAAGTTTGGTTTCTGGATCTCTTGCACAGACCAGGGCACCCATAAACTCAGACTAGGGCAACCCATAGGCACCCTGATCCTCTCCCAGGTTCCCCAATCCACTCAGACTAACTCAGATGTGTCACTTTTCTGGACTTTCAGCATAGTCATTTCCTGCTATTTCTCTAGCCATCTTACGACATAGTCCAACAAGCTCTTGAATCAACTAAGTTCCTTCCAACCCTACTTGCACTAATTAGGGTTTCACATTTTCATTTACTTAGTTTCTTGGGTCACTTTCTATATTATTTAGTTTAGATTTATTTACTTGATGTTGTTCCTAGTTAGATTAACTTAATATTCCACATTTTAGTTAATCATTTTGGTGAACCCAACCTTCAAATCCACTTTCTATTCTAGGGTTTATTCTCCTTTCCATGGCTCAATCTCATGAAGATTTTACTGAAGCTCATCTTAAGGCCATTAATGATCATATTGTTGAACATCCCCAAGATCTAGATTTACTTTTACATGTTTCTCATGAGGAAGCTACTAATTTGGTGGAGCTCACTACTTCCACGGCCATACCAACCTCTGTTGCTACTCAATCACTCACTTCTACTCTTCCACCTATTTCTACCATTCCTGTTTCTGTCACTACTCCTACCAATCACTTTACACCACCTTTAGTTTCTCATACATGACAAGTTTCATCCGTTGGTACTCAAGACTTAACTACTCTTTATCAAGACCTTCAAGCTCAAATTTGTAAGTTACAACAGGCCACTTCACATGTGTCGCCATCCTTAGATTCCACCTTGTTATTGCATACTCCATTTGCACCTTCCATCTCCACTTATTTGATTTCCTCCTAGTTTTGTCACCCCTAAGCTTCCCATTTTCAATGGGCATGGTGACCCACAGGAACATCTTAGAGCATTTCATGTCACTTGTCTTGATTTTGCTAATGATCATGTTATTTTGGCTAAAATATTTCCCCGTAGTCTCCATGATTATGTGATGTGTTGGTTTTATGACCTACCTGTTCACTCGGTAACTTCATTTACGCATCTGTCTGATGCTTTTCTTACTCATTTTTCTATCAATATCGGCTCCAAGATCTCTTATGCTCAATTAGCACAACTGAAACAGGGACCCAATGAACACCTAGCCAATTATGTATTGAGATATAAAAACAATCTAGCTAAGATGTCAAATGTACTAGTGGACTCTGAGCTTCAGGATTTGTTTATTCAGAGTCTTTTACCACCACTTTAGGAAAGTGTTCTCTTTGAAACCTCTCCTTCATTTGATCATCTTTGTCATACTCTTAAGCTTCATGAGACCAAACTCCTATCCATAGGAAAACTTAAGTATCAGGAGAAAGCTTCCTCCACTCATTTTCAAAACAAGGCACCATTCAAACCATCTACAACTAAGCCTGCCGACGCCAAATTTACTGTCAATGCAGTCACTACTCCTAAAGAGGTTCAATCACCACTGCCTAGGAAAGTGTTTACTAACTTTCCTATGGCCCCACATCTCATATTGCAACAACTTCTTGAGAGCAATCTTATCACACTCCCTCCACCACTCAAATTAGATCCATCACGACCAAAAGGGAGGAATTACAATGAAAATTTTCGATGTGACTATCATAGATGTGTGGGACATTCTACAAATCGATGTTTCAAGCTCTGCACAATCATTCAAGATCTTATTGATAATAACAAGCTTGAATTTTTAGAACCCACAGACTCAGCACTAGTCAATGACAAGGGTAAACTCAAATTATTTAATAATCAATCCCAACCACGTGACAAGAAAGCATCTGAATCTTCTGCTAATCATACATATCACACAGTGCCTCCTCCTACATCAGGGGCTCTTGATTTCTTAGTTGCACATACTGATGCTTCACCACTAATCATCTCTTTCTCTAACCATGATTATCATGCAAATTTCACATCTAATCACTTACATATTAAGGCATATGTTGGTTTGGTCCCCATCAATAATACTAAGGTCGACCCATCATGGCCCATTAGTGCATGTTCCATTCCACTTCTTAAGGCTATTGGTTACCCTCTATCACAAGTTGCATACCCTATGAATAAACCATATGGTGTCATCAAATTATATGTTATGGTTGGTCCTCTTACTATGCTTGTGCCTTTCCTCATTGGAAACACAGTTGACAGGTGTGACATGCTTCTCGGTCTCAATTGGATTCGTCGGTCTCAATCTATCATCTCTATGAATCACTTGAGACTCAAATTTATTCACAACAACCAGGTTATTTCTATTGATGGTACCCTCCATCTACTCCATGGTCATCATCTCCTCATACATTAGTTAGCACACCACCTACATCATCTAACACATCACATTCTATGTTACTCAAAGCACAATCTACTCCTAGTTCACCTACTCATGCATTGTCTACATGACCTCACCACTCCACTAGTCCTACACATAGGTATAGGCCTATTCCTAGGATAGTTACTACATCTCGATGTAGGTCACCACCTTAGTTTATTCCACATGGGTGTCCATCACCTTTGCACTCCACATCACGTAGATCTCCATCACCAAAATGTTTTTCTACACCACGACATTCATCATATATTCATCCATCGCATGCACATAGAATTCATTCACCAACACAACATTTGTCTCATATACCACCACTATTAGAGTAGGGTCATACACTTTTGACACCACATGCATCAGATGGATGACCTTTATCCTTCACTGTCATTGGATAGTTAATTCATTTATGCACACTTGGGGGCATAACATCTAATGCATCCCCCCTCCATATTAGCATTAGTGCGTCTATCATCTTTGCATTATCATACATCAATCTATAGACACGAAAAATTTGCACTCGCCTATCTTCATTTAATTATCCCATTTGCAATATCATCACATTACATTAATCACTATTAAATAAAATATGTCCTCATATACACTAATATTATATCCCATGATATTTTAATTCACCTAAGTAAGAATCTCTAACTATTATTTAAAATTTCCCCTAAATCCTTATCCCAACACTCTATCATGGGTATTTTTATAAATCCCCCATTATCTTATCAAAATTTTATATTATCACAAAGAATCATATATTCGTACGTTTGATATATCTTAATCAAACAACCTAATACATATCCTAAACAAACCTAGGATAAATTAGAACATATCTAACTAATAAAATCCTTTCCCCAACACCTCATTAAACAACACGAAGTGGACTTTCAAAACCAACCAACAAACCCATCCTTCGAAAAACGAAACAAGAAACTCAAATTGGTTAGAATTTGTTTCACCAAACTAAACTCAAGAATCCTGAAATCGATGGAATTTGTTAAATTTTTCTAGCGATTATTTAAGCCCAAATTGTAGCCTCCTTACAGATCATCATTCTCACAGTTTCAAGACCTCATCGAATCTTCTATCAGAAGTTCATGTTATTGTCATATTTGAATCAATGATGGACATGATATCATCCAGGTATCAACATTCACATTCACTAGGAAAGCCTGAGAATCATTTTGGAGTTTACTCGATCCAATAAATCTTCAGTCATGCTTCAAGCCTCATCCTTCACACTCATTTAAGGTCAGAAATTTTATCTTGCAATCTATTTCTTGTAACATTCAAATGCTTTATTTGATTTATTAACTCAATTAGTCCTTTTGAAATGTTTCCCCATCATATTTTCGAATCATATGATCGAAACATTATAATTTTATGAAGGTTGTTAATATCTTCTAGAATCTTAGGATTCATTGAATTGCCAATCAATTCCTGCATTCTGCTTACCTATAACATTTATCCAATTTTATCTATCTTTTCTATTATATATTTGTTATTTCTAACATATTTTTCAAGCATGGATTGTTTAAATGGATTTAGGTGGTCAAGGGCATGAGATAACTAGCATTTTTCACTACACCTGTTATCTATCATCCCCTTACACTTGGAATACACTACGATGTTCTCCATGACTTGGAATTGTGTGTAATTCACTCAGCCCCTTTAGACCAACTACAAAACATCTTTAAATCCACTCAGAGGATTCATGAGGCCACAAATTTTTCAGGAGGCCTATTTCTGAATTTTTACGCCTTCAAGCTAACTTGGCATGGTTCAAATACTAGTATGAAGCCCAAATAGAAGAATTAAGCTCTGAAGCTGAATCTCGTGATCTGACCGATTCAAAATAATCTTCCTCTCTGAATTCTTCACATATAGAGGAGGAAGAGCCTGATTATATTTCTAGACTTCTTTAGGGAAGACTTCAGTGACCACGAGAATTCAGATATCTCAGAAGACATTGATTTTACTGAAGAGGAAATTCACCTTCATCTGAAAAATCTGAACACATCTTTAGACTCTGAAATTTTAAGCCATAGGTTACATATCTCATATTTTCATCATCTATTATATATATTTGTAATAAAATCTCTAAGAATTTTTTAGAACATCTCACATCCATTATATCATGTTTTATTTTCAAAACCACTTGATTGTGTAAACAGCAGGTTGAACATCCTTGCAGGAAGTCCTGTGGCTTCTAGGGACTAGCCTTTACCAGAAACCTAATTACTATTTTTATTAATAAATATTTTAATAGTGTTTTGTGATTGCAACTATTTTCAGATACATGAATCTAATTCATTTGATACATGGAGCACAACAATCAAACATCCTCCATCTACATCTGCGATGGGTACCTCTAAACCCTGACCATTTAAGGTTTGGTAAGTTTTATCATCACTTTAATTAGGTTAAATTGAAGAGGTAAAATTTACTCTAAACATCTTGGAACCTAGTGGGACATTTCCCTTGTTTTGTGTTATGGATTCATTTCATCAAAATAAAATATTTTTTTGATTTTAGATCTAATTCTCTGTCGAAAAATTGCCTTCATTGGCTAAATTCCTACCTAGGATTTCCCTGATTATTTTTCAAAGATAAAAGCCTAACAATTTGTATTTTCCTTCTTGTTTGCTCCTTTTCGCTTTCACTTGTTTCTCCTAACCTATTTGTAGGGTCATTGATTTCTGGAAAGATCATGTGCTTGGATTAAATTACTCAATTAAAATTGTAAAAATTCCTAAAAAAGGATTTCATTTAATAGTGCAAGTCCTAAAGGCAAAAATTCAATTTGCTTTCAGATTTGCATTTTGTTTTATTTATTTTCATCGAAAACAACATTTTGAGTTGTCTTTTAAAAGAAAATTTTCATCCTTCATGTTACATAGAATTAATTAGGAGGATAATCTGTTGCATTCACTTTTCTAATCTCCCCACACACAACCAAACCAGTTATAACATCAAAAATGCATTTAAAATAATTCCTACCATAGGTGGACCTATTGATTTGATCAAAGAGGAGAAGCTGACTCATTGTGTTCAAGCAGACTGAGTATAATAATTTTTCTGTCAGTATATATCGGCTAAGCACTTGACACCCTTATCGTTGTTAAGACTGTGAAAGTGAGAGGTAGGCCCCAATACCACCCTATCTATCAGACATACACAGTACAGTGTTGAGCCTCATCGTACCTTAGGGTATATCAAATCTATACCACTAAAACATACATCAAACTAACCTTAGTTTTCCATTTCCTAGGACCCTCACTTAACCATATTACACATTACACCTTATAATCTAAATCAAGAGAATTTCTAAAAAAATCTATTTTTGTTTGAACTATTTGATTGTTGTTTGTAATTATCCATTTTAGTTCATTTTAGATAGCCTTTGTGTGTGTTTCTTTATAGGGTACAAATAAGACAACAAATCTCATAACCAAATTGCTAAAAATATGTCAACCTAATATCACACCCTTACAACAAAAAATCCCTTTATCCACTCCATTAAATCTACACAATTTCTTACACCTTTATTTACTACTGTATCGACACCATCATTTACTATCTCCATTACAACAAATAAAACCCATTCCATGTACCAATTGCATAACTATTTAACTGGATTGATGCTCATTTTCCAGCTTGGAATGAAATAGAGACACAATATAAAATAGGTCAATGAGACAATATTTTAAATTAGGCACTAAATTTCAAAATCAAGAATTCAATACATCTGAAAAGTTGACACTTCCGAACCCATACTACCCCAGACTCACAATTACAATCTTATTGAAACCACTTTCTTTGAAAGAGGAGACCTTGTTTTCAAGAAATGTTTTGATTCAAACCCCATTTAGCCCTTAATACTCTATTGCAAATGGAGGGGTGTTAACTCCATTTCATTTACACTAAAGGCATGAAACAAAACATTTCATGTTTAGAAAGGACCTTCAGACCTAGTGATCAACTTGCAATCTGAAAATTTTCATGTTTCAGATCTATTATATTTATTGATGATCAACCAACAATACTATATCTAAACCACCATCTTCAATGATTCTTCCTTGGGTAAGACTGTTTCAATCAGGAACCTCTCATCACAACTAAGTACATTCATTTCTTTTGCAAGGGTGAAAAATGCTGGACTGCTTCCTACCTAAGTAGGTTCCTGAGAGAGCTTGTTAGGATTGGGGTGGAAGATAAGTTGGTCATGGGCTACTGTGTAGTCTCGAAATTAATCTTACAATGCAGATGTTTAATTAACTTTGCCATAGTTCACCTACCCTGTACGTAGTTTGTTCCATTACTTGTTAGGATTGTGGAGTTGAATTGCTTCACAATTAGCATGATTTAAACCTTACCTTGGTTTACTCAGTAACTGGTGTCAACTGAGGGTAACCAGAAATGGTAAGCATCAGGGTAACCATCGCGGTCAAGTTAACCGTCACTAGTTACCTGTGTCTGTGGAAGTTTTATATTTTAACTCATGGGAATTATATCGATTTTTTTTATAAATTTGATCTAAAGGTTATAAATGCATAGCTAAGGTACCCTAAGTTTTTCTAAGATTATATAAGCTAGAAAATTAGGGTTAGAACATAAAGGATAAGGAAAAAGAAGAATGTTGAGCTATCTCCTTGGTTGAAGATGGATGAAGAAGAAAAAAAAAAAAGGTTGCATGAAGACAAGAGCTTTCATGGAGAGAAGCTGAACAGAAGGAAATAACAAGTACATCTAAATGGTGAGAAGATGGTATTGTCTTCTAGTGTATTTCCGTTGTATTGTTATTATCTCATTGTAATGGCTTGCATAGTATGCAAAGTACATAGAGTTTCTTCTTATAGATCCATAGGTTGTTGTGAGATATTGTATTGTAGATCCATGAGATCATGTTGTATTGTTGATCATGTAGATCTAGTATTGTATTGTTAGATCCATAGAGATCTTATATTCATAGTATGAGATCATGTTGTATTGTTGATCCGTGTGGATCTAGATATTGTAGAGAAGGTTATCTTCATGTTTGCACATGTTGATGCAATGATGGAGAGAAGAGACTTATTTCTTGGTGCATGGTTACAGTTGCACATTGGTAGACCCTTCTAGAGGTCTTGTTTTTAGATTCACAGTACATTGAGAGCTTGGTTGCACAATGGTAGATGTAGGGTATCTTCAGGTATGTGAGATCTAGTGGTGTTTCAGAGGCACGGTTGTAGTGCACTCAAGTAGATCCAGTTAGAGATCTGGAGGAGACGCACGTGGTGGAATGGAGGCACAGTTTATTGTAATCAAGTAGATCCAATTGGAGATCGAGGAGGAAGAGATAATCTTGTATAAATACATGTACTCTTGTGCAGAAGAGTTGGTTTGTAATCTCTTGTTATATTATATATGTGAAATCTTTATCTTTGGTGGAAGTAGCCCACATTGGGTGAACCACGGTACATGTTGTGTTATGTGTGTGTACTTTTCTTTTATTTGGATTATTCTAGTTTATACTTCATAGGGTGATCGGTGTCAGTTACAAGGTGAATGTGGTCGGTTACTAGGAAACCTGATTTTAAACAGGAAATAATAGATCTGAAGAATTAAGAAGATGCATGGAATGTATCTTCTTTGTTGAGGTGTCCCTGGTTCTTGGAGACACAAGCATGATGGTCAAATTATAGATCTAGGTTACAGAGGTATGGTTTTATCTTGGTATTATAGTGCTTGTATGTTTTGGTTGCACATGCATGGTTTGGGATTGCAGATCTGAGTATGAGATAGAGGAGCAGTTATGCATCCTTGGTGTAGTTAGATGCATGGGCTTTGGTAGAGAGGGAGTAGCACAAAATGAAGGTGGGGCTTCCATTAGAGAAGCATGTTATTTATTTGAAGATGTGGTTGAGTATCTTGGTGCTGATAAGGTGATGTATTTCATCTTGGTGCAGTTTTATTGCATGTATTATTGCTATTAAGTTTTTGTGCAAGATTTGGGTGCTTCTTTCGAAATGACTGGCTCAACACAAGTATCGTCTTTGGTTAGAGTAGGCACCTAGTTTGGTGACCTACAGCAATTTTTGGCATTGTGTTTGATCTAATAGCATCGACATTGGTCAGAGAATCGACATCGGTCACAGAGTGTAACCGGTACCAGTCAGTAAACCATGGTTGGTCGTTGTGACAACGAGTTTACATAGGGTTTATTACAGTAGAAGAGGGCATGGATGGTTCAGTGTCATGTTTTGGAGGATCATGTTTCTTGCAAAGTGTGCATAGGTAGAAACAATTTAGATCACTTCAATATTTGGATCAGAAAGAGGATAGAGTTGGCTCGGTTAGTCTAGTGAGACTTTGAGTCATGTATCTCTATATGATTCATGTTTTATTTCTTTCATTTGGAGCAACTGATATTATATTTGGATAGTGTGCACATATTTACACCATGTTTTCGGTGTTGTTTGAAATTTATTTCCCGTTTGTGTGGAATCTTGAGTAAAAGGATATATAGGACTAAGGATGAGATCCTCAATGAAAAGTCATGGTTAGACACAGTTTATCATGTAACGCAAGATGTTGAGTATCACAAAGATGAAAGAATGGATTCGCCACTCACAAGAAGTCCAAACTTCTTGATGAGTAGTTTTCTTTGATAAGAAGGGAATCATTTTAATATTTTTCCTTTCATCTGGTTTTATTTCTCACTTACATATTCTTTTAGCTTGGTGTTAGAAGGCAAGTGTGGGGAAGTTTATGTTTCTAGGAGCAATGCCATGGTTATGGCATTGTAGGATTGATACTAAATGCACATGCAAAGTGAGAGGAGATTACTACTATTTATATGGCATAAGGCACTAGTTGTTTTGGTAGGGAAGTCACAGATTTGTACGGTATATTGAGTTTATTATTTTTTTTATGTCACTTTTGGTTTCATTTTGGGTGCCTGGATATTCCCGTTGGATTAATAGTTGATGTTAGATTCACTGGTGAAGATGAAAGAGCAATTTTTCATAGTTTTAAGGGTTAAAAGAGAAAATATGCTAGTTACAGAGAGTGGGGTCGGTTAGGAAACCATGGTAGGTTTGGTCACAGGTTTGACAACAGTGTTTATTTATCATTTTAGAGGTTTTTTGGGGGGGGGGGGGGGGGCCCTTGTTTTTCTTTCATCTTGTTTGGTGTGTCGATGTGGTGATGACATGTTTGCTGGTATTTAACGGGTATTTGTTACATGGTTAGCATGGTTGTTGTTGATTGAAATTTATGAGCACATGATCTCTATTGCTTGGAGTTATTCAGTGAGAGACTTGGGCCTTGTGGAGAGTCTTGATCCTATGGATGCTGTATCGGTCGTGGTTTATACATGTGATAGATTCAATTTTCTGAGGTCTATGCTGCGTGTAGATGTTTTATTTGCCCCCTGGCTGCATATGCAGCACAGTTTAGATGCCGTGACGCATGCGTAGGGCGTAGGGGCTGTTGTTTTCCTCTTGCTATTCTGTTCTGTTGATAGTAGTTATTATCGCTGACTTTCTGAACCTTCTCGGTGGGTCAATGCCTGGTGCTGCGTCCCACATGTTTCCACCCCTTGAGGGGGGGAGTGAGTCCGTTTGGGTTGGTCGGTCCCACAGACAGGGTCATCTGAACACCTCTGGCCTGACCGCGATTTGCGTGACCGCCCCGTCGGTCTTTGTTTTCACTGTCCAGTGTTCCACCATAGCGGTTCCCGTGCCACGGGCGTGTTCCGTCCTGAATCCGGTCACGTGCAGGGTGTTCGCACGTGCCCCTTCCCCTTTATATACTTTTAGGCTATCTGTTCGGCCTCAACTCCCCCCCACAGATTGGGATCACCCCTACAAGCCTCCCTCGCCAGACGTTTACACCATAATTCCACTTTCGCCCACCACACACCCCTCCCCACTGTGACGGAGCCGGCCCCGCACCGCCCAGCCCATAGCGTGCAGTTTTCACTCGGCCGCCCCCCCAAGCCTCCAGCGCCCACACGTCTCCGTTGACCACCCCTTCAGCCCCCCGCTCCCCCCCCTTCCCAACCGCCCCCCCCCCCGAGCCCCCTAGATGGGATCGGCGCGCGGCCTTAGTGGTCGGATTTTGTTGTTTTTTCGGGCCACTGGCTTCCATTACGCCCCCTCACTCACCATCCCCCTCCCCCCCAACATTCGCACCCACCACTCACATGCGAACCCCGTCTGCACGACACGAGAGCAGGACTTTGCCCCTCTCCACCCCCCCTCCCACCTCGCCCAATGTCCCCCCCCCTCCCACGGTGCTTGTCCCGCACGCAACCCCAGCCCCCCCATGCCCCCTGGCTCCTATTCCCTCGTTGTTCTATCTGCCCCCCCCTTTTTTGCCCTCCCTTGTGGTCTGGTTGTCCCTTGGGTCCCCTCTTTTGCCCTCCCCCCTCGTGTCCCCTTGGTTTTTTTTCAGATCATTTCTACGCTTTGTTTGGGCTCTTGGTCTTACTCGTCCCTTTATCTTCTCTTCGGGTCCCCCCTCCTTAGAGGCTCTCCTCCCGAGTCACACCCTGTTGTTCCATGCCCAAATCCTGGGGTCTCTCGTCCCGAGACTCCTTCTCATTTTTAACGTCTGATACTCCCTCGCCCCAGCCACATACGGTTCTTTTCGGATTGTTGTTTTCCCCCCTCCCTCGCTTTCTTTCTTTTCTTCCCGTTCCTTTCTTTTTTATTTCTCTTTCCCCCTTCTTCTCTCGATACAACACTACTCTCTCTTTTCTGTCTTGTTTTGAAAACCTACTTTCTTATGTCTATTATACTATCCTACTGTTGTTGGTTTTTGATCTAGTTGCGCACATTTGGTTCCCCCAGTGCTCCTCAGATACTTATACATCTGACATTTCGTGTAATCGCGCACCTTCAAGTGTACTGCTCGTCATGAATTATGAGTTTTCGGAACCATTTAGAATAATTCCTTTGTGTTTTTTATTTGTGAAATGACGAATAGCGGTGATTCGGGTTTATTTTCCTCTTTGTTCCACTATACTCCCGCCTCTGGCCACTCGCAGACCCACTGCGCATTCCTTCATGTGGACCACACATTTCACACATCATATTCATGACTATATTACAAACTTTTCTAAACTCCAGTAAATCCCAATCTAGTTTCACTCCACTTGCCACCTTATAAAGGTGAACTTCATAAGATTATGCGTCCTTTAAAATCACTATTTAAATCAATTGAAACATACTCATTTCATCTCAAGAAATTTGTAGTCCTCCTTATCTTAGTGTGACCTGGAAGACAATGTTTATTCAATATATTTCATTTCCACCCAAACTACTTCTTGAAAAAATGTTTGTATCATCATTTCAATGTGAGTAAGTAATTTTGAATTTTGCTTGTATTGGTATGTCCTTATTGGTTTTTTTGGAATTTTTTCTCATCTTAGACTGAAAAAACATAAAAATATCTAAGTCCTCGCTATAAAAAGAACATTTTAAAATATAAGCAATGAGGGTAAAGTAAACTTTGAATGAATGACGAAAATGGAAGTTCAAATACTGGTACGAGTAGTAAATCTATTTTGGTCATTTACATCCCGAACTCAGAATAGAAATGTCCTGAGCACGTGGAACTTAAAAATGGTTGAAAGAAAATGTATCTTCTTTAGGATTCATATTTACTTATAGTGGGATTATTTGAAGCTACCGGATTCCAGGTCTATTTAATGCAATGATTGGTCCTTGTTATGGTTGCAATGTTAAAATAATAAACCTCATTGACGTCGGACTCCTAACGGTTACTATTCATCAACCTTGATCTCGCCTTAGTCTCGAGGTAAGAAATACAAAATATTAGTGAACTCACAAAAAGATTGTGGGGACTGTGCAATGAAATAACACATATTGGACTATGCTGGCACAATCTTGGATAAAATGGTGAGAAAAGGTTCTATACATTTCCAAATAAGTTTTTTTTCTTGAGTGGATTTATATGAAGATATTTTCGATTCTGGCACTGTCATAAGAAAGTGATTGGTGAGCCGAACAAATTAATATATTAAATTTTTTTTAAGACTAATAATTAACTGCAACCAAAGAGACGTGACAACACTTATGAGGCCTTGATCAACTATAATTAAGCATGAGTTTCTACATAACTTCTGTGTAATCCATTTAATATAGAAATAAAATATCTCGGACCCAATGTAATCATCAGAAGGAAAAGTCTTAGATGCTTGGAGGATACATGATTTATTTCCATAAATTTTCATAAGAATAAGAAGTTGTATTTGTGGACAGAAGAAAAAATAATGATCATGACCTACACTTAAGGAATCCCTTGATGGTCGATTATAGGTCATCTTTACAACCATCTTCATATAGTAGCTTAATCACATTTGAAGGGAAAGAATTAAAAAATTTATTTTAGGATCTAATATTCATTCTGAAATTACTAATATCAAGTAGTCATTACTATTCATAGTAGTATCCAGTTCATCATGATTTAGGGAGGAATTCAATGAGAGTAGTAAAATGGACAGAAATTTTGTAATCTTGAGGAACTCCATTTGAATGTAGGAGTCAGAATTTATATAAATCTCTCTTTACAACGATACTAGATAGCAACTAGAATCTAGGCATGACTCAATAACACTAATTATAGTAGTATTATACTAGATTTGAATATCTACTTTTCAATCCATTCCATAATAAACCTACATAATTAGTATAATAGTCTTATTCAATAATTTTTAAAATCATGGTTGAGTGAATTTTAGTTCAATGAGTAGTACCACCTTTAAAAGAGCCAACTTTGAGTATACAGAGAAATGATTGACGAGTATTATTGTTTATTTTATTGTAACGACTAAAACCCATCATGAACGAAGGAATCTATGTAACATTTAAAATTTAAAAAAATCATATAGATAGGGAAAGATACATTAATAAATGGGGCATACTTTTTAAGATCTCCAAACTTGTATATATCTAATGCCTTGTTGACTAACCAATTGGGACAATGAGTGGAAATATATCAAAGGTATCGATGGTTAACAAAATATAATTGAAATAAAATTTTGGTTTTTATATTAGGAAACTTTAGAATGTATCTTGTTTACTTTGCGGTTTGACATAACGATTCACAACAATATTATGCACCATGATAAAGGTAGGCTATTAACATAATACACAGAACCACGTAACAATACTTGATATTTATAAAACCCAATAAACTTTTTTCTCTATGAGAGTGCGATGAGACACCGAACTCAACCATTTTGGATGCCTCTCCAATGAACAATTTTAATATCATATTCATGTAATAAATGATACAATCCCACAAGAAATTTTTTTTTTCCCCCCCCAAAAGGTCCAATATAATCTCTTCATCACTATACAACGACTCACTTTCCCCAAATAAGCATGATATCTTCAATGTAAAGGGAATTTATGTCTTAATATGACATGTAGGTGAATCCACATTAGTTCCAAAATATTTTTTTATGGTTGCATTATTGCCAAAGAGTGTCAAATCTACTCTCCCATATGGCGAATCAAAAATGGTTTAACTTAAGATCAAAAAGTGCCTTGTAATTTTCTTTTGAAATTAATTCCTCCTTAAGCCCACACTCCATCTTAAACATGTTTGGAGGTGTTTCATGGCAATGAAGAACCTTGTGAGTCATTTGATGGGCATACATCATCATGTTTTGGTTGTGGGTTTCCGTAACACAAAACTATACATCAGAGTTGTGGTTTCCATCACTTTGCATTAAAGCATCGATTGTCGAAAAACATAGATTTTTTTTTTATCGAGTCCTGACCTGGTAGCATCTCTTTTTCAGTTTGGATTGATAATCCTATAAGAAAATCCATGTAACTATCAATATTTAAAACCCATGAAGCTTCAACTTATATTTTTATTTGTACAAGCAGGTGGGTTTGACACAATACTTCTTAATTAAATCAAAGTTATGGGCTATAAAATCATCTCTTAGGTGTCCACATAAGTTATATACACATTCATTAAAAATCCTTTGCTTTATACACATAGGGGGGAAATTAACATTTCTATGTCCCAATTTCTATAGGAGTTTTCCATTCATTGTTTTCAATAAGGGATATGTGAGCATCATTCGATGTTATCATGTTAGTTTCCATTTAATTTTTAACTTTTGATAAAAGATTTTGGTTGTGTCCAATTGTAGCATCATGTTCAAATAACTTCTTCTAAAAAAAATTGTGTGTCTTAATGTTTAAGAGGTTATTATGGGTGGAGGTTGTTATATCTTTAAATGTGGTTCCTAGAACTTTACAAGAGATTAAGTTTGATATAGACATTTGAAATCATTAAATTAGCTACCAAAACAACTTAATGAAAACATTTAAATAAAGTCACGACTTTTATTATAAATATTTATCATGTCTTTGGTTTATTATTACATTGATGGATAATGTTAGTTCATGTTCTTATATTTGATTATTTTGTTAATAAGGAAATGTTTATTATATGTCTTGGTTTATTGTTAATAATACACATGTTAATAAGAAACCTAAAATATTATGTCTGGGTCTCATAATTACGAGCACAAAAATTTATTGGGATGTTGCACGTAGGAACATCAACGATATTGTGCATATGTTCTTGCATTTGATTAGTTCTTAAAAAACTGCCTGTTAACTTCTAGATAATTCATTCCGCATTTAGTTCCATTTACTTATAGTAAGTTCTATTTTCTAAATTATTTGCATTGAAGCTTGGGAAAATCTGTTTCTATTTTCATTAAAATAGGCGAAATACTTAGAAAAAAAAAATTAACTTAAAAGTATTATTAATTGAATTTACTTTCATTTTTTTTACAGTCATGGCCTTCTTTCGCTCCTAATTGTTTGAGAGGACTTGATTAGAGATTGCCAAAATGCAATCTATTCTCAAAATCCAACTAAGGTTAGGAAGTATGAAAGCCCCATTGTGAAAAAATATTGGTTGATCTTCGTAGCAAATCGAGACACGTTTGAAAAACATATAACCCATTTGATTCTGGTCAATAAAAATTTATGGATTCATTAAAACAAATGTCTCAGAAGATATAGGTAAATGAGAGTTACATCAGCTTTCCATAAGGAATTGTAAGAGGTCTTGTTGGGGTTTTATGACAAACAAAAGGAAAATAAGGGCATATTATTGTAAAAAAAAATTCATTCCCTATGTTGCCCCTTTCCGATTTATCATAGATTTTTGGCTCTCAGGACAATTTCCGAATAAGGACAAGTATCATAAGACTTCTAATGATGCTACATGTTGAGGTTCACTTAAACCTAAAGGTGAACTATTTCGACATCCCTAGTTATTTGGGGCATGGGCATGGACGAATTAGCCACAAGGAGGCATATACAAAGGAGGGATCTCCTATAGTTATTGACGTGCTTCAGCTTGTACCAAGGCCACAACCATTTTATCAGGCTGGCAAGATGCGCAGCACCTTGTTGTTATGATGACATGAGGCTACATCGAGGGTCTTGCTGTGGTGGAATTATCACGAGACCCATTGATATCTTATGACCATGTGGGTCGTACCTTCAGAGATGCAATATAGCAGTGGAGGTGCTAGTTAGCAGCAGTGATGCACCAATGAGGTATACGCTCGGCCTCTTTTTATTTTACCCATATGATTTGAGCTATGTACAGATCCGCTCGGCACATCGGCTAGGAAGCATCATGGCTGCCTAACTGTTGTGTGATATGAGGTTGATTTCAAGCATTGCAGCATTCCACTATTGGTGGTTTTAGATTTATAGAGCAGAGTGGGAGTGTATCTTCTAGCAGGGTTACTTAATGCCGTGTTATAGATTAGATCTTCTGCGTTGGGATCATCACCACCTAATGTTCAGCACATTCTGTTCTTGGGTGAAAATTAAACACCCATATTAATTAAAATTTATTTGGTTCATTGTTACTGTACAATTTATTTATATTAAAATTAAACATGTACTTCTATGTTTTAGGCTTCTACTCCAGTGTGTGGAGCTTATAGCCCACACCATCTACCCGTGGGCTTTACAACATCTCTGACAGGCAGACATGAATTTGATGTTCCAGGATGGGAGTCAGATTGGCTCACTGTGACATTTGTGCTGGTGTTGAGGGTCGTGGTGGCAAATCCCATAGATTTGGAGGAACACGTTCCGGAACGGTATAGAAGCCTGTGTTCTAATAGGACTTATATTTTAATCTACAATGGAAATGTAGAAATTATGAATTTATTTCAAAAAATTATTTATCAAATTCTTACATTTTATTTATTTTGTTTACATGGATCTACGGGACAGACATTATACATAAGTGTATGATACTCCAACTAGCCAAGAGAGAACTGAGGTCATCAATTGTACATATCTATTATTGATGTATTGAATTAATCAAGAATTGGTGTAGAATTTTCCTTATATTTTTAATATATGGTACATGTGATATATAGTCTATGACATGTATATTCCTTTTTGAACATGCAGGGTGCCAACAAAGCGTAGTGAGGGTATGCACTCACCCTAGTGATGGAGGATACTTCAGTGATATTTTCTATATTTAGGACATTAGAAATGATATACTCATTAGGCATCATTTTTGATATTTTAGACATAACTTTTAGAGATTCGACATACTTTTTGACATTTGCCATACTTTAGAGATTTAGACATGTGTATATACTAATTAGACATTGATTTTTGATATTTTCGTAATAATTTATGTTACATTAAACCTTCCATGGTAGTGAATGCTTCTTTACTTATGACTTGGTAAATTCTAAAATACATGTAGTTTAAATTATCTCTCTAAACTCATAGTAAAATTAAAAGCTTGTGAAATATAGATTCCCTCTTTTTGTCTATCCTCTCTCTTAGGAAATCAGGAAATATAAACTCATGTGTTGTTACAGGTGTGTGAAATGAGTGGAAGGATGAAGTAAATGTAAGCAATACATTTCCATTGATTTATACTATTTGAATTTAATTGTAAATTTGACTTTATTGGAGATTTGCTACTATAAAACAACCTAACGTAAACACCTCTTGTTAAACCCAAATCTTGGAGATACAACTCATGCATACTACATCATAAAGAGTAATAAGTATTCATTCTGCATTTGTAATATGTTCACTCACCATTTCTACCACCTTTGTAATATATTAACCCTCAGTGAGGTCATTAATAATATTTCAATACAAGTAATAAATGTATTTTGCATTTTTTATTATAATTATATGTATCTGTTTGGAATGTCTATGTTTAGTTACAAATTATTTATATCAAGAACTCTTATTACTTTTAATTTCAATCATATTATTTTTTGGATTAGTTAAATTGAATGATTTTAATAATTTAAGGTCCTTACAAATTAGGTTTATCAAACCCTATGACAATGATGACAAAAATACCTTATACCATATTGAAAATGATGAATTAGCTTTCTCAATGATGACAAAATATATTTCTATGGGAAAAATCATTATTATGTTTCAAATAAACCAAGGTCAATAGCTTATGATATCTCTAAAAGTGGTAAAAATTGTTATAGTTAGAACAAAAAGAACAAACACTGATTAAGATTTTATTCCATAAATCTGGACACGTGATTGGAGGCAGAATCCTATGCCTTCATGAACCCCATGATTTGAAGGTTCTCTCTAAGGGGACTCAACTAAAATAATATGTACTTAAGTAAGTGCTCCAAATAATTGCATAATGTATTGAATTAAGAAATGTTAAAAACATCAATGAATCTTTAGGGCTATGATCACAAGTCATGAAAATATTTGGCCTGGGACTTTGTTTGTCTCTTCGGTGCCTTTTGAACTCCAACTTTCATTACTTTATCTAACAAAAAATGACTACAAGAGTTGAGGCGGGAAACAGTATAAACGGCTTACTCCCAAAGGGTATATGATTAATGAAAATAATAATTATCCAAAATAAGGAAATTTCGAATAAGTGTTAATTTGGTGGTGTAGAATAAAATTCATGTGTTGGGCCATGTTTCAAAAAACATGTAAGCTCCCCCCATGTATGAGATAAAAAATGGGATTCAATAGTCTTGGGTCACAAAGTGTAGAAATAAAATGAGTTGGAAACATGCCCTTTTTTTTTTTTACATTGTGTGTGATGAAAATTATGAGAATGTATCTCAAAAGAAAAAGGATTACGTGGCCTCAGGTGTTAAATATGAAAAACAAAAATCATTGATGTCTAATGTTTATAAGATTTCACCTGAAAATTGTGCATAAAAAACATATATGTAATATGAAAAGTTTCCACATGTGGGATTATGATATCAAGTCTATAGCATAAAGTGTTAAGAGCCTTTATGGTTTAAATATAGCAATTGAAAGTCCATGATAAGATGCCCCATATGAATGAAGTATAATCAAAGAATCCAAAAAGAAATCTGCTCCAAGAAGAAAATGTAGTACAAATACATAGAATAAGACTATCCTATATGGTCAAGATATGAGAAATATAAAAATTGTTGGAATTTTCCATCCCCATCTAAGAAAAGTGAAGGATGGTGAACATAGGATTATGAGTGCCCCATGGGGGAACTATAATCTCCCCCCACCCCCAATCCATGAGGGCACTATATTTAAATGATTACATATGGAAAATCTCTAGAAATAAGCTATCCATATGGTCAAGATATGAGAAAGATAAAATGTTGGAATTTTCCATCCCCTCTAAGAAAAGAAGGAATGTGAAAATAGGATTATGATGTCCCCAGGAGGAATATATTTAAATCACAAGGGCATATATTAATGAATATACATTGAAAATAATATATCCTTGTGTGGGAAAAGATGAAAACAATGTGGATCATCAAAAAAATATATGATCAGTAAAGTAAAAACTTACGGTTCCTGTCCCCAATAGATGTATGAGAGAATCCACATGATAACATAGGTAAAGTATTGAAAAAGAGTATGAACAATGTGGATCGTGGCACAATAAAACATCGTAAAACATTTAATGAAAATAAGTATGGTAGAAACAAGGGTCAAGCAATAATCAAGCACAAAGACACATCTGAGAGATGTTCAACATGGAGTAGGCACATTCACATTAAATGCAGGCCATATAGACATGTAAACCTAGTCTTAACACTTGGCAACATTAGATTGACACTGTTTAGCAAATTGGAGATTGACATATATTTGGCTCGTTATCACACTTCATTCCTTTCTAATTTACCATACATCATCTTAAGCACCTTTATCTCCAAGGTATTACTACTCAGGATGAGTGGATATATACAGAAGTATTATAAAACCTACACATACATTCTCATCTCACAAACCATACTTGTAGTCTCCAAATGGATGTCTACCTTGGATATGTTATTGTCAAATTATTTGTCCTCCTCTACCATCATTTTCCTCACAGGGGAAATAGTTACCTTTTAAACAAAGCACTTTCATTAGGTCAACCTAGGCTAATCATGGGTTAAAACTTGCACGAACATTTGCAACGAGCAAACACAAAGGATCATGCTATTTACAGTGACCCCACATGAAATTATCCATCTCTAGAAATTCGGGAATCTATTAACTCCTTAGACATCAAAGGATTTAATTCTAAGAACTGTGAAAGGACTTTAGGCCCTAATAATTAAAATATAATAATAACATCCTTAGGAGGATTGCAACCAAGTTACACGTGTCCATTATCATGCAGTATAACTAAATTCAAGGATTGTTACCAAGTGTTGGAGACCTTATTGGGGTCTTATCATAACCATTATTCACTTAAGATATATATTATGTGCAAAGATGATATATGAATCATTAATGATATACAGCATCTATAACCATGTAAGATTATATTTGGATAATACAAGCTCTAGATCTTTTATTAAAACGAGGAAAAAAAATTAAGAGATCTTGTTTCAACATTATTATAAATATGATGAAAAGAGAACTAAAATGAGGGAAAAAAATAATACTAAGTTTTTACAAAAACTCATTTTATATATAGAATAATGGAAAGAAT